>CM045772.1:105630733-106100408 GCA_025200525.1 Camellia lanceoleosa | reverse complement strand
GGGGAAAGAACCAATTTCCTTTCCATTATCAACCTTGAGAGTGAAAGTGGAGATCCGTGGGAGTAGCCTTCGCCATTATTCTCTCTAGCCACTTTGCCTTCTTTCTTTCACCCAATCTCTTATCTCCATCATCTCCTTTCTTTTGTGTTCTTAGTTGAGACTATTCGCTGGAAGAATCTAAGCCTCTCATAATCTTCTAGAGAATTCAAATTGTTCTTCAAGGATTTTCAAGATCTTGAATTTTTCAACTACTTTCTTGAACCCTCTCATACGCACTCATGGGGGAATGCGCCTATCGAGCTAGCTACCTAGATATTGTGCTAATAAAGTAGACACTTTACCACCACCCATTTGACCATAAGAGATTAGTTTGATTTACGCTATGATCATATATCATATATGTCCCTCCACAACGCATGCATTTTTATTTTTTTAATGTTTGGCTTTTGTCACTCAAAGGATAGTGTACTTCAAGACTTTCAAGAAGGGATACTTGACTATTCTCAAGGACTCTAGTGATGCTATTGAGGAGGAGCTACTTTAATTTGCCCTCATTTCTTTGGTGCTTGGGCTTGAAATTGAGCCGCTTGATTGTTCTTTTTTTTTCATTTGGCATAATGGGCTCATGAGACTTCTATGTCAATCGTTGAAGGCCATACACTCTAGGTTTTATTATTAAAGTCATTTAATCGTGAGGAAATGAGGATCTTAGTTCATTTCTTATCTCATGCAGGTCCAAGCCCAAAAGGTGGCATGGGGCACTATTTCAAGGCCATAGCGTAACCTTCTTTTGTGAAGGATATTGGGAGTGGCCGGAGGATATACTGGGCAACATCATGAGGTACTCACAATAGTCGCATTTATGATGCAATTTATGCCTCATTATTCTCGTATGATCGACTACATAGTGTTATGCGAGCCTTTATGAGCTTTTGTGTCCGGTCCACTAATACTGCTCACACTTTCATAAAGTAAATGTCTATCTCACTATGGGATTTGTGTTAACTTGGTGGGCTTTCTATTAGGGTGCAATATATGATGTAGTAGTGCCAAATGCCCAAGAATTGACCCAGCAAGATGAGGACAAGAATTTCCTTCCTCGCCAATTGTGGTCATTTATTTGTTGTTTACCACTCCGCTTTGTAAGGAGTTGAAGAAGAATGTGGTGAAGATTACTAATGGATAAAATTTTGGTTTAAAGGTGTAACACCTCGACCTTGTTTTTGCTTAATTGATTAGGGAGCCAATATTGTGGGGGCAATAATGCCTAATAATCTGTGATGAGGACAAATAAAGATCTAAATTTGTATTCGCTTCATCTCAGACAATCACAGTAATAATAGACTAATCGACATTCCAACCATTACCAAACAAAAGCCGTAATAAATAAACGCAATGGATTAAGGGTGGGCCTCGACTCGAGGCCCAAAAAGAAAATATAAATAGAGGAGCATCACCAAAGAAAGGTATGCGGAGAACAAGTTTAACTTGAGATATAAGCAACCAAGAGAGTACACATCGACTTATTTTGCTGAGTGCTACTATGCACCCTAACCAAAGTGTTCAATCCTTTTCGTGTGACTATCGAGGATCACGAGCATCCTATGTGATCCAAAGAGTATTTCCAAACCACTTCTCCACAATTAGCGCTGTCGTGGAACACTCCAAAGACATCCATGGCGGTGTGACTAAGATCCTCCGGTGAAGTCGCCGACCTTCCACGCCACGAAGTTGATACCACTTCAAGCAACATGCTTGGCCAGAGAACATTGTCGCATCTAAGGGCCTTGAACTGACTCAGCTTGCCTAGATCTCACCTCGATATCAAGACATGAGACAATGCAAGCGATTATGGATCAGGCAAAGCACAATGAACAGAGGTTGGAAAACATGATGGTGAGAACTAGCGCCTCAGATTTGGCCTTGGAGGTTGAATAATCCCAACAAAGCGCTTCCAAGATCCCGGACAACCTTGAGAAAGGATGGTCGATTTACCTCTAATTCGGAGACAAGATAGTGGCAAAGTGATTTTGACTTATCATCCCCTGTAATCCAAAAAAGAAGGGATGAGTCAAGTCTCCGCTTTTTGAAGGAGTTTGCGTGCACTTAATAAGCGGGCCAAGAAATGATTCGGACGAAGAGGACCAACATGACCCCTTTGTGTGACGGATCGCAAGGGCAAGTATACCCAAAAAGTTCAAAGCTTCATCGCTCACCTTATACGATAAAAATCTGATCCCACCGATCACATCCGCCATTATAAGCAAGCCATGACGTCAAGATACACACGACGAGGCCCTCATGTGTCAATATTTCCGAGCGCTTTTGAGACCATTGGCCGATGGTATTATAAATTAGAACCCAGATCGATTAAGAGCTTCGATCAACTCCAAAATCCTTTAGGGTAAGGTTCATCACCATTGAGGTCCAAATAAACAGTCGATTCTCTCGGCAATGCAAATCCAACCAGTGGAAAACCCTACTTATGATTCGACGCGCTTATTAGAAATGCTTTAATCTCAGAGATGATGCCCTAATGACTCCATGGCCATCACCGCTTTTAAAATGGGGTTGCATCTTGATAGTGCTCTCGCAACTCCTTGACCGTAAGGCCCCCAAAATAGTTTGGTCGTTAATGAAAAAGTCGAGGAATACCGCAGTGAAATATGATGCCCTACGGTCAAAGTCTGCACAAGGCCAACGAGATGGCTCATCTAAAATCGTTCAGTAATAAATTGCGGCCATCACGGAGCTTCAACCACGAAATCGGGCTAAACGAGACAAAAGATTTAGATTCGACCGATCAAATGACCAATGTTCACACCGAGCTAACGAACAACTTCAAGTGGATAGCAAAGATAAGGCGATGGACAAGAAATATACGGAGTTGTTTGAGCCAATCAAGAAGGTTATGTCCAAAGTTCAACATCTTTCGTTTCTTCAAATTGCCACCCAACATGTGGGACCTCCCGACACGAGAAGACGGATAGGCGGTTGTAGACACCCCATTTTTGACCGACCTTAAGACTCGTGACATCACCGATCGAGCGCCAAAGGATGATGCATATTGTGCTCGTTTCCGAGGTTTTAGAGTCTCGCCACGAGCCTTGCCTTCGGACTCCTCTTTTGGCTCTTTTTTGCTAATCCAGGTCCTGCTTTCGCTTTCTTCCCGAAGGAGGAGAGGTCTCAGATCATCTCTCAAGAGTCAGAGGGCTACGTCGTGGTCGAGGCCACTTTTTTCCGCTTGGAGCCTGGGCCGATTTGGAGCTGCCACTGGCGCTTGCTTGGGACCGCCAACTACTCTTGCTCCAGCTTTTGGTACACACCTTGTTTTCTCTCTAGAGGGACATCAGGTTCCGAGACCACCTTTGTGGTCGCAGACACCACTTTCTGCTTAATGTTCTAGTTTCGGGCCTTGCCGCTGCTTTGGCCTCGAACCTGCTTTGCATCCGCTCTTGGTCCATTTTTGGCAGGACCCTACTTTCATTGTTAGGAAGGCGGTGGTATGGTGGAGACCACCTTTTCTTCTTGAGACCACTTTTCTCTCCACCGCCCGATTTTCTTGATCTAAGTGGTCTCCTCACTTTTGGGCCATAATTTATGGTCTCCCACCATACCATTGTCAGATTTCACTGGAGGCCACCAATATGGGTAGGCCGACCAAGATTTCTTCAACCCTTTTGAACCTTGCTAGAAAGTCGGTTTTTCTCACTTGGGCCACATTTTCGTCTCCCACCATACCAATCAGATTGTGCTTATCCGGGAGGCCACCTTTCCGTGGCCGACCAAAGATTTCACCTTGATCTTTGAACCTCGGTTTCTGACCAGGCAAGTGGCTCACGATCACTTGAATTGGTCGACCACCACCTCCTTTTTGGTCTCCTCGAAAGTGCAACACGCTTGTGCCACCGTGAAGCATTTGACCCATCCTCCCAGATTTGAGCCTTTTGTTTGTCTTCTAAGGAAGCTCGTTTGTTGCTTAGCTTCTAGGAGAAGCTTGACCTTTTTCAAGCTTCGATAAGTTGACCTTTTTGGTCTAGCTTCCTCAAGAAGCTTGACCTTTGGTTGCTTCGAGAAGCTTTGACCCTTTCTTAAGGCTTCTCCAAGAAGCCTTGGCTCTCTTTCTCTATAAAACAAACATTCCCTCTCCATTTGCAGGGGTTGGAACTTTTTGGCTAAGGCATACACACTCCTCCATATATCTCTACATTCCAAGCTCCAAACACCATTATTCTTGCATCCATTGCACCACACCTCCTAGCACAACACCTCTACCATCCATCCAAGCACCATGGAACTGATTTGCAGAGGTTGAAGGCTCATTACCTTGGTCCAGAAGTTGCTGAGGGTTGGCTCTACAAGGGTAAGTCTCTGTTTCCCCTTTTTTTGCATTATTTTGCTTCATATCTTAGCTGTACTTAT
Organism: Camellia lanceoleosa; assembly: GCA_025200525.1. Taxonomy (NCBI): domain Eukaryota; kingdom Viridiplantae; phylum Streptophyta; class Magnoliopsida; order Ericales; family Theaceae; genus Camellia; species Camellia lanceoleosa. The sequence goes on along the minus strand of CM045772.1, from coordinate 106,095,986 downwards.
GGAGCATTTTTGGGTTTCAACGAAAAAAAAAAGTTTTTTTTGAGCTCCTCTTTAAGTTTGATTAAGGTCACTTTTCTGCTTGGGGTCACCTTCCCTTTGCATGCTTCATTTCTCATGTTTAGGGCTATGCATTAGAGCATTTGTGTTGGCCTTTGTTTGTTTTTAGCCATCAAATCCAAAGGATTTTCAGTGGCTTAGATGTATTTTTTGAGCCCTAAAATGAGAGGGTGACCTTTCACCCTTGTTCTCTTTACTAGCTTTGTTAGCCTTCCAAAGGGCTCCTACTTGCATGTTGTGAAGTCACATTTCAGGCCCTATTTGGTGAGTTTTAAGGTCTGCCTTAGCTCTGTCCGGAGCCTATTTTTCCATATAAAGTGTCTATTATGCATGTGTAGAACAATCATATTCAAGGCCTTTCAAAGGGGCTTTCACTTGCATGCTTCCTAGACTAATTTCCGGGCCTTTTTGATGGGTTTTAGGACCCTCATAACCTCTTTCTAGAGGTTTCTTTGCCATTTTGCATGCCCATCACATATGTGTAGAACAACCCCTTGCATGGCCTTCCAAAGGAGCCCATCATTCTTGCATGCATTGATTGAGTTTCAGTGGGTTTTTGGGCATATTTTGGCATGGCATACTTCTGTTTTTGGCTGGTTTGATGAGCTCTCATATGCTTCATATGGTTGTAGTACAACTCATGGTTCACTAGCTTTCTTTGCATGCTTTGTTGACCCTTGATTTTAGCACTTTTTGGCCATGCCTTAAACCGATTTTGTGTATATTCTCGACTGCCTTAGCTCTATTTTTTTGGGTCTCATGGTCAAAGAATGCTTTTGCATGGTTATAGTTCAATGCATTTGCCTAGTTTTGAGTTTCGGGCCTATTTCATGCATTGGGTTACATATTTCCATGATTCGACTATTATGCATCTTATTTCAAGGTTGGAAATTTCATGTTTGTATGCCATCTTTCATCCCTTGCCATGCTTTGGTAGAGTGACATTCGATGCCTTAGGTTCGGTCCTTGCATCCGTGCATGTGTGCATGCATTTCGCTTGTCTCATTTCCATCATATGGTCACGATATGGGTGGCGAGGTCCACTCATATTGGTGTAAGTCCATCTTGCATTGAGCATGGCATTTAGTTCATGATTGTTGCACGCTTGGCCATTGCATTGTGTATGCTTTGATCATATCATTGATAGTCTTCATGTGCGCATGATAGCCTTCAGATGTGCATTGTGTATGCCATTGTAGTTCATAGCATTGCATATGCTAGGTTGCATGTTAGTCGATTGTGTATGCCATGCATATTGCATTGTGTTTGGAGTAGGGTTTAGTCCAAACACGGAATAAGGACGCCAGACTCAAAGTGACGTAAACGTGTCTCAATTCCTCGGTCGCCGACAATTCGGATTATCCATGATGGAGTTTAGGCCTTGTTGTGTTTTCATGTGCATTCATATCACATCGAAGTTGTGCAATTCGACTTTCATTATTGTGCATCGAGATGCGTGATTGGTGGTACGAGGATCGAGGTGTGCATATATATGTGAAAATACTTTTGCCATGCCCCTTTCTTGCTCTCTCTCAAAGAAATCGTAAATCAAGAACTTCCTAAAGCCTTGCATAGCATTCCCGGATCAATTGCAAATAGAGGCTTAATCCGGGCATCGCGAATGGATTTCCAAAGGCAACTCGAGCATGCATCTTTCATCATTCTAACAGAGCCGAGGCGGTCCATGAATTTGCATACTAGTTTATTGCTTTCCTAGTTAATTTGTTAATTAATTAGGGTTTTGTAATATTTAATTATTCATTCTGACCGTAATTATTTATTTGGACTGTATTATTCATTCTATCTTTCCGAGCGAGGGCACAATTGTAATAAGTGTGCGTGTGTGATGCATGTCTTCCAACCCCACCTCTTTCTCCCTTTTATTTACCAAATTATGATGGTTAGATTAGGCATGTTTCAATTAGCATACTTAAGTTCGCATGTTTACATCATTCATCCAGACAGCATGCACTGCTTGGCATGATCATACTAACTCGCATTTGTACTTCAATTCCAAGTTGAATACATGTTAGCTATAGCATCATCATATGCCATCTTAGAATAGCCGAGCCTATTGTAGTTGCATTTTTGCATGTGTTGCATTAGGCATTTCAGATAGTTAGGATCATGCATGGATTTCTAACATAGCTTCTATTTTGGCTTCGAGTACTTGGTAAGTATTTACACTTTAGCATCCTTGTATGTGTGTGAGTGATCGCCATGATAGCATGCTTACCATGAGGCTAATCGCTTATGCGATATATAACTCATCAATGCTCGTGAGTGAAGGTTGGATTATCTGAATTGGAATAATGCATTGACTGTGAGTTTTAAGCCCACTAGATAGTGGCAAAAATATGTTTTCTAAGCCCACCCGAGAGTGGCAAAACCTGTATTTTAGCCTACTTGAAAGTAGTAGCAAACCATTTTCAAATAAACATGAAATGTTTTATTCCAATTCAAAGTATCTGTCTATACTTGTATGATGTGATCACATAGTAAATCTAGGCTAATAATCGGAATAAGAGCACATAATGTTTTCAAAACTTGATATCATGGTTAGTAGAGGCCGATCTTTGATCGGGCAGTGGGTGCTCACGGCGACCTTCTCAATTGTACCCAAGTTCCCGAGCCGAGGCAACTTTGGTGATGACGGACACGCGGCCTTAGGCAAATGAGTCGTGGTTTCCTAAATTCCTCCAAAATAAAATATTTAGGTGGCGATCAGATTCACAAAGCAAATCCATGTTTGGCACTTCTTTCTAAAAATCGCTTTCCAAAACGATTTGCCGATTTGGACTCTTTGGTGATTTATCGCCTTTGCATTGCACTTTGCAAGATCGATTAAGAACCGTGACTTTGAGTCCGAATCAGAGTGAGCCCAATGAACAAAACGGGATTCCTCCGGGACGCTCAGTGACATCTATAACAAAAGTAATATCACAAAGACCACAAATATGATATCGACAGCCTATGCGCTGAAAGATCACCTTGAGGAGTTGGTACAAGATGGTCGACTTAAGCAACACGCTCAAAAGAACAACTCAACCAAAACAATTGTTTTACGGCAGATTCACCTCCACCTGTGTAATCCATATGATATACAATTTGCCGATTTTAATCTACCAGACATACAATTCATTTGCATCCTAACCCCCAAAAACAAATCACACTAGCTAAACGGCCCCATGATGTCATGAGTATTACTTTCGATGATTTTGACTTGGCCAACAGAACGCTCCCCACATTGATCCCTTGGTCATTGAACTACTCAGAATCGATTCACCGCTGAACGGTTCTCATTAACTGTGGGAGCACTTCGAAGTTATGTATTACAAGACCTTTCTCAAACTCGACTTCACCGAGTCGGACCTATCTCCAAATTTCATTATCCGTTATTCGCTTCAACGCTAATCTAGTATATTCATTGGGCAAAATCACACTACCGGGCGGGTTCTGACGGTGGATGTATAATTTTGGTTGTCAAGCTTCCTTCAGATAATCTCATCATGGGATTTAACTTGGTCGCATACCATGCGCCGTGCCAAGCACCTATCATCAAGTATTTCACTTTTCGATCGAACGCAGATTGAGCAAATTTGAGGTTCCTAGAAATCGCAGTATGTTATCTTCTTGCCGCAAAGACACCAAGAGAGCCGAAGTGAATTCAATTTGAGGTGCTGATCGAGACAACCTCGACGACGCTCGCAAGTGAAAAGGCAACCGAGCCCGATCGGGTTGAAATTGACAAGAATCCTAACAAATTCTTCATGGTGGCGCCCCTTGAATAAAGTTGACAGCAAGAGCTAATTTCCTTCTTACTCGCAACCTTGATGTATTCGCATGGTCGCAATATGAGATGCCGGTGGATCCATTCAGGTGTCTCAACACCGCTAAACGCCGATCCCGTATGTAAGTCGATTATGTAAAAGTTTGCGGTCACCGCAGTAACACGCCGTTGTTATTGAAGAAGTTGACTTGCTTGATGCCGGTAATCCGCTGGCGACCTATCTTACATGGTCATTAATACTATGGTTGTGAAGAAGAAAATGGAACTTGGCATGTTTGTGTGGATTTAATCTGACTTAAACAAAGCTTGTCCCAAGGATTGCTTTCCTCCCTGCATTAGACCAACTCAGAGATGCAATGACACATCATCAAATTGCCATGCATTTGGAGGACCAAGACAAAACTGCCTTCCTCACCCCAAGAGGAACCTATTGCTATAAAGTTATGCCTTTCAAGCTGAAGAATGCGGGGGCAACCTACCAAAGACTAGTCACTGCCATGTTCAAGGAGCAACTCTACTGCATTATGGAAGTGTACATCAATGATATGGTGGTCAAGTCCAGAGAAGAGCAAGCTCATCTAGCCGATTTGGGATGTATATCTCAAGATTCTTTGCAAATACAAAATGAAGTCAACGCTTCCAAATGGCCTTCGCATCGGATCCAAAAATTCCTTGGCTACATTGTTAACCACCGGAATCGAGCCAACCCGAGGTAAATCACGAATTTAGAACTCGCCTCCTGGTCGATCAAAGAGGTTCAAGTCGATGGGAATGGTCACAGACTCAACAGATTTATCACGTTCCACGGATCGTCAGTTTGCATTCTTTCATACCCTTCGCAGGTAAAGCTTTTGAATGGACCCCGAGTGTGAAGCCACTTTGGACGGTTTGAAGGCTTACCTCCGATCAATCCCACTTTGACAACACCTTTGGTGTGATCCGCCATTTTATATCCGCGCTGATCGGGCCAAGGCCAGATTATTAAAAGAAGAACTAGGGAGAAGGCGCTTTATTATGTGAGCAAAGCAATGGTTGATGTAAACACATTACCTTATGTTGGAAAAACTCGTCCTGTTTCTCATCATGGCGCAGAAAACCGATGCATTACTTTCGGCATACCATTGGGTACTAAAGGACTACCCTCCGCCAAGATCCATAGTGCGTAAACATCGTGGTGCTTTCAAAATGGGCTCTCAACTCGCCAAGACGATATTCAATTCGCCCGTAACCTCAATCGGGCAAGTGCTCATCGACTTTGTGGCCGAATTCATCGGATGTCTCACGCTTTAAGTCCGACCAATTTCAACCTGTTTAAGCCGAATCGAGAATTTACGTTGGAGACATTTGGCGCTTGTATTAGACTACCATCCAACTAACGTGGCAAGGGCGAGTGATCATGGCTCCCGACGGGGCAATAATCGAGCAGGCTATCAAATTGGGCTTCGAAGCATCGAACAATGAGGCCGAATACGAAGCATTGTTAATCGGCTTACGAAACACACATCTCCTTGGTGCTCAGTGTCTGCTTGTCTTCTGTGACTCAAAGCTAGTCATCAACCAATTGAAGGGGGAATACGCAGCCAAAAATGACCGTATGACAGCTTACATGAAAACGGTAAACTCTTTGTTGGCAAAATTTGACCATCATGAATTAAATCATATAACCCAGCATCAGAACACACATGTAGACGACCTGGCTTGCCTAGCCTCTGCCATCAACTTAGAAATTAAGTGGACAATTGAAGTAGGATTCATTCCTGAGCCGAGCATTGCCCCCTCAGAGTCAATTCAAATCAATATCGAGAATCAGTCCAAGTTGATAGACCCCATCATCGCATTTCTATCTTCCTAACAAATCCCCGAGACAAGAAGAAGCGCACAAATTATGTAAACAAAGCCTTGCGATATTACTTTGATCTCGCAAGGAAAGCTCGCAAAAATCCTTCGTCTATACCTAGAATGTGTTCATCCGTATAAAGTCAAGAACTCTTGACCGAAATACACGGTAAGTTATAGTGCCCACTCGTGGGCGCTTTGGCTCATCGAAGTTGTAACACAGAGTACCATCCGACCATGAGAGCCGATGTTTAATGTTACGCCAAGAAATGTGAACAAAGGCGTAAGTTTTCCTCTTTAACCTATTTTCCTCATCGAGGAGTTGAGCTCAATCACCAATCCTTGGCCGCTTGCTCAATGGGAGCTTGATATCATCTGGACATTGCCACGGGCCCTGTGGAACAAGTGATTCTTGATTGTCACGAGACATTACTTCACAAAATGGGTTGAACGGAGGCATTAACACACATTTGAGATAATCGATGGTAGGCGTGTGTAGAAGAATATCATAACACGATTTGGCATTCCAAGAGCACTCATTTAAGACAACGGCACCCGCTTTGATTGTAACGCTTATCGAGAATTATGTAGCACGATGGTATTCGCCCTATTTCTCCACCCCGCTTATCCACGAGCAATGGTCAAGCCAAGTTTCCAACAAAGCCATCTTGGATGGCATCAAGAAGAGGCCGGAGAAAGCTAAAGGCGATGGGTCAAGAATTGCCGAGTGTATTATGGGCTCATCGTGACAACCCGAGGCGATCCAATCGAAAGCGCCGCTTTTTATGTTTTAACCTGTGCAATCATCCTCCGAGATCGGCCTCCCAACCTTGAAATCGAAAGTTTTTGATATAGGCCAAATGACATGATATTGGCCTTGGATTTGACTCGATTGAAGAACGATTTGGCCGCGTCCTTGCATCCATGGCACGATACCAAAGAATAGCTTGCTAAGTCGATAATCAACGTGTTACCACGCCATATACACCGGAGAATTAGTCCTCAAGAAAGTACTTCAGCCTTCCAGAATCATGGACGGAAAATTGGGTCCTAATCGATGACCCCTATCGATCGATTCAATCGGAATAGGGCATATCGGCCAAAGACATGTCTGGAGAAGTCTCGTTACGCCCTTGAATTCCACGATTTGCATAAATTTTATCATTAACCCGACTTGTGGGCATGACAACTTGTTTTGAATGTTCGCCATGTACAACTTTCACTTTTATAATGCAAGACTTCTTATCTTACTATATGAAATTTTAGTCCAAAGATGAAAGCCTCCAAATTCAAAGCGCCTTCATGGATTTCATGATTGGCCAAGTTAAAAGATTCCAAATTGAGCCCCATCCGCAAGACACGCTTGGGCCGAGTAAGCCTCCAGATTCAGAGCGCTTTCGTGGAATTCACGATGACCAAGTTAAAGCCTCAATTCGAGCCCCATTTGTGAATGACACGCTTAATGAGTTAGCCTCGATTCGAGCGCCTTCGTGGAATTCACGACACAAGTTAAAAGCCTCCAAATTCGAGTCCCATCGCTGAATGACACGCTTGGGCCGAGTATGCCTCGATTCGAGCGCCTTCGTGGAATTCACGACATAAGCTAAAAGCCTAAATTCGAGACCCATCCGTAAGGCACGCTTGGGCTAAGTAAGCCTCGATTCGAGCGCCCTTCGTGAATGACACGCTTAATGATTAAGCCTCGATTCGAGCGCCTTTGTGGAATTCACGACAAGTTAAAAAGACTCCGACGAGCCCCATCCGCAAGACACATTTGGCCGAGTAAGCCTCCAGATTCGGAGCACCTTTCATGGAATTCACGACACAAGTTAAAAGACTCCAAATTCAGAGCCCCATTCGCAAGACACGTTTGAGCCGAGTAAGCCTCCTGATTCAGAGCGCCTTTGTGGAATTCACGACACAAGTTAAAAGTCACAAATTCGGAGCCCCATTCGTGAATGACACGCTTTGAGTCATACAATATGTTGACCAAAATATTATGATTAAATTTGGTGCGCTTTTCATAAATATTATGATTGACAAGCATAAACGCATTTGACGAAAACTGGAAGATGATCATAACTGAATTTATAAACATAAATTAAAACATGCAAACATTTAAAATAATATGTTTCATTGAATTAATCGATAATACATAAATCACTCCCAATCTACATTAGAGCAGTACAATATGTTCAGTTTTATTCAACATCTCCCTCATCATCGCTCCTCTCGACTTCGAAAGCCGCAAAGGGAAAATGATGACTCTGATATAACGGCGACGCCGGATCAACGCCAAGCACCCGAGAGCCTCCGCGTCTGAGAGCCTTGACCCACCCGCGTTTAGATCCACTGCTCGTGATCGCAGACTTCCTCATGAGCTTTTCCTTAGTCCTTTGTATCCCAACTTTTCTACCATCATGGAAGCCTTGTTCATAAGACCGGTCTTTGCCTCTATTGCAAACATGCTTGTCAGATCACGATCGAAATCACATGACTTATAAGTCATGGTCACCCTTTCTTCCACAATCAGGTTAGCTTGGCCGGCTGATTGTGTCTCAGCAGTTTTGAGCTTTCTTAGTTCACGCCAAATTTTCTCCAGAAGCTTCTAAGCTTCAATGTGTTCATCTTTTGCTTATCTTCGCCGCAAGACGCATGAATACGATGCCGATTTCATAGGCGTATACAATTTCTTTCACCGCTCCATGGATGCCCTCACGAAACACTTCAAATCAGTCGACGACCATCAACCGCTAGACTTCGTGGAAAAATTTGTCGAGCAAACTCGATCGCCACATTTGGGTCGCACAATTGAATCCGCTCACATCGGTTTGTTCTCCACAAAAATAGCAAAACTTAACGGGTACGATGTCGCACTGGTTTCTCCTCTCGAGCATGGTTGAGAGGAGCTGCCCCGTTGCAGTTTTTCCCTTCTGGGTGACCTACTTTGACGACGCGGGGGCTGGCATTTTTCACGTTCCCTCGACGTCTTACTCCCTGTGCGCGTAGGCTTGCCACCTCGATTCATCTCTGCGTTCAACTCGACGAGTGTCCTCTCTTCTCATCGCTGAAGAATAGTTCTCTTGCCATCCACAATTGTCCACACCGCTTCTTTCCTCCCTCAATTTATTAACTTTGAACGCAATAATGGCCCCTCCGCGCACCCACCACCCGTCCCATTTATACATTACAGGTGTAGCACCCCCGAGGCGATCTCATCAATGCTAAATTTCAAGGCATAGTGCCGATCATCTCATGTGCCCTAGCCGTTCCATGAGCTAATTGAATTCGGCGTTACAGTTCATGCACCAGCTGAGGCAAGGGCAGATTCCTTAATCTAATCGGCAAAATGTCCAGGCCTGATGCCGATCATCTCATGTGCCCAAATTACCATTGAGTTCGTGCGCTAGTAGATGCATTAATCTAATCGCCGACGCCGAGGCCTTGAGCCGCTTTTACTCGTTAGTTTATCAATATTCATGCACCTTTCCAAATTGTTAATCGGATTCGCTTACTTATTCGCTAAATAGTAAAGAGGCATAGGATGTTTAATTGATTCTTAATTTATCGGATGTTTAATTTACTCATGTAGCAAATGTAAAAGCATAAGGAATTGTCATTAATAAATTGAAGACAAATAGTTTATGCAAAGAATCGAAAAGCATATAAAATTTTCATTAATAAATTGAGCACAAATAGCGCTATTTTACACATGAAAATTACCATATATTTAAACTTCCAAATAAGTAAAGAAATGAAATCTACTAACAAAAACCTATAAAAACTATGCATCTAAGATGCCTACCAAAAACCAAAATATCCCCTAATCATCTTCTTCAAGGTCGACTCCATGGCTCAACGCCCACCGTCAGAGTGGAATCGGGCTATGGCCAATGTCATATTCATGCAAGTGAGGGCTTTGAGCCAGCCGTGTTTGAAGCCCCAATTCTCGAACTTGGGCACTTCTTCCACATAGTTTTCCAAGGCGGCGTCCTTCCCAGCGTGGAACGCCTTGGAAATCTCAGAGTCAGCTATTTCGTTTGCCTTCCTCAAATTTTCCAAATTGGCTTCCAGCTTGGCGATCACCTCCTTGGCTAACTTGAGTGTGTCTTCACTCGTTTTTGCCCTTTCTTCGACGGCCAACCTGAGTTGGTGGGAATTCCTCGCGCTCTCGGCCTTGGAGTCGGCTCTGCACGCCCTCCGCCACTTCGATGCCCTAATCGCCCTTTGAGAGGCTTCCATAGCCTTGCTCTTTTCATTTTCAATTTCGGCTTTCAAGAAGCCGATCTATTCTATAGCGTCATGTTGACGGCGGCCGATCTCGGCTATCCTGCCCACCGTCTACAAAACAAGAAAATAGAGTTACAAAAAATATATATATATATATAATAAGAAAAATATATATATACATCTAGGTGGAAAGACTGCAGATAAGGCAAGTAATGTACCAATAAGGCCAATTGAGCGGCTAATGAAATTAACATTAAATCTGGCTCCGCCCGAAATGTGGCTTTGTCAACCGGTAAGGAAATTGAGGAGTCCATGCTCAAGGCCATAGCCGGGTCCTTTAAAGCCGACGCATCAGAGGCAATCGGCATATTCCTTATCCTTGGTTGAATAGTGAATGGAACAACCAAGTTCGATTCCTCAATGCGAGGCCGTTTATCGGTTTGGTCCTCATCAGGACTACTTCACTCGGCGGGGCACTTTTTCCCCCTTTGCTCAGCCTCTTGATCCCCCGTTTCACTGCTCAGATAGCTGCTTTATTCGAGCCATTTCTTCCGCAATAACAGGCAGAGAGGACTCAGCGACGGCGGCGGGTGGAGTTTCCGATCAGACGGCCTCGGCTCTCCTCCAGGCGGCCATCCTTTCGGCGTTCTTCCTCCTAGCAAGTTGTGTGAGTGATTCCCCAGCCATATTCTTAGGGTAAGCGCCAGGAAGGTCTCCTAAGTCCGTAAAAATGTTTTCAAATGAGACGTCCCCTTGGCCTGAAGTGGATGGAGGGTTGGATGAATTGAGTCCGGCTTCCCCAAAGGCCAAGTTTAGAGCCTCGTCTACCTTAGCTTCCGATTGGTTCAGCTCCTCAGCGACTGCTTCGGCTACTTGTTCTTCTATTTGCTCCGAATCGGAGGCTTCCAAACCAATCTGCCTTAGGTTTTTGAAGTTGGGGAAAACAAGGGCCGTAAGATGCTCTTCGCCTCTCAAAATTGGAATGTTGTTTGCCAAAATGTTATGAATCGCTCAGACACAGAGAATGTGGGCCGCCTCCTTGTTTCAAGGCTTGGACGGCCAATGAATTGTAGTGAAATTTTAATTTTCGCAAGTATGACATCGCCGGTTAAAACCAACACTTTCTTCAAATCATTGCAGATAGACAAAACGGTAAGTATATAGAAGGAAAGCCAAATATATATATGATAATAAAAAAAAAAAATGAGCTATACGGCCACCGGTTCGCCTTTTCTCCTTGGCACGGATCTAGGCGATCTTCACCGCCAATTCCCAATTGCCTCGGATAATGACCATTACATCGTTAACACGCTTGCGAGTGGCAAGCATAGTCACTAAGTGATGATTGGTATCCTTGGCCCCGAGAAAATAGCGCCCTAGTCGACCAAGAGACTTGGCTAAGGCATAACAATATTGGTGCAGTAAACCAAGGTTAATCCTAAGGCTGGTTCAACTCTATAATCCCCATTATGATTCGGAAAAATTTACATTAGGTTAGGAAGGAGTAGACCCCAATGTCAAGGATGGCCCTTAAAAATGGGTGAAGAGAAAACGGACTCCACCCTCAAAGAATTTATAGGAGAGGAAAGATGATTGTACTCTCATCACCCTTCCATATCAGTGGTGCTATCTGCCACGAGTGACAGATGGACGTCATCGGGGATGGAATAATGGCATCTGAAGTTGGAAATTCGATCCGCAGAATGGGGTTCTTTCAAATGTTTTTCCATCCTAGCCAGCCTAAGGATTAATCAAAACTAAAAATAAACAAGGAAATGGGATTCGAAGTGAAAGAGAAGAAAACTTACAAGAGGAAGAAGAGACAATGAGAAATAGGAGGAAGTTGCAGAGGTCGCGAAATAGAGGTATATCGAAAGGCAAACCAGAAACTTTGAGTATTCAAAAAGAGGCGGGAAGATGTAATAATGCCTGAAAAGCGTGTGCTCTGACAAACGTTGGAATGAGGTTACCCGCCATTCTTTCCTTGACTTTTCAAATTCGAAACCAAACATACCGACTAACTGGCATTAATAGAATATTTGGGGGGCAATTATGGGAGTCGAATATTGTGGGGGAAATAATGCCAAATAACGGTATGAGGACAGTCAAGGACGGAATTTGTATTCGGCTTCATCCTAGATGATCACAGGGCCGAATAGACTAATCGACATTCCAACCAGCTGAACAAAAGCCGAATAAATAAACGTGCAATGGATTAAGGGTGGGCCCGACCCTGAGGCCCAAAGGAAAAATATAAATAGAGAAGCATTAGCCAAAGAAAGGTATGTGAGAACAAGTTTAACTTGAGATATAAGCAACCAAAAGAGTATACACTGACTTATCCGTCGGGGTGCTAATTCCGACACCCCTGACCGGAGTGTTCATTTCTTTTCAGGTGACTAACTAAGGATCACGAGCATCCTACAGGATCTAAAGAGTATTTCAAAACCACTTCTCCACAGATTATTTAATCGTTAATTAGCCTTGTGATAATCGCTTTTTATGTGTTAGTATAAGTGTTGTGTGAATTATGTGATAAAGAGATTAATTCGATTCTAAGAGCTAATATGAGACCTTAAATATTTAATTTGTCATGCATAGGATTGCTTTATAATCATGATATTCGCATATGAGTCATGTCTCATGTTTAATTGCATGTATGAGAATTTAATTTATGATAGGACAAATTTGTTTGATTCGCTAATTTTCAGATTGATTGAGAAATTTTGTATAAGACTTCACAATCTAAATTTACATGTGTGAGATTAATTTATTGCTATGAAATTTAGCAATAAATGATTATTTCATGTTTAATTGCAAAATTTATATGTTTATAAGTTTTTGATTCAGTGATTTAAATATGACTGAATAATTGTAATTTAATCGGTATGAGCCTATAATTCAAGTTTAATTGTGTAATTAAGGGTTGTATATGATTAGATTAACTATATTTAATTAGTTTGATGAGCTATTTTATGTTAATTTTAATTTGGTAAGTTAACGCCCTGTTTGGGTGATTTAGTCATCTTTTTGGGTTAAATAGAGATGTAGAGTGAGTTGGTGTTAGCTTGTATGTTTTATGTTGGAGGTTAGAGAGAGGAGGAGGAAGATGAGAAGTTAGGGCTTCTTGATTTCTTCATCTTAAAGTAAGATTTCTCTATCTTTTTCATGTTTTGATCTTATTTTGCATGGATTCACATACTAGAGCTTGTATTTTGGGTTTTGTAGAGAAGTTCATGGAACTTTGCAATCTAGGGTTTGAGATTGATGAGTTCATGCATCTATCTTGTGTTTCATCCTTGTATTCATGCATTTTTCATGATTTTATGAGAGAAATCATGTATCAATCTTGTTTTGTAAGATCAATTGCATGTATATGGAAGTTTTGAGAAGAGATTTCATGAGTTTTGCTTGGAATAGATGGATTCTCATGTAATCACTCACAATCATCCATGTATCATTACATTTATTGTAGATTTAAGGTAGAAATCTTGTATTGATTTTATTTATAGCATTTGTTGCATGTGTATTTGAAGATTCAATAAAGTTTTATCATGTTTAAAATAGTGAATAAGAGATTTTGAAAATTTGTTTTGAATCTTGAATAAATGTTTCAATTGATGTTATCTAACATTTTTTTAAAACTTTATGACTCATTTGATGAAAGGAATTTGAAGTTCGTTAATGATTTTAAAATAAATTTTCATGTTAAATCTACAAATCAGAAAACTTGGAGATTGTTTTGAATCTTGAATTATTCTCTCAATTGTTTTTACTTATTTTTGGAGCTTTGGGACTCTATTGAGGTTGGTTAATTGAGTTTGAGAAGATTATTTTGAAGATGAGTTTTATGTTCAAATTTATGAAGCATAAATCATTAAATTAGGCTTGATTCATGGATTAAGTTTTCAATTGACCATGTTTTTCATGTTTTCTTGCATATGGGACCCCTCAGGACATCTAGAACTTACATTTCAGCACTCTATGAGCATGTTAGCAATGTTTTGAGTTAGGCATAAGGTTGAAGTTAGGTTTAAGCCGTTTGTTGCATCGTTTATGTTCTAATTCTTCAAGTACATACTATGTATGATATGTAAGTCTTGCGCCGAGTGTTGAGTCGTCTGTTTAGAGGTTTTTTCATCTTTTCTTCTTTTGAGGTAGGGATTTCTAATTCTTTTTCAATACTTCCATTTATGGATAGGTTTGTGGTATTTTCCTTATACAAAATTTATCTTTTATGCATTTTGTGATAAATTAAGAGATTGGGGGTTTGGGTTCGATGTTCAGGGGTTTATCTTCTTAGGTTGGGTTATGATTTTGCGTGAATGATGAATAGAAGAGTTGGAATAAAAAAGTGTTTTTGTGAAAAGCTTCAATTTCTTCCAAAACCCTAGTTTGGCTCATTAAAATGGTTGATGGTTTTTGCTTAGATTGAAAGTGGCGTCATGAAGTTGAGGTGTTAAATTGCACATATCCATGTTTAATTGAATTTTGAAAATGTTTGGAAAATCCATGTAAAAATTACGATTAAACTCTTGTTGATATTCTGAGTTGTGCTATGAGATAAGATTGAGTTCAGGGATTTTGAATTGTGAATTGTATTGATGATATGAGATTTGTGATGAAATGATGAAGTGGAGATTTAAGAAATGAGTTGAGTTATGTTGAGTTGAGTTATGCTATGTTGAGTTAGGCTGAGTTGTGTTCGTTGAGTCGAGTTGTGTTGAATTGGGTTGAGTAGTGTTGGGTTGTGTTGTGTTGTAATTGGTACCGCTGGGAGTCAAAATGCCCAATTGCCCTGCTTACATCACGAAAAATGTGGGAAAATGTTTTGGGTGTCCATGAGTGTCATGACCCAAACCCGTCCCTATGGATTAGAGTCATAACCGCCAAGAATCATGAGATTACCTACGGCCTCAATCGAAATCAAATCATATTTAATAATAGGGGCCAAGTCATGAAGCAAAACTTACAAAAATAATTGTCCAACGAGCTATGCATACATGGTTTAACCAAAAACTTTCATATGTGTAATAACTCACAATACTCAAATATCCATATTCTCAGACATATAAGTCCATGATCATTTAATAGTCAGTATTTAACAGAATTCAAAACCAAGGTAACACAAGTTCGATCATACGTGATCTCAAAAGAACAAAAGTAGGTAAAACAAAAGTAAGGCCTCTTGCACGAGGCGACCTTGGTTGACCTCTCAAAACTTGGTTTCTCATAGCTCACTCGGGCTGGGGTTGGACGTCCCGCTGCTCATCTACATACATATAAATAAAGGGTGAGCTAACGCCTAATGAATAATACCAAAGTAAAGAAGTTCATGAATGAGATTCACTTAATCATAAGTTACAAGCCAAACTTGTTGGTCGATACCAATGTAAAACGACCTTAGGTCCAACACATCATATATCATATCCATGTTCATATACCAAACGACCTCGGGTCCAACTCGTACTTTGCAAAACCACCCTTGGTCCATTACATGCAAAACGACCTTGGGTCTAATTCATAGGCAAAACGACCCTCGGTTCGATATATGCTAAACGCACCTTAGGTCCACCATATGTAAAGCAACCCCTGTCCAATCCACACACAAAACGACCTTGGGTGCAACGAATCCATTTTCACATTTTAATGCACTCATGACCCATGATCATGTTCACATTCACCTTCGCATTCAAAACAACCTTAGGTCCAATTATTCCCTTATTCGGAATGGCCTCTGGCCCATTCAACGGCCTTTGGTCCATTCAGGTGATTTCATACTTATAAATTCCATTATAGTCTTGCACAATCACACGAATAGAATGCTCATTCATAATTCAAATTCACAAGTCCGTAACACTTGCATATAGCAAAGATTTAAAAATAGCATATATGAACATATATTTACTAAAGTATTACTCATCGTGTTCCAAAGGCTTGATTTGTCCTTGCACTTAAATTCTACATAATTCATAACACATTTGGGTCATAATACAATTCAATCTGTTCTTTAATTTGCTTAATGTTCTTAGGCTTCTTTCATATTCTTTAATTCATTTAGCATGCTCAATACATGTCTAAGAGTGCTTAGAAATGAAAGAGAATGGAAAATGAAACATAAAGCATTCTTTAAAAATTTCTGAAACTAGGCTCTCCGTTAGAGCACAGCTTTGGTCGCTCAAGCGGATTACAAATCTTTGTAGCAGTACTGGTTACATGAATTTCATGCTCGAGCTAGATTTCTAACGATCGAGCGAGGAGTCTTGCAAAACAGGGTTCGCTCAAGTGTAGAGTTTGCCGCTCGAGCCACTGTGCAAAACTTTGCAAAACTTCTGGGAGCTCGACTTTCATGCTCGAGCGACACTTTCCTCGCTCGTGTGGACAAGTCGAATTCTGGGTTTTCCAAAACTCTGTTTAAAGCTCAAAACTCAATTCCAAAGGCCAATTTCATGCATAACTTACCCAAAACTTCAAAGACATATATTTGAACATTGATACTTGAAGAATTACATTTCTTATACATGAATTTCATGACTTGGCAAATCATCATTTTAAATTCTATGCAAGCATGAATTCAACTTAACTCCCATCTATCATCATTAAAATATGGGTTTGAGTTCTATAGCTTCAAAAATCATGCAACCAAATTCCATAGTCCTATAATTCATGGATGCATGTCTAACTTATCCACTAATTCTACATGTTCAACATGCTACAAGCTCAAATGTACATATTCATGGTAAAAGCTTACATGCATGTCTATACAAACTTCAATTTCATCATATTCAGCTCAATTCTTGTTCTTGGTCACATATCATGCTAGAATTCATGTAATTATGGACTTAAACTCAAGAATTTGAGTTCATTTACTTACCTAGGTGCTCTAATCTTCCAATTCCTAGCTAGTTCTTGAGTTATCTTTCTTAATCTTCAAGCTCCTTGCCCAACTCTCAAATTTTGACTTCACTCTCACTCTAGAGTGTAACTTCAACCAAGTATGAAATGAGCTCAAAAGGATGAGCTTAAGTGTATATAGGCCCTTATATAGACTTGCCTAATCAAACTTGATTAAGGCTAGTTAACTATGCTTACTTCAATTGATTTATCCAATTAATTTAGTTCAAATCAATTTTTAATTAAATTTCACCATGGGTTCTAAAAATCATGCTAATCATAAAAATACAGTCAATTTCAGTTTATGTCGCCTCTACAACCTTCAATTGAATTTTTATAGCAGAAAATCAAACAGATTTTCCTACGGTGAACAGATACAAAATGACAAACACACATAATCATATAATTAGCACTCAAAATCATATCAAGCTCATAATTATAATCATAATTAAGATTAATTAACATAACATAGAGTTGGGTTGTCACAACGAGCCTGCTGTTTTTAGAGTCGGCAAATATGGAAAAACATTGTTTTGAGTGTCCATGTCCCCGCCGTTTCTGGAGTCGACAAATGTGGAAAAAGAAATATTTTTGGGTGTCCAATTGCCCTGCCGTATAAAGCCAACACATGTGGAAAAACATAAATGTTAGGTGCCTGCTATCCCGCCCTATCAAGCCGGCAAAAAGTGGAAGGTGTTGTGAGTTTGGTTCCCGCTATCCCACCATATCAAGCCGCAAAAGGTGGAACGTATTGAGAAATGTGTTGAGTCGACGATAATATGTATGACTCGTAATGAACTTATGAAATTACAATTTGTTATGTGATTTTGTATAGAGGAGAAATGCATATAGAAATTACTTGAAAAGAATGAAAAATGAAATGGTAATTGGGTAAGGGGTTGATGATGATGAACTCACGGGGTTGTTTTGTGACCAAAAGTGAAGATTATGAGTTTTATTTTGTGAATAATAGTAATATCAATTTGAGTTAAGGATTGTGGTGGTAATTGTAGTATAATTGGGTTGGAAGTTTAAGTAAAAAAGAAGAATCTTGTGTGAACTTGTGAAGAATGATTTTATGAGAGATGAATCCTTTAATCTTTTAAATGATGAGTCTTCTTAATAAGATGTTTTAGAAAAGAAAAGGAGAAATGAATTAAGTAGGGATACCTTTATCTTTGTATATCTATGATTTGGTTTGTTTATGTGGTATATTCATAGTTATAGCTATGTATGAGTTGAAATTTTGTTTTGAAATATATAAAAGACAAAAATGGGGCTTTTCAAGTTTAAAATGTTTTGAGTATGAATTGATGAGTAATCTATGATGATTTGGAGACTTTGTGAAAAAGGCGAGAAAAGCCCTAATTTTCTTTAAAAACTCAATGTCACGACCCAAACCCGCCCTATAGGTTTAGTAACGAATCGCCAAGAATCTTCGGGACCAAAGGCCTCTTAGTAGAATAACAAAATATAAGGGGTGCGGAAGAAATTATTGAAAATATAAGGTCCATAGAGTGGAGACATACATGAACAGATAATAGTTTAAACTTATATAATGTGAATTTCCTTACACACAGTATCATAAGGGACTTCTCCCAATGTACAGGTAGATAAACCAAAAGTAAAACAAAAGAACATCTTTATCAAGACCACAAAACTTGACTTCTAAAGTGAAACCTCCTCAGGAGTCACAACAGTTAGCTGACTCTAAAAACTTTCCAGGGAGAAGCTTAGGCCTGGTCCCGCTTGCTCACCTACATACATAATATAAGTAGTGAGTGAAAGCCCAGTGAATAGTAACAAAGTAAAGGGTTTGAATGAATGATGTTCCATAACTAGAGCAATTCACAGAAACAAATTCATATTCATTTTCTTGTTTAAGTCAATAACATAAATTGGGATTTACACTTAATCTTACATCCATTAGCACTGACAGATCATATACAGAGTATCAAAGATCATACTTGTCAGTTCCATAGAGGAACCTCCCACGAGTATTTAATAACTTGTCGGCCCATAAAGGAACCTCCTGACCGAAAACGGATAACTTGTCGGCCCATAAAGGAACCTCCAACTGGGTGCAGATAACTTGTCAGTTCTATAAAGGAACCTCCGGTCCAGGTACAGATAGCATACTTGAACTACAAAATTAATGCCACAAATATTTCTTAGAATTAAACAATCATTCATTATACAGGACATAACATTACATAAAACAGATCTTATTCCATATACAGAAAATATATAAAATTGAACATAGCTTTACTACGTTATTACTCACAGAGGGCTTCACTTGGAGAACAGACAGAGCAGACAACTCAGATAACTTATGGCGCGTGACCTACAACGTAACAGATATACATATTGGAACACACATCTGGATAATACTTATCTTGTTTCACTTCGTTCTTAGTGTGTTTCAGGGTTCTTATCCTCATCAACATGTCTTAATCTTGGCCTAGGAATGTCTAGGATGCAATGAGAATGCTAAAATGCACTTGAACACATTTAAAAACACTTGTTGAAAACAGTGGTCTTGCTTGAGCGCAACTTCCTTCGCTCGAGCAGACATGCAAAATGTAAATGTTCGCTCGAGCGGTCTGTAACTCTGCAAAAAGTACTAATTGTATGATTTTCACGCTCGATGGTCACTCGAGCGTGAGACTCAGGCCCTTGCTCGAGCCAACTTTTGGTCGCTCGAGCAGAGGTCTGCAAAACATGTGAACTTCTGGGAGCATGCATTTCACGCTCGAGCCAACTTTTGGTCGCTCGAGTAGAGGTGCAAATCATAGAGTGGTCGCTCGAGCACAAGTTCTGTCACTCGAGCGGAGGGTACAAATTCTGGAATTTTCAGATTTTCCTTCAAGTTTCAAAACTCAAATTCAAAGCCATAGATCACGTTCATTTGGGCCAAAACTCAAGAAAACATGTCCAAACTTGGAAATCATTGAGAATTAAAGACTATTTCATGAAATTAAGGCCCATAAGCTTGTCAATTGAGCAAGCTCAACCTTGAATTGTGAAAACATAACATGGATATGACATGCATGAAGTGATTTGAGCTCCAAGTTTCCAAATCATGAGCGAATGAGATGCTTCAGTCAAACACATGTTGGGTTCCTTGAACAAAACTCTAGCATGAACTTGTATGTGGAAATTCTTGGTTTGAATTCATTTCTTCAAGTCTAACTCAATTCTTGTATCATCCAACTTAATTCTTTAGAGTTCATGTTCTACACATCATAATTGTACAATCTAAGGGTTGAATTCTTACCTAGGCTTGCCATGATGTGTTCTAGAGCCTTAATTCTAGAGTTTCCAAGTCCAATACCTTCAACTCCTAGCAATTCACCCCTCTCCTAGCTTGATCTCAAGTTCCTTCCTGCTCTCACTCTTTCTCATGTTTTTCTCTTGAAAGATGAGGGATTGAGGGTGCAAAGTGTAATAAGGTGTTGAAAATGGCCTTATATAGGCTCAATTAGGAAGGTTAATTAATTTAAGTTAAGCACAACTAATTGGAATAATTTATTCTGGTTATTCGATTCTGAATCGAATTTCAATTCAACCTACCATAAAATTCTAAAAATCTCAAATAACACATAAATCAAGTTAATTTCTGAATCGAATGCTGATAAGGCCTTCAATTCGTGGAACAAAACAATAACATGAACAGATCTTTCTACGATGAACAGATGTTAATACAATTAATGTAACACAAACGCAATTAATGCAAAATTCCACTTTAATTACTTATTAAACCTTCTTAATCATGGTTTATACGTTAATCATAGGTCGGGGTTGTTACACTCAAGATTCGAAATTTTGGTCTAAAGTGGGTTTTCAATCAGGTTGGAGATTTATTTCATAATTGAAGACGAATGTTTATTTGAAAGAGGGATTTGAAATCAATTGTAAATATTTGTGAAATTGAATTGAAATGGATTTACATTCTTGATTTAAGTTGAATTACTATTGATGATAGAAATGTTGAAGTAATGTAACGGATAGACAAGAGGGAATAAAGTGTACGACGGTTGTTTTTGAATGTAAGGGGAACTTGGACTTTAATGTTATAGAGTTATAGTATTTGTGAATTGTAAAATGGAAATGAAATGAGGAATGTCTTGGAATTGGATTAATAAATTTAAAATGATATTGATTCTTAAGTATACTTGTTTTCAAAGAAGACTTTTGGTTTTTCTGATGATGAAAGATAATATTTATGGCAGAAAGTTTTCTTGAATGTTCAAATGAATTTTGAGAAAACGATACTCTACATATAATATTTTGGGCATACAAAACGTCACCTTACCATATAGTATCACCCTGCATGCATGATCATTTCTATCTATGTGTTAGTTATTGTTTTAGAACTATGAGATTCCTACTGGGCATTAGTGCTCATTCCACGTTGATGAGCTTCACAGGTAAATGAAAATTTCAAATATCAGGATGTGAAATTTCCTTCTTGTGCAGTCTTATGATTTTATTTTAAGGTTGTAATATATATTTGTAGTTCATAAATCAGTATTTTTCTTGTATGTAATATGGATGTAAGCCTCAGGGCATTTCTTTTATCTTTATGTAAATGACACTGTTATGTAATGAGAGGGTACAAGTATATTTATTTATCCATCAATTCATCAAAAGATGAATTGTCATTTGTAAATGGACTTAATTAATAAATATTGGTAATGTTATCCGAGTAATAAAATACGGGGCGTGACAAAAGGGGAAGTCAGGTACCATAAATCAACCAAGCGGGCTTCAAGGAATATGAATCAATGCCCTAAGGATACTAGCAACCCTTCTGGTATTACTAACACAACTCAGTCTCAAACTGTGCAAAGGGACAAAGTCTTCAATGACTTGGGGATTGCTGGTGCAGCAAAGTGTGAGACTTATCTATTAGCTTTCCTTGTTTGTTGGTTATGCAAATTTGTTCTACCCTATGGGGATGGTGACTTGATTAGACCTAGGGTGTTTAAGGTTGCTAGTATGATGGCTCGTGGTCGTTCGTTCAGTCTTGCCATTTCGCATTTGCTAGCATCTACAAAGGGCTAAATAAAATTACTTCTTCTTCTGATCCTGGAAAGTGCGACGCCATCTTCCCTGTCCATTATGTTTATGTTTGGTTAGAAGAGTATTTCAACACACACTTTAATATTGATTCTGCTCTGAAGCCCCAAATGACGAGATATGCTAGTGAAAGGATGGCCAAACATTTTGAAGAGTCAGAAGCCTATGACTCATTTAAATCATGCAAAAATATGACCTTGCACCATTTCACGTATAGCGAGGGCAATCCTAAGGAATTAGTTAATGACGGTCATCTTTCTAACTCAAATTTGGAGTACTTCATTTGTATCCGCCAAGCTATTTGACTTTGGCGGTTCATCCACTACGGTGATTGAGCCATACAGTCCTCACAAGGCAATTTGGTTTTATTCAAGCCATCCTGGGTAAACTTAAGGTTGATCTTCGGGATGGTAGTTTACAAAACATTGTTCAGCATTCGGATTCTTGTGTTCATGATGGTACTCATTCTATATTGATGTTACCAGTGCATTTTGATTCCTCATCTCGTTACATTACCAAGGCTTATTTGGAGTGGTGGTCCTAGCTTTATGTATGATATTTCTTCAACAAAGAAAATTATATCCCAAGGAGTAAACGCTCAGCTTCACCGAATCAAGAGATGGATAAAGCAAAGAAAAATACAATTGCTAAGCAAAATTCTAATCTTAAAACCAAGAAAATGGTTCGAGGAAGTGTTGATGGGACTCTTGGTGGAGTAGTAAATGAGGACCATAGTAATGGTGATCGTAATTTGCGTCACTTAGGGAGAAAATCTGGTACTGGCACCATTGGAAGGAACACCACTACTTTTAATGATGTGAAGTCATTTTTGATCGACGTTCCTAGCACTTCTCAACCAATGGCTACCAGTGTTGTACCGGTAATGAAAAAATCTATTTTTTGTCATTTCAATTTATTGTGCCCTTTATATATATATTATAACTCCTTTTTAATTCATTTTGACAGTTGCCAAATGATGACTTTGATTTGGCGTCTGGCAATGAGGACATGAGACTTCTTTATGAGTTCTCAAATAATGAAGAATCAGTTCATAGACCGTCAGCCTTTGATTTAGTGATTGGTCATAAAAGTTGTCTCTCAGTTGACCCAACTCCAATTATGCAAACTCCTTCCTTGCATAGTGTTCCTATATTGAGTCAAGTTGCACTTTCTGTGGCTTTTACCATTGATACAAGAAGCATGATCCTTAATGCTCGCCGCTCAGCAGCTTCGATACTTGATAACCATATTAAAGGCTTATTGAGCAAAACTCCTATTCAAAAAGTTCCAACATTGGGCGGCTCCAAAAGCTTTATGATGAGCTCTTAAAGCTTCAGATAGACTATTCTCCATTGCAAAGCCAGATTGAGAAGTACATACAAAATGCTACTACGTACATCTCTATGAAATCAGCGTTTGCTCAAGGGATGACTTCAAAGCCACAAGATTAGCATTTAGCAGATGTCAGTCAATGTTTTACTCATGCTCTAGCTCTTGAGAATGAAGGAATTGAGTAGGTTCACTCGCTAAAGTCTAACTTAGGTAGCCTTACAACAAAGAAGGCAGAATTGTTAAAGGCATTGGAACATTTAAATGAACAATTACAACAACTAGAGACTACAATTAGTGTTGTTGAAGTTGAAGTAGTTCAAAGGCGAGCTATTGTTTCCACCTTAAGGAAAGAAACAAGTATACTCCTTAGGAGAGTGTCCCGACAATTACAGGCAGTTCACTCGAATGTGCATAGATCATTTTTTTGATGTGGTAAATAGGACTATAAGAAGAGAGCCGGCAATTAGCTTCGGCAAACTTTGTTCCGGTATACGAGAAAGAGAGGGCGTTAATATCAAAGCTAAGGTGTCTGAACAGAAGGGTTAGCAGAGGTAAATGCATAAAATAATACTAGAGCGTCCCTCATATACTCGCCCTTTTAATTCATTTCCTTTTTTAAATAAAAAATAAAAAAATGGGCAGAAAATAATATTTTGTTTGAAAGTCAGAATTTTGTAAAATATGAACTATGTCAAAATTATTGTTTCTCTGTTTACAGTGAAGACGACAACATTAGATTAGGGATATACAGGAATAATATACACAAATTACATACTAACGAAGAACTCTCCTCCGCCTCTGATAACAGGATCCAGAATAGCGGCCCATTCGCCCAATATCCCTCTACCTTGAAGGACCTTCAAGAATAGGAAAAACCGCCTGGGTTAGAAGTCTCGGCCGACACAACTACTTCTCTGGCAGAATAAGTTTCAAGGATTATAATCAAGACATCATCTACAACGTCATACACGACATCAAATACTCGACAAATTTAGTAGGTTGCCAGAGAGACTTCCATGTATTTGTTAAATTCCAACCAGATCTAACCATTATAGAAGGAATTCATTGTATTATATTAACTAATAGGGACAGTAGTTGGTTAGATGCAATGTCCCTAAAAATGAGAGAATGGTTTCATGTAAATGTAACCGTTGTTATGATTAATGAAAAATTTTATTAATTTTATTTATGTAACCACTCAAACTTTTATTTACTTACTACATTTCCCTTATCGTGAACTATTACATCTTTAGAGTCATCAATATTTTTTACACTAACTATTACATTTCGTAGAACGTCAGGAAATTCTGCGGGTTCCATAACAACTGATCCTCTCCGATCAACTTCCTCTTTTCTAATACCAACTTCCAAAATAAACGGACTAGGATTAACATCACTAGTACCATCACCACCTCTGCTTACATCAATCTCAGACAAACTTAGATGACCTCTGTGTTCATGAATAACTGAACCACTTTCCCTAAAACCTCCTAACAATAAATCTCTTCGCCTCTTCGGTAAACCCACAGATATAGTCCGTGTCAGAATCGGAATAGCCATGGTTGGAGCACAATGCCAAACATCAACATTACCAATAGTATATTTTTTAGATAACACAACAATAAATGGGGATCTTATCTGCGAATTTTCTAGCATCTTACTCGTAGAATACTTCAAATACCCCTTCATTTTGCACTATGTAATACCCCTTTTAATGTTCGAATCTGCAAGATACTTAACTATCCATGGCACTTGTTTGTCGTTAATGGAACAATAATCATTCCCATAATAAACTAATTCGCACTAACAGTCCACGGGGAAAATAAAGTACGCCTGCAAACTGTCATTACTATCTAACCTCCTATCATACACATTTACTCTAACCAACCCACTGGCATTGGGTGCGTAAAAGGGAGAATATTTTATCAATATTTTATCAACCTTAATACTCTTTTGTTTGTATCTCAACCTCAACTGAGAAAATAAGTTAGGCAACGCAAGTTCAATACAACTAAAATCACTTGCTGAAACACCTTCAACAGCACCAGTTTTATACCGTCCACCTCCATTCACCTACACACTACAAATAAAAATACATAAATTTATAATTCTAAACAGTTTTAAAGTACATTTGACTCCTTAACGTAATTTTGCATTGATTTCCACTAACAGTAGCAGCCACTAAATATATGGCACCCTTCTGAATACTTCCAACATTTCCTAATAGCGTATCTTTGTAGTCCATCCAAATATCAACTGGGAAGAACCAGTCCAAAACTTCTATTCCGTGACGAACATACTCTTTGTCCTTGCCACCAACGAGCTTGAATCTCATTTTCTTTATCATCCAAAACCTGTCGAACTAGTCAGGATCAACAATCCAAGTCTCGGGTTTACTCTCACCAACTCCAATAAATATCTTGTCAGGTGTGGGGATAAAATTTGATAGACTATTATCACTTATGACAAAAAACAATACGTGGAGGACCACAGCTTCCTCTTTAGCCTCTTGTCCCAATTGAACATTCCTACTTAATTTTATACCCTTAACCACGATCTTGTCTGATTGACGGTCACATTTAACGTCTGTTAATTGTTCATCGTATAGTTGCAACTTCCTTACTCCTTTCTTAGTCTTCTTAATATATCGGGAAATATTCTGAACGTACCGTCTATGAATATATGCCGCCTTAAAAAATGCACGACCACGGTAACTACGCTTATATCCACCGGCCGCCAGTGTCCTTGATCTCTGATACGCAAGGGGAGTCCGATACTGGCTGTTTACTTCTCCTTACATTTTTTTATAAAGCACTCCAAATCTTTTATCCTACAAATTCTACAGATTCTCTTACTTCTGCTAACCCTTCTGTTCAAACACCTTAGCTTTGATATTAACGCCCTCTCTTCCTCATACACCAGAACAAACTTCGACAGAGCTGGCTGCTGGCTTTCTTCCTAGAGTCCTATTTTCCATGTCAAAAAACGATTTACACACATTTGAGTGAACTACCCGTAATTGTTGGGATACTCTTCTAAGGAGTACAACATTGTATACCAATACAATCAACAAAAAAGAAAAATAGAAAATGAGAAACGAAAAAATGTACCAAAAAACAACGTCACCACAATAGCTATCCCACTGCAAAAGCATATTCCTCTCTACCATCAAATGTTTTCTGGTACCAAATAAATAGAAAAAGTGGCTAGCATGTAAGGATGAAGATTCCCCATTCAAAATTATTCAAAAGCATAATCATTTTCCCACCTTTGCTTTATGTCAATCATTCTGGAAAATATCTTTACTTTATAACCACGCAAATCACCATAAACGTGCCACGTGTATAGCACTATCCAGCAAAAGGAATCAAAATCACTCACACAACTCACACCTGAGCTCGGGTGTGACTTCCTTTTAACCCCATCCACACACGTGTCCACAAGTACATGAATGGATGGCCCAGATCAGCGTGGGGGGAGGGTGGAGGATACTGTTAATGTTACTAAGGCGCCCCCCAGTCATACCAACTCACACCATTTACACCAGGTTTTTTAACTAATAGGGAGCCCTTGTACGACTAGTGTGAGTTTACTATTTACCATTACAAAATGCCTCGCCAAGCCTCTTTTCGTTTTTATGCAAAGAATGTTTTCCTCACCTACCCACAATGCCCTTGCCCAAAAAAACAACTCTTAGAACTCCTCCAATCTCTTCTCCAACTAACCTGTCAACCATACTACATACTTGTCGCAAGGGAGCTCCATGAAAATAGAAACCCTCACTACAATAGAAGCAGCTAAGGTGATAAGAAGTGAGACTATCAAAGTCGCCAACAAGTTAGAGCAACTCTTGAAAGTAGAAAAAGGCGAGATCTAGAGTTTATCATGGTTGCCATGATTTATTTTATTATTTATTATTATTATTATTTTTTTTTATTTTACTTTTTTTTTTTAATGAAACGTAGCTTGAAACCAAATACTTCATTATAAAATAATTGCTCTAGCAAACACTTTATTTATGAAATAACTATTATAGTTCGAAGCAAAATACTCTTATTGTAAAACACATTTAGTTTATTGATTTATTAGCCATTCACGGTTTATACTCATATGGGCCAGGAGTAGTACAATTTTTTTTTTTTAACAACTTTATTTCATATAGGAAAAGAGCATCATGCAGTTTATGCTCATGCGATTAGGAGTGTTACATTCTTATGGATGGTAGCGCTTTAGAAACTTGCCATTGATTGGGTCAACTCTTATACCTTCTTCATCAACAATCTTGTATGCTCTGTTAGTGTAGACTTCAATCACCACGTATGGACCATCCCACTGGACAAGAACTTGTTACTGGTTCGGTGGGTAATGATGATAGGTCTTCGAATAGCCAACACCAATTCTCCAACTTGAAAAGACCGAGGTCTAACCTTCTTATTGAAAGCTCTGGAGAGTCGAGCTTGGTAACACTCAAGTTTTGTTGTGCTTCCAATCTCTTCTCATCCAATGCTTCTAATTCAGCAAGGCGTAGTTTTGCATTCTCATTATCAATGAGACCTTCATGTATAGCTATCCTTAATGAATGAATCTAAGAACTGCTTCAACACCATACACAAGGGAGTATGGGGTGGCTTGTGTCGGGGTACGATGTGTCGTACGGTATGCCCAAAGAGCTTCTCCAATTCTTTCATGCCAATCTCGCTTTGATTTAGCAACTACATTTTTCTATAGGTTGCCTAAAGTTTTGTTAAACGCCTTTGCCAATCCGTTGGCAGGTGCATTGTACATTGAATAATTGTGTTGCTTAAATCCAAACCTTTCACAAAGTTTATCCATTATACTGTTGTAGAAAGGCTTTCTGTTGTCGGTGATGATGTAGCTAGGTACACCATATTGATAAATAATGTGGGATTTGATGAAGTCAACAACAGTTTCTTTCTTGACTTCTTTGAGTGGGACAGCTTCGGCCCACTTGGAGAAGTAAACTGTGGCGGCCAAGATGTATAAGTGGCCTGAAGAAGACTTGGTCAATAGGCTAACTACATCTAGACCCTATGCATCAAATGGCCAAGAAGCAATTGTCGAGTGCAAAGGTTCTGGTGGTTGATGGATAAAGTTTGCATGAAACTGGCAAGGTTGACACTTTCTTGAGTAGTCCAAGAAATCTTTAACCATTGTAGGCCAATAGTAACCCATCCTTTTTACTTGAAAGTGAAGTTTAGAACCAGACGGATGCGCTCCACATATCCAGGAATGGGCTTCTTCTATGGCTTGTTAAGCTTCATCATCTCCTAGGCAACGAAGAAAAATTCCTTCAAATGATCGTCAGAATAAAGGTCCCTATTAATAGATAATTAGAGGAGCTCAACATCTTATTTCAGTTCTATGGTGAGAATCATTAGGGAGTTTCCCTTGTTCAAGGTAGTCTATAGCTGGCATTCTCCAATCGTCGACTTCAATGGCTAGAACTGAAATTGCATTTGTTTCTACAAGGCGACATTCCAACTATTGTGGCAATACCTATCGTTGGCATACAAGGACACTAACTTGTTCACCTTCTAACAGTGCCGAGGTAGTTGCTAGATTGGCAAGTGCATCAACCATAAGATTCTCTTTCCTTAGAACATGTTCGAGTACCACCCCCTAAAATTTTTCAATTAGATGAGTTGTATACTGAAAATGTGGGACTAAATTGTCTTTCTTGACTTCATAATCCCCATGGAGCTAATTAATTATTAATTTAGAATCCCCATAGACATCTAGGTCAACAATTTTTAACTTTGTTGCCATTTGTAAACCAATGATTAAGGCCTGGTACTCAACAACATTGTTTGAGCAATTTTCGCCAAGAATAAATAAGTAAGGCAAAATATGCCTCCATGATGAAATAAAAATGACACCTGTTCCTGCCCCTTCTTTCCTTGCAGGCCCATCAAAGAACATCATCCAAGATTGCAGGACTTCTATGAACAATATATCTTCATCAGGGAATTCCTCAGAAATTTCCCAATCAACAAGGATAGGATGGTCAACCAAGAAGTCTACAAGGGCTTGCCCTTTCACTGCTTTTCTTGGCACATAAATTATTGCAAATTCATTAAAGAGGAGAGAGCATCTTGCTAAGCGTCCTGAGAGGATGGGCTTAGACATAACATACTTTATTTGGTTGGCTTTTGCAATGAGATGCACCGTATGGGCTTGGAAATAATGTCTCAATTTTTGAGAAGCAAAAACAAGCGCCAAACACGTCTTCTCAATGGGTGAGTACTTGAGTTCACTTTTAGTTAATCTGTGACTCAAGTAATAGAGTGCTTGCTCTTTATTTTCTTTGTTATTTTGGGCCAGCATTGCTCCAAGAGACTCTTCTTGAGCAGCAATATAAAGTATCAATGGTTTCCCCTGAATAGGAGCTCCTAATACTGGTGGATGAAGCAAGTATCTCTTAATACTGTCGAAAGCATTTTGACATGCTTGATCCCAAACAAATGGAGCCTCCTTTTTCATCAGTCGACTGAAAGGTTGACAACGACCTACCAAGTTTGAAATGAATATGCGGATATATGCCAAATGACCTTGGAGGCTTTTAAGTTCTTTCAGGTTTTTTGGTGGTGGCATCTTTTATATAGCATCGATTTTGGATTGATCAACCTCAATGCCTCTATGTCAAACAATAAAGCCAAGGAATTTTCCAGACGTGACTCCAAATGCACATTTGAGTGGATTCATCTTTAAGTCATACTTTCTCAGCCGATCGAAGACTACACGAAGGTCCTCTAGGTGATCATCCCTTTTCTTAGTTTTAACCACCAAATCATCAACATAGTACTCAACAAATTTATGGAGCATGTCATCGAAGATCTTTTGCATGTTGATAGGTGGCACCGGCATTCTTGAGTCCAAAAGGCATCACCTTATACATAGATGCCTTTTGTGGTACAAAATGCAATTAACTCTTCATCCTTAGGTGCCATCCGTATTTGGTTGTATCCTGAACACCCATCCATGAAGGACAACACCTCGTGTCCGGTAGTGGCATTTATCATTAACTCCATAATAGGAAGCAGAAAGTCATCCTTGAGACATGCTTCTTCAAATTTTGAAAGTTGACACATATTCTAATTTGTCCATTCTTCTTGACTACTGGGACCATGCTTGATATCCACGTCGGATATTTTACTTCATGTATGAACCCAACTTCGATTAACTTGTTGACTTCTTCTTCCACTTTGAGGATACACTCAAGTTTGACGTATCGATGAGCCTACATTACTGGTCACATACCATGTTTGATCCCAAAGTGATGGACAACAACTTTTGGACTTAAACGAGGCATCTCCTTGTACATCCATGCAAAGACATCTTTATATTCGAGGAGTAGTTCAAAACATGTCTTTTCTTCCTCAAGCGTTAAGAGTGTTCCCACAAAGATTGGTTGAGGTTCATCAAAAGTTCCTAAGTTGAGTTCTTTCAAATTGTCAACAGTTGATTGCCCCCCATCTTCAAGTTTTGGAGGAACTTCTTGGAGATCATCATTCTCCTAATCTGAGCTTGAATCTTCTTCAACTGTTACATAGTGAGAAGCAACATGTTCAATTTCTTCTTCTCTTTTACTTTCTACTTGAGTCTTAATTTCTCTAGTTAGTATGATAGTGTGCCTTTTGACCTTAAATGGACCTTCAATACTAACTTCAAGTGACGTCATGCGTTTCATGCGAGAAGGAATCAAACTTCTAGTCTCATCATCCTCCTTTGTAGAATTCAACTCAATTGTTGCTATGCTTCTCTTATTCTTGCCTTTTCTAGGTGATGTATTCATATCACCAAGTCGAGCAAAAATGAACTTTCATGACCAAGAAGTTTTTTTTAATCCCCTTCCTTAGTAGTGCCTAATCTGTTAAAAACTGAAGGTTCAAAAATTCTACCTTCATCTGTCTTATCAACAGTGCTCAACCTATTAAAAATTGAGGTTTGAGGTGCATGCGCTTCAATGCGGTCAAACACTGATACTTGAGGAGTTGGGCTCGGACTTTTGTCTTCTTTCACTTCTTCTATAGTGATATGTTGTACGTCTTCCTCCTTTCCTTTTCTCTTGGTAGAGATACGAATGGGTTCAGTTGGCATGAATCCGACTCCGATCTTTGGAGGGCTCACCCTGTACCCCTGTTGCCTTAACTTTTTCTGAGTTTCATTGAGACCATGAACTTTCTCACCTGTAACTTCAAGACTTAACTCTCCCAGCGATGAGGGATCAACAAAGTCATAACCTGACTTGGCTAGAAGCTTGTAAGCTTGTGGATCAAACCCTTCCATTCACCTTTCAGGTAAGGAGCCATGTTCGATAGAATTTTGCGCGGGCCTAACAAATCCCTTCAGTAGGGGTTTAATTAGGCTTAACAATCCCACTTGTGAAATTGGTATTGTTGCATCTTCTTTTAGTATTTGCAGATATTCTTTTTTTGTAGGGTGAGTAAGGTCTCTAACTTTTGCGAACGCCGTGACTTCTTCAAATGGCAATTGTCCTTTTTTCCGTTGAGACTTTGGCACATACCTGAAGATTTTTGTCATTACAAGGCCTTTTGAGGATGAAGACTATTTTTGTGGTGAGACAACCTCAGGTGCTTTTTTTTCACTTGATATGTCTTCCTTTGAGAAGTCAAACACAACCTGCTTTTCTTCATTCATTTTCTCTTTTCTTGCAGAAGGGATTTCAACTGGGATAACTTCAGGTATCCCATTGGAATCCAAATAAAATTTTGCATCAACAAAGTGAACCTCAATTTCTGTAAATGGCTTGTCATCTGCTAGTACTGTCTTTATTCTACCTTAGTCAAATTTAAAACATTAATGGAGAGTTGATGCAACTACACCATTTCCATGGACCCAAGGTCACCCAAGCAACAAATTATAGGACGTTCTTGCATCGATGATGTGAAACAAAGTACTATCTGTAAGTTCTCCAATGGTGAGGTTCAAACGAATCATACCAATCATGCGTTGCCCCTCTTGGTTGAAACCTTGAATAATCAGGCGACTTCGAGCTAACTCGCCAAGTAAGATTCTGAGTTTCTTCATGGCAAACTTTGGCATGATGTTTACCGCTAAGCCTCCATCAACAAGGATGCGGTTAACTTTTTGTTCACTAATAAAGCCAGAGCCAAACAATGGGCAATTATGTGGCTTTGAACCTAGTTGAAGGTCTTCATCAATGCAGGTGATTGTTGTGCAACAAGGAACAGAAGTGATAGAGTTCACCTTGGGATAGTCTAGCTCATTAATGACAAACTCATATTTTTCAGGATTTTCTTACACTCAAACAAGTGCAAGTTGTACAGATCGAGAGAGTTGAGATACTTCATGCAAACTAAAGCATGGGGGTAGTTCTTTCAAGGTTGTCAGGACAACAATTTCCTGCATATTTGGCGTCACCTTAATGGCATGAACTTGTTCCATATCTACTTCAATGGTTGAAACCATATAAACCGCCTCGACCAAGTCATCTCCAAAATACCTGACAGGAAAAAAGTCTCACAGGATGACTGGGGTACGCGATTTTTCTTCAGCAGTTTATCTTCTTGTTGCATCTTCTTTTCATTCATTCTTTTGTCCATTACCTCTTTCTTGGAATGTCGATGGGAGTTCTTCTTTCTTTCTATTTTCTTGAGTGAAAAATGTTGAGTCTTAGACTTACTTCTTCGTAACTTCCTTCGTGTCACAAGCGTTCAACTTTCTCCTTCCCCAATAGTTAAGACTTCTTCAAAACCATTATGGACATGCCTATCTTGATTTTGAACTTGAATAATGATAGGTTTAAGTGAACCAAACTGGATGACTTTGGGAATTGCTTTCATTGTTGGGATTGCAAATTGTGGCATTTTTGTCTTGGATTTTAATGATGGAGAATTTTGAGGTCCTACAATAACCGTCACATGGTTGGATTCTTCCAATTCTTTAAGGTCCAAGAGGATTTTGTTCTTCCTAGCCAAGTTCACAAGCAATTTCTTTAACATGAGGCACTCTTTAATAGGATGACTAACTATCCGATGATAGTGGCAGTACTTTGGATCTTTCACACGACGTATTTCTTCAGGGTGTCTGCACTCAGGGAGTTGAATGACTTTCTTTTCAAGTAAATCTTCTAACATCCCTTGTACGTCAAAGTTAGGAAAGGGATACTTCTTTTCTTGTAGTCCTTTCAGAGATGGGCGTGTTTCCTTATTTTCTTCTTTTTTCTTGTCTTTCATTGAAATCTTGATTGGAGCTATGGTTACTACCATTGCTTCTTTGGTAGTACCTTTGGAAGGCTTGCCTCCTTTTTTCACTTCTTTATTACCTTTCTTTTGTTTAGGAATGGGAAGGTCTTTCCCGCCATGGTTGGCTATGCTAATTTTCATGTCATGTGAACGGGTAGCTAACTCCTCAAATGTTCATGGTTTTATTCCTTGAAGGATGTAAAGGAGTCCTAGTGCATGCCTTGTATGCACATCTCCACAGCTGAGATCTCAGAGAGTCGGTCTTTGTAATCTAGGCTTAGAACACGACAACGGTTTATATAGTCTACTATAGGCTCATCCTTCCATTGCTCATTACTGGTTAATTCCATCATGCTTACCATGCGACGGGTGCTATAGAAATGATTAAGGAATTCACATTCTATTTGCTCCCAACTATCGATTAACTCGGCTTCCAAATCAGTGCACCAATCAAAGGCATTTCCTTTGAGTGACCGAACAAATTGTTTGACAAGTAGATCTCCATCTATGCCAGCATTGTTACAAGCTTCAACAAAGTGAGCAGCATGTTGTTTAGGATTACCTTTTTCATCGAACTGCTGGAAGTTGGGAGGTTGGTATCCACTAGGCATTCTAACAATGTCTATCCTCTTTGTGTAAGATTTAGAGTACATAAAAGCACTTTACAGGGGTCCACCGTATTGTGCTCAGATGGTATTTGCAATCATGTCTTGGAGTTGTTGAACAGATAAAGAAGCAATAGATGCTAGTTGAATACTTATGCCAATCGCTTGCCTCGCAATAGATGTATGGCACGTTGCCTCACCAACAACTTGCTTGGACTTAGATATAGGGTTCACCTTC
Source organism: Camellia lanceoleosa (assembly GCA_025200525.1). Lineage (NCBI taxonomy): Eukaryota > Viridiplantae > Streptophyta > Magnoliopsida > Ericales > Theaceae > Camellia > Camellia lanceoleosa. The sequence continues at coordinate 106,061,675 of CM045772.1, read as the reverse complement.
TTAACAAATGTGGCTTGTGGTGTAAAGCCATGTGGATGAGAATTGTCTTGACTTACCTTGTCAACATTTTGTGCTTATAACTTGTTCATCAAAGTGACAATCTGAAGATCTTTTTCTTCCACAGTTTTGGTGAGCTTGTCAATGGCATGAGCCATGGTCTCCAATTGTTCTTCCATTAAAGTGGTGCCAGTGGTCATGACTTGCATAGCCACCGAGCGAGACAAATCTGAGTGATTTAATGAAAATGAACATTGAGGACTGCTAGGAGATGATCCTGAGTGTGAGCCTATACTTGAGTTTGCATCAGAAGCTATAGGCGTTGGGTGTGGGGAGAAACCTTCTGGCAGAGAATCCTTTGAGACATAAGTGGGCTTCTTCTTACAGTCCCTTACTTCCTTTTGTTTAGCCCCCGACATGGATATCGTGACAGATTTGTGAGACTTGCCTTGTACTTGCTTTGTTGCATTGGCAGTTGACATGACCCCATGAGTGGCAAGAGCAATGGTAGCCTTGCTCTTGCTATGGGTGATTAGACCCGTAGAAGTGTTGTTGTTGCTGGTTGTGACAACGACATTCTTGCAGGCATTTTTATTGATCAAATCAGTTTGAACTTTCTTTGAAGCCATTATGCTTGATCAAACAAGGCTTTGGGAAAATACTTTAGGAGAAAGAGATGAGAGGCAAAGAGGTCCCACTGGGCATGCCAAAATTTGTAAATACAAATTTCGTATCCTGCAATTAAGATAAGAAATAAATGCACAAATAATTAATTTTATTTGATTATAATAAATGGGGTACAATTCTCTATGGTTTGTTTTATTACAAAAGAACAAATCCTCTGATTCGATCTCTGAAATGAGTTACAATCTAACGACTGTAGAAGCTTGCTGTTGAATTGAACAAGTTGATGGATTTCTTCAAGTCTTCTAAAGGAGAAACTTGGAGAAAAGAGGCTTGATCGAGGGCTTGAACGGCTTGATCTCGAATGAGTCTTAAAACGATCTCTTTGAAAGGAGAGACCAAATTTGTATTTGTAACTTGAAAGAATTGGCACAAGTTTAGAGTGCTTGATAATCCTCTCTTTTAAGTTTGAAGAACTTTAGCGAAAATTTTAAGAAGAGCATTTGGCAGAGTCTTCAGATCGCTTAGGAGCTTGCAAGACCTTTTGCCAAAAAAAAAATGTGTGTCTCTCCTCCTAGTGAGAGCCTCAATTTATAGGTTTAAGAGAGAAGGGTCAATTTTGAAAACTCTAAAATTAATTTTAATTTCCAAGAAAATAGCAATTTATTTCTTATTTTATGGACATGATTTGCATTCAAATTTAAATTATTCCAACAAATTTTTGACAAAATATCTTCATGGGCCCCACACTTTTAGGTTGACCCAATTGTCAAAATAGGTTCACTTTTCTTTTGTTGTGACCGGTAATTTAAAATGGGTTAAGATCCATAATTTTAGTAGGACCTACATCCATTTGAAAATTTTGACCATCTTAATTTTGACCAATCAAGAAAAATTTATTTGTCTTGATTAATTAGGTGGCGATCAAGACACGTAAAAATTTGAGTGTCTACAATTATATTATTATTAATTTTGTTTGTTTTTGCAAGATTTTGCTTATAAAAGCAAAGGAGAAGCAAAGCTGGAGGAGTTCAATGAAAGGAAAAGAAAGGAAAGGAAAGGAAAGAAAAGAAGAGAAAATGAAGAGAGAAAAAATAGAAATAAATAGTGGGAGTTCTTAGAGTGTATTAGTATGAGGAACTAATTTCCATATCTTAGGGTTAAGATGAAACTCTGATCAAGTGATTGTATTTAGCTTTATAGATTTTTAATTGATTAGGGTATATTGTATAACCCAGATTTTTATCCAATTATTGTTTTATCAAATTATGTGTTTATTTGGTCGTGAATACATTTTATACAAATGATTTTCATACTTGTGTAATAAAATTGTTAGACGAATCATGCCTAGTAAAACGGGTCGTGCATCAGCCTTAGTTTAGTGGTAACGATCCATGCTAACCGAAGATGATTCATGAGTTTCTTGTTTTAAATCACAAACTTTTTAAGTGATCTGTCCTGACCAAGATACATCGTAGTACTCTTCTCAATGATTTTCTACAATCTAAATACAACCACCCCAATTACAAGGTTATAGTAGTGGATTCTAGACCCTAATGTTTTCTTTTTCTCACCTTCCATTTCCAAAACCAAAATCTTTGAATTAAAAACAACTTGCCCTAGTCTCTATGGTTCAACTCATGTTCTCAATCGCTATTCTATGTAGTAGTAGTTGCTACCGGTTTTATTCATTTTATTTCAGTGTGCAAACGACCTACCAATGTTGATCGGAATTTTAGGGGTGCAGGAAACCAAAGGTTCCAGAGAACCATGAGAGAATTCGTTCAAATTCATAAACCAGATATACTCATACTTATGGAGACTAAAGTTGAGTTTAAGTCTGTGGAAATGTTTTTCAATTGCATGGGCTTCACTGCCATTACACATGTGGATTCGACTGGTCGTGGTGGAGATATTTGGATGATTTGGAACCCAAATATGGTTAATGTTCGAATAGTGGAGGCTAGCTCCCAGTTGATCACAACAACAATATCCAAACAAGAATTCTCAGATTGGTTGCTTTCAACAATCTACGTAAGCCCAAACAACAACAAACGTGATGAGCTATGAGCACCTAGAAGCAATGTCGCAAAACATGACTGAACCTTGGCTAGTTGCTGGGGATTTCAATGACTTCTCCACCCTCAATGAAAAATGGAGCTTCACTAGAAACATAATGTGAATTAGAGCCAAGACCAAAAAAGGAGTAAGAAGTTTAATGAGAGGATAAATAATTGTAATCTCATGGACATGGGCTACTTAGGACCTAGAATGAATTGGTTTAATAACCAAAAATGATGGGCTAATACCATAGTCAGACTAGACAGAGCTATGTGCAATACGAAGTAGAGAACCAGCTTTCTAGAAAGATCTGTTCGTAACCTGCCTCACACTTATTCAGATCATTCTCTTTTGATAATGTTCACACAAGGTATGTCTTCCTTTAACCCCACTTGTAAACCTTTTAAGTTTCTTGCTGTTTGGATTTTCCCATGATGGTTTTAAATCTATGGTAGAAAATATTTGGGCCAACCCAAATCCATCTCTAACTAGTAAGCTTGAAATTCTTGCTAATGAAGCCAATGTTTGGAATAAAGAAGTCTTTGGTAATATTTTTCGTAAAAAAAGGTGGCTTCTTTGAAGGATTGAAGGCATGTAGAAATCACAAGCCAGCATTTATGCTCACAACCTTCACACCTTAGAATTGGATCTTGTCGAGCAATATAATAAAACTCACTATCAGGAAGAGCTCTTGTGGTTTCAAAAATCATGTGCCAACTAGATTTCATATGAAGTGATAAATACCGAGTTTTTTCACCTCACGACATTAGCTAAAAGAAAAAGGAGGATTGACGTCCAGAAAAATGAGGAAAGTGCTTGGATTGATCAACCTAACATGCTTAAAACCATGATTACTAAGTTCTTTCTTAATCTGTTTAGCCATACCACTGCCAACTCTCTTGAGCATTGGAGCAATCTAGGGAACTGTTAAATGAATGAGGAAAAGAATGCCCAAATTACTAGCGTTGTAACTAATTAGGAGATTTGGAGGGCTGTGAAAAACATTAGTGCTTTCAAAGCACATAGTAGAGATGGGTTCCAAGCTATTTTCTATCACACCTACTGGTTTATTATTGGTTTTGTTGCTTGTGATTTTGTTAAAAAATTGTTTTTTCAACAAGCATATACCTCTTGAGATTAACAAAACTGTTGTTGCCTTAATTTCTAAAGTTGAAAATCTTGAGAACATTAAGTAGTTTAGGCCAGTGAGCCTCTATAATGTGACCTACAAGATCATTTCCAAAATCCTTGTTAGTAGAATACGACCTTTTCTGAGTAAAATTGTTAGACCCAATTAGTGTAGTTTCTTACTTGGGAGAAACACTAGTGATAATATAATTATTTCTCAAGAAATCATACACTTTAAACCTCAAAAAAGGAAAAAAAAATCGGGTATGATTTTAAAAGTTGATTTGGAAAAAGCTTATGGAAAAATTTCATGGGAGTTTTTAAAACAAACCCTTAAGGAGTTCAATTTTGACAAAAATTTCATTGATCTTGTTATGTGTTGTGTTACCAATGTAAGTATTGCTATCATTTGGAATGGGAAACCTCTTGAGGATTTTCAACCTAAAAGGGGTTTGAGACAAAGCGACCATTTATCCCCTTATCTCTTTGTCTTATGCACGAAGAGATTGTCCAATATGATAAGCTTCAAAGCTGAGAATAGGAGTTGGAAGGGGATAGAGGTTACTAGAGGTGTGCCTAGCCTAACTCACTTATTTTTTGCTGATGACCTCATGTTGTTTGGTTAAGCTACCATAAAAACTTGTAATACAATCATGGAAGTCATTGAGGAATTTTGTGATATTTCTGGATTGAGGGTTAATTCCCATAAATCCAAACTATTTGTTTCCCTTAATGTTGAGAGAATGAAGGCTAAAGATTCGATTACCACGTGTGGTATTCCCCTAACCACTGAGTTAGGGAAATACCTAGGAGTCCCATTTATTCATGGCAGAGTTAGTAGAAGATATGTTAATGAAACTTTAGAGAAAATGCAAAAAAGACTGGTTAGATGGAAGTCCAACATCTTATCCATGTCTAGTAGAGCCACACTCATTAAGTCTGTAAGCTCTATCATATCCTCTTACACTATGCAAACTATGCTTATTCCACAAAGAGTGAGTAATGACATTGACAGGTTGAATAGGAATTTCCTATGGGGTGATACCCTGGAAAGGAAAAAATTCACCTGGTCAATTGGGATGTTGTTTGTAGAATGAAAAGTCAGGGTGGCTTGGGAATTAAGAAGGCCAGAGATCAGAATTTGGCTTTGTTAACTAAGCATTGGTGGAACCTGCTTAGTAACAAAGGAGGCATGTGGTGTGATATACTCAAAGCCAAATACTTGAGAAATACTTCTCTCTATGATTGGTATAAAGGCAAAAGAGACTCACATTTATGAAGGGGTATCATGAAAACTCGAAACATTTTGATGAGCGAAATGTGAATGTGTGGAAAGATTGGTGGTGTGGAGACAAGGCCTTTGAGGACCTTGAATCTAATACTAACCATACTACACATAGTGAACATAATATTTCTAGTAATGTGTGTGAACTGTTAAATAATGATGGCTGTTAGAATGAGATCAAGATTCACAGCTTATGTCCTTCTAATGTTGCTTCTGTGATTCTGGAAAATCCACATCCATCTAATTTGGAGATGGATAGACCTTTCTGGAAAGGATCATCTAATGGTTCCTTTAATGTCTCATCTGTGTACAATCTCATCCTTGGAAAGCCTGATAATGAGGAGGATTGGAACTAGATATGGAAGATGAGACTACCTCAAAAACTTAAAGGACTGTGTTCCCTGGGAAACTGCTTACAAATCAGATGAGATTTAAAAGGGATTTGACTAATGATCCAAAGTACCCCAACTGCTGTGGGGTTGAGGATATGTCTCACCTCTTTAGGGACTGTTTCAAAGCTAAGGATGTGTGGTTAGCCATATTTAACAAGCAATGGTACTGGGATATGATGAAAACACCTTAGTTGGATTGGCTCAAGAGTAATGCCAAAAACAAAAAACATTTTAATGTCAACATCTCTTGGCAAACTATGTTTACTATTGCTTTATGAAAAATTTAGAAGAACAGAAATTTAATGGTATTTGAGCAAAAATCTATCCCAAGCCAAAAGAGCGTTAAATCTATTTTAGATTACTCTAGAGAGATAAACCAAGCCTTTCTTCATTCTATATCCAACCCAAACCTATTTATAGACTTATCAATTGGTGTTTGCCACTTGCAGGAATACTCAAATTGAACACTGATGGCAATAGGAGAACTAGTGGTGATGGAGGCTTTGGAGGACTAATTAGAGATGGAAAAGGAGCTTGGGTGTGTGGCTACTATGGAAAATTACACAGTGGAACAAATCTACTAAATTGTGGGCTTTGTACAAATGATTGACTGTCATATTGCAAAAAAGAACGAACCAAGTAATTATTGAGACTAATGTAGAACAGGAACCAGGTGATAGATGCCCATTCAAGAACCCCATGGAGAATGCTCAAATATTTCTTAGAGGGTGTGAATGTTCTGTACAACACGTCTGGAAGGAAGGAAATTTGTGAGCAGATTTTTTGCGAAAATGGGTGCCAACCAACCAGAAGACACGTTGGTGATGAATGATCCACCGATTGAGTTAAGAGATTTGCTAGTGTCAGACATGATAGGAATGTCTAGAGAGAGGGCTTAGTCCCTCCCCTTGTAGTTTTATTTTCGTCAACCCAAAGAAAAAAAACCAGCCTAAATAGACCTATCACTTATTGTTTATGTTATTAGCCAAGTGTTACAAATTCTAAATTAAATTTGACTAAACTCACACCTAAATAATTAAACAACAAATGTTACACTTTTACTAGCTTCTTATATAGCATTTGATATACCCTCTTATGTACCTCAATCATAACCATTAATATAATGGATTCCATATAAGTTGTATTAATATCCAATGATTATGATTATATTATATGAAATAGTATACTAAATGTAATATAAAAAAATGATAAATGTAATATTTTTTATTATACAATTTTTTATATCCCTTTGCACACGTCTAAGACTTTCGTGACCTGTTAATTAATAATGACTCTAAAAATGTAGTCCTGGAGGAAATTCCAAATAATGGGATCATCGCCCAAATTAATGCCATTTTTATTCTGATTTATTGCACAGAAGAAGTAAATTTCCTATGCTTTTATGGTGGAAGTTGAGTCAGATATATATATATATATTTATATATCATCACAAAACAAATGATACAAGGTATTATATTGTGTGGAGAAAAACTTATCACAACTTATAATGGTGTCAGATTAATCTAACTTGAAGGTTGGATCGCCTAAAAAATACTCAAAAGAATAATATTGGCTGGTAAGTAGGCGGAGGACTCTCTGATACCTAAGTCAATAATAAAGAAAAGCACCAAAAGGTAAGAGCTTGAGTGTCCATTGTTGTGTACCTTTTGGGTTTAGGTGTCTTGCTTATATAGGCTCCATTTCCAACCGTTGGAGGCGGTTAAGAGATCCCTATAACTCTTCCATTATGTTCCACTTTTTGGGGAATCGTGTCTCACATATGCAAATTTTTAGGAGTGGATAAATCCATATTGGGTGGAATAAGCACGTACCTAGTTAAGGCCCATTCGACCATTGTCTCAGTGACGAGCTATCTCTAGCTCAACTTCTTAACTCAACCTTCTAGTCTAACTTTCCTTTCTGGCCTGATCTGCCCCAATAAACATCATGTGACTTCTAACTTGGATTTTACCTCCAACATATATCATCTTATGTAGTCATTGCGGTACGTAGCAAGATTGATTGTCAAATTAATTTTTGCTACATTTACAATTTTTGTTGTTGTCAACTAATCAATGTGTGGATAATAATGCAAGTGAACTATACCGTAATTGCAGTATGACAAGTCTCTGTTTCACTTTTTCCAAAACTTAAGTTCTGTTTGGTTTGCCTTTGGAATCATAATTTCAAAGGCAAAATTTTCAAATCATTTTCAAAATTTATAAACCAACACACAACTCAAAATTACTCAAAATTCAATTCAAAAATTAATTTCAAATCTCATAACCAAATACACAATCCAAAACTCAATTCAAAACTTTTTTCAAAACTCAAAATCAAACTCTTTTCAAAACTCTATTTTAAAAGAAAAAAATTCAAAAAAATATTTTATTATTTTGTTTTTAAAAATTATTTTTAGAATTAGGATTTCAATGTAGAGTTGTGTTTTCAGTTTTGAGTTTTGAATTGAGTTTTAAAAAGAAAAAATTTGTTTAGTTATGAGTTTTGAAAAGAGTTTTGAGTTATATTTAAAAAAAATTTAGATTTATTTTTTTCAAAATATTTAAAAATTTTCTTAATTTTAATTTGTAGGTAAATTACAAATACATCTCCTGAGATTTGTTTAAAATACGAATTGCCCCATGTGGTTTGAAAAATTACAAATATCTTCTTGTCAGAACTTTTTATTTAACATAATTAATTGAAAAAGTGAAATTTTTGTAACACTCCCAAAATAATACAATAAATCCAACTCATAAGCAGAAGAATAATAGAAATAAGATACATTCATTATCAGAGTTCATTTACAAAAGTTAACACATGTGATATACATTCACAAATGTTCATATTGAATCTATAGCATGTATTACAATGTTAAGAGGATTGAAACTAAACATATAGTCTTATGCCCTATAGGCTTATATCTTTCCAAGTCATGGCTTGGTTACACAAAAGTAAGCCTAGCTTAATACAATTTAAGCCCTTGGCTATACAAAAGAATAAAACAAAATAAAGAAGCTCTTGCTTCCGAAAAATCCCTCCAAGCTATTGCCTTGGTGGAGGTATTTCACCAGCACCTGAAAATGGTTTTCCCCAAATAGGGTGAGCCAAAACCCAGTAGAAATAATCTAACACAGTATATGAGATTTAACAAAAATATAAATATAATTTGCTGATACAATGCTTGTGACAAAACATTCACATTTTATATGATCATAAATTGCCAAAGTTCATATTTCAATCCATCTTCCATCAATTCATTTCAAGTTCACTTATTCTTCTCAATTCATGAACCCATTTCATTATCTTTTAACAACCCAACTGAGACTATAACTTAGTGTTTTTTCAATTCAATTCGCTACTACACAAACACTTCAAATTGTTATTTTACGAAAATTTCGTCTGCGGGATTGGAACCCATGTATACACAAGATTTCGAGACTTTAACCCTAGACACTCCGGCCAACTTAATTTCAATGAAGTCCATCCCCTATCTCCTCTCAAACAATAGAGTACATCCCATTTCTCCTCCCAAATATCATACATATACAATGTATTTAAAACATAATCATATTCAGTGGCAACCAACAATAGATCAGTTTCAATTTACCTAATCCTCATCTAATTTCTACAACAATCATAGCTACCTTCCACCGATAGCCCAAGACAGATATTTCTAAACAGATGTACAATCTTCTCAATAGATAAATTATTCAAATTTCCATAGGTGAGAGACAACACGTGTCCAACTCCACCATTTATATTAATAATCCTCCAATTTCAGTTATACCAATGTCAATTTCAGTTATATATACAAAATAACAATTTGACCCATTTAGGGCAAAACTCCACATTTTCCAAATATCATCCCAAGTACCAAAATCAACAATTCTGACATAATACAACCTCATATACAAAATTCATAACCATTTATTTCACATTCACCAAAAATCCCCCTTTTTATTTCATACCCAAATCCTAGGTTTGCTCAAACTACTCCCAAATCTCATTGTTGTTATACAATGACAAATAACTAAGTTAAAAACCATATCAAAGTGTAGAAAATCCCTACCTCAAAGAGAGAAGACGAGCCAAGTAAGGGTGAAACTCCAAAGATACCCAAACCCAACTCTATTCAGATTAAAGTGGAGATCTTGAGATGGTCTACCTTTTTATCAAAGGGATTTGGGTGAAGAAATCACTAGAACTAGGTAAAAATGTAGAAAGAGAGAGAGTTTTAGAGAGAGACGGTCTCAACTTTAGGTTTTAAGGAGAAAAGATCTGAAAAAATGATGTAAAAAGTTATTTTCGCGATCTGATAGACGTATAGTTCGCTCGAGCGCAAGAGTTGACGCTCGAGCGTCAAACACAATAAGTTGTTCCGCTTGAGCGCAAGAAAGGTCGCTCGAGCGCCAAGACACAATGAACAAAACGCTCACCGCTCGAACGCAAGAGGTGACGCTCGAGCATTGAAAACACACATCCAATAGTTTTGTAGACCTACAAAAGTACTGAGAGTTTGCAAAGCCTGCTCGAGCGCAGAAAGTACCGCTTGAGCGGAAGACCAAAATTCTGGGCAAAACAAGGTTTGAAAAACAAGCGACCAACCTGCCCAAACATAATCACAACAACCCAAAAGCCAATTTCAAAGAGACATAAGGGAAGCAAGAAGTAAACGACAATATGAAAGCATTAAACCCAAGTCCGGGATACCACAAGAGTCGGGTCAAAATTGGGATCGCTATAATTTCTAAATGTTCACCTATACAATAATAAAATTATCTGAATTATTAATTGAAATAAAATTTTAACATTATTAAAAACTGTTAATTAACTTGATAATTCATTAATAAAATGACCTATTTGTTATGAAATTAGAAACCTTATGGGGCATAATGTAATTTCTAGAACCACAGGGGATAATTTGTAATTTAAGTAAATCTCAGGGGGTATATTTGTAATTTACCCTTTATTTTTTTAGGGTAAATATTTTATATTTTAAATATTTATTTATTTATTTTAATGTTCTCTATGTGTTATACATTTATGTGCTATGTTTTTTTTAATATTAAAAAAATTTAAAAAAATTATTTTTCTATTTTAAATATATAATTTTTATTTTAAATAATTTTTATTTTTTATTTTGAATATTTTATTTTAATTTATAAATATATTTTTAAATATTTTAATTTTTTTGTTATGTGTTGGTTATGATTTGAGTATAGAGTTTTGAAAGTATTGTGGAGTTTCGAATTATGTATTTGACTATGAGTTTTGAAAATAATTTTTGAATTGAGTTTTGAGTTGTGTTTTTTTACGATTTGAGTGTGAACTTATGTTTTGAGTTTAAAATATTAAAATTAAAAATTAAAATATTTACAAAATAAAATAAAATGTTTAAAATAAAAAAATTTAAAATATTTAAATAAAAATTATATATTTAAAATTCAAAAAAAATAAAATTTTCTTAAACATTTTTTAATATTTTGAAAAAATAAATCTAAAAAATTCAAAATACAACCTGAAACTCTTTTGAAAACTTAAAACTCTTTTCAAAATTCAAAATTTAAAAATTCATTTCAAAATTCATAACCAAACTAAATTTCTCTTTTCAAAACTCAACTCATAATTCCACACTAAAATCACAACTCCAAAAAAAAATCATAATTCTAAAACTAAACCAAACACAACCTTAATTTTCAAAAGAAATAAAATTGTGATATTTACATTTTAGTGAAATAATGAAAGAATAATTGTACTATATATGAATTTTTGTGTAAATATACAAAGACTTGACATGATACACAAAAGTGGCTTGTGCCTCATTTGAATCTTGACCTTTTCTGCATTCCAGCCCTACTTAATCAAAATCCTTTTTTTTATTTTTTATTTTTTTTTATTTTCATTCCAACTATAGGAGTAAAGCAAGCAAAGGTGGATATGGTTTTTACAGAAAGAACATATGACAAGCATACGTTATATAGGAGTTTTTGGGAACACACCAAAAAAATTAATTTTTAATTTTTTAGTTTTTTTTAGTCAAAAAAGTCAGTTTTTTTTTATCCAAAAGAACCTAAATTTTTGCTCAAAAAAATCTAAAAAAGTTAAAAAGTCAAAAAATTAACTTTTTACTAACTTTCCAAAACACTCTATATAGTATGTCACTCTTACCATTTAATGTGTCGGTATGTATAGCATTAATATTTAAGACTAATAGAGTATATCACATCAAATGATAAATACAAATAATAAAAGTAATTGATTAACTTAATATTTTGGGACAATTAAAAAAAAAACAAACTTTTAGCTTTATAACAAAATAAATATTAAATTTTTTATTTTGTCAATTTAAATTTTAATCTTTTGAATTTTTTTTAATCTAAATCATTCGTCTATTTTCGTTTAGTAAAATTGATGAAAAATTATATTTTAGATATTAAACTCAATGAAGGTATAAATAACATTTCTAAAATACCATTTTTATCGAATTTAATGACTAAAATACTTTCTTTTTTTTCCATCCATTTTACTTAACATAACTAAATAAATGCTAAGATTGAAAATAAATCAAAAACATAAGATTTAAATTGATAAAATTAAAAACTCAAATTTTATTTTGTTAAGACTTAAAAAGTTTTTTTTTTTTTTTTTCTTTATAATCTCCCCTAACATTTTTGTATGCTCTTTTAAGTGCCCGCTCCGTCAATTTGCAAGAAAATACTAATGGTTGCAATTTAAAAAGTTGTTGTGAGGTTCACACGAAAGAGTATGTTATCAAGAAAACCCATGATATGCAAATTTAAAAATAGACATATCGTAAAAAAAAAAATTGTGATTTTTTATAATGAACAAAAAGTTATACAATTTATAATAAAAAGATTATCATTTTATGATTTATTTTGTAATGTTATTATGAAAAAAAAATACAATATGCACCTTTTATAGTGCACTTAATAATATTTTCTTTGATTACATGGTTTATTCTATATAAGTAAAATAATTTGAGATGTGACAGTGGAAATCTCCAATTTTAATAGCATATTTTCACTTGATTAAAAAAAAAAAGGATGGATACCATATCAAAAACTAATTCTAATCATTAGATTTGGTTAATAGAAAAAAAAATTAGCCATCAATTAGTAATGGTTAATACTGAATACAAAGTGATTTTTGCACAAAAAATAAATAAGTAACTCTGTAATTTTACTGCCACTTTCAACCGTTTTCTCTTTCATAATTGGACATTAAACCCATTTATGATGGGAGTTGGAGGTATATGAGGCACGGCTTTACCATGCCTTATTCGAAGTGTTATCACAAAAAAATACTTTATTTAAAAATGACGATGGTGCAAATTAGCAATACTATATGAATTATGTTTCCACCATAGCATTAAAGTCTCCGGAGAGCCGCAAAATACCCATGGCATCCCCCACCAACTTAAACATGCCGACCAAACTTTCAAAGCAAAAATCATATTAAAATTCTCCAATTCACTATTATCTCCCCCTACAAGAATTGTCTTTGAAATTTCTCCAATTCTTTCGCAACATCCACAGGGATCTTGAATGGCAACAAATAATAACTGGGCAGATTAGCTAGGTATTTTTGCTTCCACAGGGCCAATTTCTTCTTAAATTTCTCAATTATAGGCTTCCAAGTGCTAATGCAACCCGGGTTAGCTTTGAACTTTTAAGCCAATTTTTCAATCATTGGATGATGCAATGGTGGCGATACTCCCAAATCAACATTTTATTATGATATAAACTTCACCATAAGCATTATAGAAAGTTAACCGGAAGGAGAAAACGATAAAATGAAAAGGCGAGCAAGATAACAAAATGAAGAGTTTGTCAGTAGGATAGATCGGCCAAGTCAAAAGATCTTGAAACAGCCTTGCACCAAGACTACACCTTTTTCTGCCTCAGATCTTCTTGTAATGTTGACTGAAAATGGTAGCTTTTTCCTTCTTTTCCCCAGAAGAAAAAATTTCATCTTCTGTCCAAAACCCAATAGCTAACCCAGCAGCATAGGCTGCTCCGAGAGCCGTTGTCTCTATGTCAGCTGGTCTTACCACTGGGCTACCCAACAAGCCTGCCTGCAAATCACAAGTTCAAAATGAAACTGTGACATATATGACTGGCATAGAGAGAAAAACAATTAGCAGCCAATTATCAAAACATGAACTGATAAGAAAATATGCCCAAAAAAACTGAAAAAGACAATAGAGTAGACCTATAATTTAATTACCTAAGGAAGATCATGCGTGAACAACACAAGATCATGACAAAAATGTATGGAAAAATATTTGCCAAGACAATAATAAACGAACAATATGATTACTGCAGAAATGTTTGTAATTATCCAATTATATAGTAGATGGGAGAACTAAAATCAAATTGGTTAGGCTCATTTCCAATGCAGAATCAATTCAATCCAGAACTAGATAACTTTCCAACATAAATAAGTAACTTCAAACAAAGATCAATAATAAAAAATTAATTCTTACCCTAAGCTGACATAGTTTTAGATTCAATTAAATAGCAATGAAATTCAGTACACAGCAGAAAATGTAAGGAAAATTGACCTGAATTTGCATCAAAAGGTTGTTAACAGTAGCACCACCATCCACCCTAAGCAAGAATTCCCCCTTCTCATTTTTGACCTCACCCTTCTCCCCTGCATCCTTATGCATTGAATCCAACACATCTTTCACCTGGAAACACATACTCTCGAGCACGGCTCGAGCAATGTGAAACTTGTTTGTAAACCTTGTAATCCCAATACAAACTCCACGAGCATCATCACGCCACCATGGAGCAAATAATCCATTAAATGCTGGCACAAAATAAATTCCACCGGTGGAGTCAACCTGCATAGCCAAGTCCTCAATCTCACTAGCAGTTTTAATCAACCCAAGACCATCTCTGAGCCACTGAACAGCAGCTCCTGCAATGGCAATTGAGCCCTCAATAACATAGTTTGTCGGAGCATCTGGGCCAAGCTTAAAAGCTAAAGTACTTAATAGACCATGCGTAGACTGAATCAACTCTTCACCGATGTCATTGTTAAGAAGTATGAAAGCCCCAGTTCCGTAAGTACTTTTTGCCTCTCCTTTCCTACAAGCTTGCCCCAGCATTGCTGCGTGTTGATCACCAAGACATCCAGCAATTGGGATTCCTGGGATTGGCCATCCAGTTGATATTTTCCCGATAATCTCAGAATTACTGACAATTTTGGGTAGAATTTCAGCAGGAATTTTGAGCGTCTCCAATATGGATTTATCCCAATCAAGTGTTTTCAGATCCATGAGCATAGTTCGTGACGCATTTGAAACATCAGTGACATGTAAACCATTATTAACCCCTCCAGTCAGATTCCAGATCAACCAGGAGTCTATAGTTCCAAACAGCGCATCCTTTTTTGCCACAGCTTGTTTAACAGCATCCACATGGTCCAACAACCATAACAACTTTACTGCACTAAAATATGTGCTTATGGGTAAACCACATGTATCAACAAAATGGGTTCGTCCACCTGATAACTCTTTCTCTAATTTCCTATACAAAATACAAAATATTATGGTAAATCTAAAATAAAATAAAAAACTATTTTTTTTTTCAAATTTACAAGTAAATTGAGTGCAACATTATAACACCATATCATTACTAACATGTGGTGTCACCATCCAATATAGACGCATCGGATGGAGGGATGGAGCCTGGATTTTATCTTTGGGGAACAAATATTATATAGTGAAATTTAGACAAATAAAAAGGACTATATTTATATTTTTCAGGTCCTAATTTCAATGAATTAAAAAATATTAGACAAAATATTCAACGTAAAAAAATATATACATGAAAAAAATATATGAATAATTTTTTAATACAAAACCACTTGGTCCACTATGAAAATGGTACTCCACATTTCTTTTCCTTCTTTCTTTTTTTCCTCAAGAAATTCATCAAATTTTAATCAATAATTTTTTCTACAAAAAATAAGTAAAAGTTATTGAAAAATGCTAGTGACACCGAGAAATTTACCGACATTTGATAGAGATGTTGGTAATTTTCTTGGTGTCTCTAGCATTGCTCAAAGTTATTTTCCAAAATAAAAATCTTAGAAGTCATCATGAATCAAAAACACAAATACAATAAAAAAAATTAGAAAAAACCTAAAAACAAAAACAAAGTTGCATGTTACAAACAAACAATAAATGACCAATAAATCAATAACACTCAATTAGTAACGATCAGATTACGTTGTCTTATTAGTGGCCAATTATAAAATGTAAATGGGATTAGATGGAAGCTACTTATCTTCCATTAACCCAATCATATAGTCTCACTACAGTAACTTGAGATTGTTTAGTAATCAGTAATTGATAATATTGTCACTCATATCACCATTATACCTAATATTTAATTCAATTGTTAAGTGGGCCACTATTGAACAGAACATATTTATTAGCTATATATATCATATATAAGATGGGTTTTAAAAAATGGTTTTCAAAAAGTTAACGAGGACCATGGCCACCTCAGGCCATAATCTCGCTTCATCCCACTATACAAATATGGTAGTTATTAGATTGTATAGGATGGTAGGTATATTTGAATAATGGGATTCACTCATGGTAATTGATTATTGAATTATGATGATATGGTATCATATCACTGTTAATTGAATTTTTTTCATTAAATAGAACTACAGACAGGCCCTTCTTTCCGTTTTGATCATGATATAGGCCCCTTCTTAAAAAAGGGAGGAACAAATGCAAACAAAGGATGCAAAATTCCAAAAGAGGGGTCTACTAAAATCCAAAAGAAAAATGATCCGGACCCCCTTTTCCCCACCCTCACCCCACCACCCCACACACACTGGGGATTGGTGAATGAAAAAAAAAAACTGGCCAATGGGGAGCCAAAGGGGGTTGTGGGAGTGACCCCTATGGGGTCTCAATCACTCCTCAATCCAAAATACTCACACCAATTCAAAGTTGGATCATTTAACAATTGGGTATTGATCAAAACCCCAAAACAACGAATACCCAGAACAGAACTGGACTCCCATTCCCAAAAAAACAACAAATATCAATCAAAACCCAATTGAAAACTAACAATTCAAGAAATAGACAACGATCACAATCAGTAAATGTTCCTAATCTTCAATTTGAAGGAAAAAAAAAAAAATTGATTAAAAAAAAACAAAAAATGGACCTGCAAATAGAACTGGTGCGGACATCCATCCAAACAATGGCGTTGTAGAGAGGGCATCCACTAGATTTGCTCCAAACTACGGTGGTCTCCCTCTGATTGGTGACACCAATTGCCTTGAGACCATTGTCCACGTTGAACCCATCAGCAGTGGACTTTTCAATAGCCTACGCTATACAAACCCTCACGCTCTCTAGAATCTCCATCAGATCGTGCTCTACCCATCTACACAGACATCAAATCAATCAAAATTAGATTACTCTAAAAAACCCAGGAATTGCAGAGAGAGAGAGAGAGAGAGAGAGAGAGAGAGAGATTGGGATTACCCTGCTTCTGGGTAGAACTAAGTGAACTCGACCTGGTTAGATCCTCTTCTTTTTTTTTTTTCTTTTTTTTTTTCAGCAAAAAATTTTTTTATTGATTAAAAAACCAAACATGAAGTGAGGATACATCAAATAAAGGAAAGAGAGAGCAACAAACATGAAGTGAGGATACATCAAATAAAGGAAGGAGAGAGCAACAAGTATCATAGCAAATTAATCCAATCTTAACTAGGTTGACACCAAGAAAAAAACCCAATCATTTGCAAGCTCAACCCCAGGAGTTTGGTGAGGAACCAAACCAACAAGAGGAAATACCAATAAGAGAAACAAAAAAAGACAACAGCCAGACAAAACACAAAAAAGAGACAGATCCCAAAACCAGATTGCAGCAAACTCCATAGCCCAGAAACCATACCATCAGCCAAAATCAATTCAAACTACAAACTACAAACTTGAGCCTCATCCCTGTCTCCCACAAACAGAACACAACCAAGGAAAAGAAACCCGAATACTATCAGCAACAGCAACTAACATTTCTATCAGTCCAGAACCACCCAACATACCCTTAGCAGCCCAGGTTCAACCACAACAGTAAGCAAAAACAGATCACCCACAATAATCACACCACAACTGGTATTGCAGCAGCAACCACAAGACAGCAGCATTCGTAGCCAGACACCCAACTCACCAGCAGCAAGGATGGATCTAGGGGGGGCGGAGGGGGGCGGTCGCACCCCCAAAAATTTGAAAAATATCATATATTATACTAGAAATTTTAAAATAATTTAAAATTATAGGAGTTCGCACCCCTAATTTTTTTTAGATAATTTCAAAATTATATAGAGTAGCCCCCCAATTTGTAGTTTGATAAACATGTTCAGTGCTACTTGTGCAGTCCTAAGAAACATAATTAATGATAGAAGCAAATCGAATCAACGAGTTGAGGCAGATGGAGTTTATAATTCTATTACATCTTTTGAGTTTGTCTTCATCTTACATCTTATGAGGGATATCATGGAGATTACTGATGATCTTTGCCAAGCTTTGCAAGTAAATCTCAAAATATATTAAATGCAATGCATTTAGTGTCTACAACGAAGATACTTATTTAAAAATTTAGAGAAGATGGATGGGTTCCATTGTTGGAGAAAATTAAATTATTTTCTAATGATCATGGTATACAGATTTTTGATATGAGTTGTCCTTATAAAGGAGGCCGAGGTCGGTCTCATTCTGAAAGAGATCAACTCACCATGGAACATCATTTTCGAGTTGATATTTTTATGGTTACAGTTGATTCTCAGTTACAAGAATTAAATACTAGGTTTAAGGAAGATGTAATGGAATTGCTTGTTCTTAGCTCAGCTTTGGATCCTAGGGATGGTTATAGATCATTCAAAATTGAGGATATTTGCAAACTTGCAAATAAATTTTATCCCATGGATTTCTCCGAGCAAGAAAAATTGCATTTGAAATATCAGTTGGAAAACTATAAGCTTGATATTTTCATACTTCCCGAGTTTCAAAAGTTGTCAACCATTTCTGAGTTGTGTCAAATGTTGGCAAAAATAAAAAAGTCGACAAATTATCCTCTTATTGATAGATTGATCCGCCTTGTGTTGACTTTACCTGTTTCAACTGCTACATCAGAACGTGCATTTTCAGCTATGAAACTCATTAAGTCTAAATTGCGCAATAGGATAGAAGATGGTTTTCTGACTAGTTACTTGATTACGTACATTGAAAAAGACATTACTCAAGGGTTTGATGTAGATTCTATCATCCATTTTTTTGATATTATGAAAAAGTGTCGAGTTTAATTGAAGATGCCTAATTTTAGTATATAAATGCATGTAGAAATAGTTATTACTTTTTGTAAGTGAATATGGGTAAAAAAATATTCTCAATTGTATAATCATTTTTTGGTACTCAACTATATGTTGACAAGGAATATATAGTTCAATATTTTATCATAACATTATTGATTTTTTCCATGTTAGTAGAAATTGGCATTGAACTTCAAATTTTATTTGTTAGAGATTAAACGTACTTTGGCCCCCCCCAAAGTTATAATCCTAGATCCGTCCCTGACCAGCAGCAACCTCTGTTTGTAGCCAACACACCAGCTGCAACCCCATTACATTGAATAGCAAATCTGCCATAAATTTGAAATAATGTCATGCACAGAATAATGCAGATCTTTCAAACTAGACTTTGCCCACAATGCCACTCTAACCTTCACCAACTCTTTCAAATTCGCAAAATGAGGTTAAGCATTATTAAATAAACACGCATTTCTTAATTTCCAAACTGACCATAACACAGCCATCTATGAAGCACGGATACTCCGAAATAGGCCACGTACGTATCGGATACGGATTTGCGCCCGATACGCGAGGATACGTATCAGATACGAGAAATGAAGTATCCGATTTTTTTTTTTTTTTTTTTTTTTGAA
Organism: Camellia lanceoleosa; assembly: GCA_025200525.1. Taxonomy (NCBI): domain Eukaryota; kingdom Viridiplantae; phylum Streptophyta; class Magnoliopsida; order Ericales; family Theaceae; genus Camellia; species Camellia lanceoleosa. Next base: position 106,042,188 of record CM045772.1, on the reverse strand, counting down.
TTTCGGATACGTCTCGGATATGGTCAGGATACGGTCAGGATACGGTATGGATATGGCGGGGCAAAAAAATAATTTAAAAAACTTAAAATGGGGCCAAAATGTAAAATATGAAAATAAGATCAAACAAAAAACAAAAACAAAAACAAAAAAAATAATAATCAAACTTACCTTCACTAGGTCGAATTCGAACAGCAGCCGCGAAGGAGGAGGAGGATGAGGAGGAGGAGTTCCATGGTCTGCCTCTCACTCGATCTCGAACAGCAGCTCGACGGTCGTCCCTCTCTCTCGATCAGGTTCGTCGATCTCTCTCTCCCTTTCGCTCCCTCTGTTTGTTTGCTTGCATCGATCTCTGTCGATCTGTTTCGTCGATCTCCGTCGATCTGTTCTCTATCTATTTCGTCCTCTCGATCGATCGATCTGTTTCGTCCTCTCTCGATCTGTTTCGTCGATCTCTCGATCTGTATGTCGTCGTGTCTGTGTGTTTACATATTTATTTTTATTATTTTTTTTTAATTTTTTATGTGTAATTGCTCTGTAAATAAAATCAAATAAATAAATAAATAAACTTATGAATTACTTATAAAACAAATAAATAAATGAAATAAAATTATTAAAAATTATTCAAATTACTTATAAAACAAATAAATAAATAAACTCATTAAAAATTATTGGTGCCGTTTGGTAACACTTACGTTTTCAGTTTTCTGTTTATATTTACAAAAATTTTAAAAACTCAAATAAAAACTTGTTCGGTAAAATTTTTGATTTATAAATCAGTGGTCTCAGTTTATAAATTTGGCCAAAAAATGAAAACACAAAAAATGTGTTTCCGTTTTGAGTTTTGAGTTTTTTTTTTTTACCACCCAACACTAGCCACTACTCGCCACCATTTTCCACCACCATCTTCTGCCGCCACCACCACCCATCCCCCACCACCACCTGCCACCACCACTCACCACCCACTCGCCACCACCACCCACCCCTCGTTGCCACCACCACCACCACCACCTACCACCCACCCACCACCCCCGCCACTACCCGCCACCTATTTGCCCCCACCACTCACCACCCACCTGCCACCACCACCTGCCACCACCATCCACCACCTACCACCCACCCGCCACCACCACCCACCACCACCACTACCATCACCATCACCCACCGCCAACATCACCCACCACCCACCACCACCGCCACCACTCACTGCCACACCACCACTCGCCACCCACCCACCCACCTACCACCACCACCACCCGCCATCCGCCACCCACCTGCCACCACCACCCGACACCGCCACCACCACCACCACCACCCATTCGCTACCACCCACCCACCATCACCACCCACCACCCACCAGAGCCACCCGCCACCACCACCACCACCACTACCCACTGCCACCACCCACCACCCGCCACACCACCCACCCGCCATCACCACCCACCACCCACCATCTACCACCACCATCCACCACCCGCCACCACCACCACTACCCACTCGCTACCACCCACCACCCCCCACCACCCACCACCACCCGCCATCCGCCATCTACCTGCCACCACCACCCACCACCCGCTACCACCACCACCACCACTACCCACACCACCCACTCGCTACCACCCACCACCAGCCACCGTCTTCCGCCACCACTTGTCATTTCTCACTCTTTGTTATATTTTTAAATTTGTTTAAACATTTTGTCAATTACCAAACGCATTTGTAGTTTATGTTTTTCTAAAAATAAACAAAAAATAAACAAAAACCAGTTTATAAAATTTTTGTAAATATAAACTGAAAACGTAAACGTTACCAAACACACCCAATGTTTTGTAATTAATGTTTAAATGTTTTGTTTTGTTACATTAATGTTATTGTTTAAATTATTAAATAAATTATTAAATAAGTTTTTTTTTTGTTACATTAATGTTTTGTTTTGTTACATTAATGTTTAAATTATTAATGTTTTGTTTTGTGTAGTTGCTCTGTAAATAAAATCAAATAAATGAAATAAATAAACTTATGAATTACTTATAAAACAAATAAATAAATGAAATAAACTTATTAAAAATTATTCAAATTACTTATAAAACAAATAAATAAATAAACTCATTAAAAATTATTAATGTTTTGTAATTAATGTTTAAATGTTTTGTTTAAATGTCTGTGTTACATTAATGTTTTATTTTATGTATGTTCTATTACTAAAAATTGTTGAAGTTTTATTTTTGTGTATGCTACATTACTAAAAATTGTGAAAAAAAAATACTTTTTATGAACGTATCCCCGCCGTATCCGTATCTTACTTTTTCGAATTTTGTCGTATCGCCGTATCCGTATCATATCGTATCCGTATCCCGTATCCGTATCCGTATCCGTATCCGTATCTATACTTCCTAGGCAGCCATAGTAACAATTCTCCACAACATCCTGATCTTCTTTTTTACCTTAAAACTAGCCCACCAACTCAGCAGAGATTGAACTGATTCAGGAATGGCCCAGCACAAACCCCACCAATCAACAATCCCAGACCACACTTTCCAAATACAACTACAATGCAGCAAAACATGATTCTGTGACTCCATCTCTGTCTTGCAAAAAACACAAAGAATACTTGCATTAGGCTTGAGCACCCCAACCCTTTGTGTAAAAGCAGCAGACTTCATCCTACCTCTCCAAGCTCACCATGACATGAATTGTACCTTAGGAGGAGCAATATTCTTCCAGATATTTATTACAAATATGGAATTACACCCTTTACGCGAAGCCATCCAATCCCACACAGAAGCTACAGAGAGAACACCAGATGGATTAGCCAGCCAAGTGCACTGATCCTCCACATGACGCCTTAAACTGGGTACAACTTGAAGGTACTCATACAAGTTAGATAGGTCCTCCTCTTCCCAAGCAAAAAGTTGTCTTCTAAACAAGAGGTTCCAATCATCACCCTCATTTTTCCTTTGCACAAAATCAAACATTGAACCATCTTTATGAACTGATAAGAAAAAAAGTCTAGGGAAAGCAAGAGAAAGGCTCTGATTATTGCACCACACATTCACCCAAAATTTTGTTCTAATGCCATTCCCAACCACAATCTTAAAATTAGAGAAAAAGAACTCCCTCAAGCATGGATTATGTGCAGCTAAGAGCAAAATATCCTTCCACAAAACAGAAACCCCCTCTAACTCCACTGCCAATGGACTCCACTTGCCACCATACTTGCTACATAGCACTTTTTTCCATAAGGCCTTATCTTCCACACCAAATTTCCACCACCATTTGATCAACAAGCACTCATTGAACTCACTAAGCTTCCTCACACCAAGCCCACCTTGACACTTATTTTTACACACCTCCTCCCACTTAACAAGATGCACTTTTCTCTTCACCTCATCACCACCCTATAGAAAAGTAGACTGAATTCTATCTTACTGATTAGCAATGCCCACAGGCATTTTAAATAAAGACAAAAAATACACGGGCAGACCAGATAATACAAACTTGATCAAGGTTAATCTACCTGCAAATGATAAACATCTCATTTTCCCTAATGCTATTTTCTTCTTGAACTTGTCAAATACTGGCTGCCACATTCTTTTACACTTGGGATTTGCACCTAGAGGCATACCTAGATAATTCAAAGGCAATTTCTGAGTTAAACAATTTAGCTTTTTGGCAAAGGCCTATACCAATTCATCTTCAACACCAATTCCACATACTTTACTCTTGTGAAAATTAATCTTGAGCCCAGACATTATTTCAAAACATCTCAAAATTCTCTTCATAGTAAGGATTTTCTCCCAGCTTGCCTCACAAAAAATAATTGTATCATCCGCGAACTAAAGATGAGACACCTTCAAATGACTATGACCCACAGTAGCTCCTTTGATCAGACCTATCTCTTTTGCTCTTTCTAGTAAGATATTTAGACGTTCAGCCACCAAGTTGAAGAGAAAAGGGGAAAGAGGATCACCTTGCCTCAGACCTTTGTGAGGCGAAAATTTTGAAGTTAGGGACCCATTAACTAACATGGAGACTCTGGCTGATGATATGCACGCCTTTATCCAACCCACCCACTTTTCACCAAAACCAAAACTAGACATCATGGAACACATGAACCCCCAATTCATTGAATCATATGCCTTTTCAAAATCTAATTTAAGAACAATTCCTCTCTGCTTGGTTTTCTTCCACCAGTGAACCAACTTATTAGCTATTAAGATAAATCAAAAATACATCGACCAGTCAAAAAACCCGATTGCGCTTCATTGATAATCTGAGGAAGAACCTGCCGCAATCGTCTAGATAAAACCTTCACAAGAATTTTATACACTGAGTTTACCAAACTTATAGGCCTGAAGTCAGACAACCCAATAGGACAATCCTTCTTTGGAATGAGTGAAATAAACGAACTATTAACACCTCTAGCCAGCTTCCCATTTAAGTGAAATTCCTTCAACACCTGAACAACCTCATCCTTCATTATAGACCAACACCTTTGGAAACAAGCTAGATTGAACCCGTCAGGCCCAGGGGCTTATTCCTATCACACTCCTTCACAGCATCCTAGATTTCTTCCTCTATAAATTCAGATTCCAACTTAGTTGCTGCTTGTTCACTTATTTTAGCACATACACCAACTAATGTAGGCCTGTTCTCCCACTCCTTTGAAAATAGCTTCTTGAAAAAATTTACCACTGCCTGCTTAATCAAGTTTAGCCGAACCACCAAAGACCGATTCACTATCACAAAATCAAGCATCTTTTTCCTCTGTCTTCTGCTAGCCATCATATGAAAAAACCTTGAGTTCTTATCACCATTTTTAGCCCACAGCAACCTGGATTTTTGCTGCCGCATATTCTCTTTTTTCCTCTTCAAATCCCAAACTGAACTTTGCACCTCTCTTTTGAGCCTTTGCACCTGGTGAGATCCAATTAGGCGAGAAAGCTTGTTCTAGATGATGAATCTGGTGCTGGTGGTTCCTTGATCGATTGAAACCAATGAACAATTCTTTTTCTTCCGCCATTTGCTTTTTCTCCTTTCAGTTATATCTCAAAATACAGAGAAAAACAGAGTATGAAGAGAGAGAAAGAGAGATTATAAAGATTTTGATGTGAACATGATGGATAATTTGGACTTCATAGTTTTTGGTTGAATTTTTTTTCTCGAGAATGTAGCTAGGTTTGTCTAGTAATTTAGGCGAAATGGATAGGAGTATACTCTCCATGTGCAGTATCCTTGGATGTGCAAGCTTTCTAGAGAGAGAAAGTAATGTTGGACCATCCTTCAAACAACACCATCGGAAATAACTCTCACATCCCAGGAGACCTTCACAAACCTTCTAATCAAGGAAAATTGGCTAAGGAAGAGGATCATTTGATCAGAGGCATAAAGAAAATCAAAAGCTCCACTGTAGATAAGAAAGACAACATGGCGAATGTAGCTGATATGGATACAAAAGTGCTTCATAAAGACCATAGAGGCCAAGAAGCTGTAGCTTTGGGTCCTATCCCACCCAAATCCTTCAAAAAGGCTCTGGCCACTATCAAAAATAGTGACTATACCTTTGATAGTAGAGTGAAAATCCTCTCGTCTGATAAAGAAGATGATGCTGCTCAAGAGGGTCAATCTACGATCCAGAACATTTACCTAAAGCACTGAGGCCTCCCTACCATATCTCTAACTAAGAAACTTCTGGAGAAGATTAGAAAACCATGGGAAAATGCCCTAATTATCAGACTACTGGGGAAGAATATTGGTTACAGAATGCTCTACTCTAGGGTCAAGAATATTTGGGGCCTTCAGGGAGAATTTAATGCTATTGATCTCGGCAGTAATTACTTTCTCTTTAAATTCTCTGAGCAGGAGGACTGTGCTAAAGTCTTCACATGAGGACCATGGGTCATCATGGACCACTATCTCACTATAAGAAGATGAGAACCGAATTTTAAATCATTACAATCGCCTATTTGGGTTCAATTTCCCGAGCTTCCAATTGAATACTATGAAGAAAAAGTTCTCTTTGAGATTGCCAAATCTATTGGTAAGCCTCTCAAAATCGATTGGACCACAGCTATGGCGATATAGGGTAAATTTGCAAGAGTCTGTATAGAAATAGATCTCAGCAAATTTACCCCATGTCGCCATAGCTGTGGTCCAATCGATTTTGAAAGGCTTATCAAGGATTGATCATAGAATATGAGTCCCTTCATTCTTTCTGTTTCCTCGTGGATGCATTGATCATAGAAAGGAGGCTTGCAGATTCAAGGCCCTAAGAGTTCCACCAGCGATGGAAAAACTAGCCGTTTCCGATAACGGAAGTACTAACAGTCACACAGTCAAGGAAAACGGTGAACTACAACCAGAGAGCAGTGAAAAAGAAGCATTTGGCCCATGGATGCTTGTGACCAAGCGGTTCAGGAGAACAAACTAACCCAAAAGAGCATAAGACCTAATTGGCCCAACCCACAACACCAACTCTTTTAAATATTTGGAAGAGGGCCCAGACAATCAAGGTTATATTCATAAGGGCAAGAAAAATATAAGAATAGGAGAGGAAAAGGCCCAAAGTGAGCCCAGTTTCTCAACATGCCCAAACCAAGTAAAGGACACCAAAGGAAAATCCAAAATAAGTACGTAACAGTTCAAAGCTAAGGACCCAGATACCCATGTGAAGAATCAATCAAGTTGGAAGAAAGTAGGGGAAAGCTCATCTATACACGCCAAGGATTCTCACTCAGAAACTCTGGTCTGCGAGCAAGCAAAATAGGGAACTCTCTCCAATGGCAATCAAGTGCAACAGAGCACATCTGACATGAATTTTTCAATAGAAAGCACTCCAAGACGAGAAGACTCAACCATGGTAGAGGTTAACCTACCTCTCACTTTTGGAAGTATATCAGAACCAACTCTCATCCCTAAATCCTTAGAACCACACTCCTTAGAAAGTGAACTGCCAGATCTTAGTGAAGAAAGCAATGACAGAAGAAGAAAACAAAAGCTCATAGAAATCGATGGAAGCAGTGATAGTACATCGAAACCAGACCAGCACTATGAGCTTATTGTTAGAACTAGGGAGAGAAGGAACTCACATAGTCGCTTTCGCTTGGTGGATAGAGCAACTCCAAATGACAATCGTACCAAACTAGGGGGATCCCTATCTGAAACCTCTCCACTCTTTCCAACTGCCTCTATGAGATCAGATGAAGAAGACCATTGGAGGATACAAAGCATTGTTAACGATTTGGTAATTGACTCTCCCCTTCATTACCCATCTATGGATTTGCTACGAATTCTTTTTTGGAATTGTCGCGGTGCTGGCAACAACACTTTTAGAAGGAACCTTGCGGAGATCATTCAAATTCATAAACCTGAAATACTTATTCTCATGGAGATTAAAGTTCCATTTAGCAAAATGGGCAATTTCTTCAAAAGTTTGGGCTTCACAGCTTCATCCATTGTCGACCCCATTGGTAAAGTAGATGGGATATGGATCATCTGGGACACAAATCATGTTAATGTCAAGGCCTCCTCCGTCAACTCTTAGGCTATTCATGCTACCATCTATAAAGAAAACTATGAAGAGTGGGTCCTTGCTGCTGTTTATGCAAGCTCAAACCCAGTTTTAAGGGAGAATCTGTGGGATGATCTAGAGGGAGTGGCAGAGAACATGGATAACCACGGCTAGTAGCTGAAGATTTTAACGACTACACAAACTAGGGAGAAAGAAGAAGCTTCACCCCAAACCAGAGCTTTACTAGAACTTAGAAATTTTTAGAAAGAATCAACAACTGTAATTTAATTGACTTGGGGAGCTCTGGCCCTAAGATGACCTGGACCAACAATAGACAAGGCTTGGCGAGTACGATGAAGAGGTTAGACAGAGCTTCGAGGAATGCAGAATGGAGAACAAGGTTTCCTGAAGCTACAGTGAGAATTCTGCCCCGTACTGCTTCCAAAGAGATCTGGCTCAACATCCAAAGCCAGACTTGGTGGGAAGAAGGGAATGAGTAGCCTTTAACTGATTGGGTTACTCTTAATATGAAAAATAAAACTCTTTGTTATGGTAAAAACTGGTACCTTATTTTAATTGTTACTCTTTGGCAAATCTGAAAAGACCGTAACAAATTGGTTTTTGATAATCTTTTAAAACCAACTCACATTAGTCTCAAGAACATCTTCAATTATGTTCAAGAGATTGATGAGGATTATCATTCCCTTCTCTGTCCCCAACCTGCATTACCTAGACTAATTAATTGGAATTGTCCATTTGCAGGTAAACTCAAAATGAACATTAATAGTTGCTCAAAGGGAGATCCAAGACAAGCAGGCTATGGGGGTTTGCTAAGAGATGAAGCAGGCACTTGGTTATGGGGCTACCTTGGAAAGATAGAACATTGCACTAGCTTGGAGGTTGAGATTAGGGCCACCTATAGAGAGCTCACCATCCTCTTCCAAAAAGGCACTAAAGATGTAGTAATTAAATCAGACTCTGATCAGGCTATCAATCAACTTCTTCATGGTCCAAACCAAAATTCACCATACAAGGCTGTAGACACCCTATTTTTGACTGCCTTTAAGACTTGGGTGCCTCAGGTTGATCACTCGATGATGAAAAGTTACGCTACACAATTGTTCAAGTTCTTCAGCAAAAGGCTTCGATTTTTGAGCTTCTAATCCTAACCTTACACCTCATTTTGACCAAAATTATTTTAGACCTTAAAACCCCATTTTTTAAAATATTTTTCTAAATGTTTCTATGATGTTCTAAGGCTTGCATTTCGTTTAAAATATTACACTTTTCGATAAACCGAGTAAGGATAAAGTGGAAATAAATGGAAAGGAGGTAAAATCTTTGAAAAATATTTAAAAACTTCTTATTTATAGGTTTGGAGTTGAAGGAAATAGGAGGGGAGGGAAGAGAACTAGTTTAGGAAGAGGTTGAGAATCAAACCGTTAAGAAAGAAATGAGCAGCCTTCACTAAATTAGGTATATCTCTTTGCACACTTAGAATTTAGATGTGAGGCTACCACCATTGGAAATTTGAATTCTGAGGCTTCAATTTAGACTCAAGAATCACCTAAAATCGAGTCTAGATGAGGGAGATACGCCCGTTTGAAGTCGGGCTTGAAAGCAGTTTTTCGTGGTCCACCGGCCAACTTTTAGTGGCCGGCCGTCCCCCACTTGGCCGGCTGGCCAAGTGTCCCGAGAGGCAGATATTTATAGCCAGGTGTCCCCATAGGCCAATTTTAGTGGCCGACCATCCCCCTAGTGGTCGGTTGACCAATTTTCTTAGTAAAACAAGTAGTTTGCTACCAACTGTGCCAGCTATTCTCACAGGTGCATAGAATGCACCGGCTGTCTCTATATAGGTATTTTCGACTGAGGCATATGTTTTTCTATATATACTTCACCATCACTTATGATTTAAGGTTGAAAAACTTTAGGAAGACTCCAAAACTTGCTAAGCACCCTTCCTCTCTATCTTGCAATATACATACACTTCCTAAACCAAATATTTGAGTCTCCTTGCTGAGGTTCTTGAGCTAAAATCTCAGCCTTTGAGAGTGTAAGCTTTGTGGCCTGTGAATAAAGGAGTTACCTCTCTTCAAGAGGTATAATTTTGAGCATCTCTACACTACTTCTTTCTTATCTTTTCTTACTATTTTTCAACTATTTTTATGGGCTAAAACTTGTGGCTTAAAGCTATCAAAGGTAAAGGGGTTAACCACTCTTCTTTGAACCTTGTTCTCTAAGCTTTTTCCCTTGTGTTTCCCACTTCTTTCTCAACTTTTTTCCAACTTTTTACCACTGTTTTTTAGAGGCTAAAAAAGTGGTTTTGAAGTCCCAAAAGTGGAGGGGTTAGCCACCACTCCTTAGACTTGCTTACTAGCTTCATTTCTTCATTATTTTAGCTAACTTTTCCAAGGTTTTTCATGTTATTTTTAGCACTGTTTTTAGCTATTTTAGGATTGTTTTAGGTTGGTCATTTGATTTATGCTTTATATAGTAGGCTTGTAGAGTAGTGGTTCTCATAGGTTTGGTGGTTTAGGCCTTAGCCATCAACCTATTTGAATTGATAGCATTTATTTCATGCTTTTCATATCATCTCTGCAACCTCCCTCCTTTCTTGGCTTTTTATTTCTTTGAGAGTTATTTTAACCAAGTGTTGTTTAAGCTTGAGAAAGAGACCCTTCAATGCTGAATGGTTTAATCTCTTTGGAGGTTCATTACCAAGGCATTACCTCTCTCTCATGCCCAAAACAACTTCTTGTTTGACATTTCTCTCCATTTAGTGGACTTGATGCTCATTTTTGGACTAAAATGACTAATGAATGAAAAGGTAAGTAAAAAAGGCAATAAAATTGGGGCTAAAATGGAACAAGATAATAAGATCAAGTTTTGGGTTCAATCTGACGTTAATTGAACCCATTGAGTCTTGAGTCATTTCATACTTCTAATGATGAAAATGATTTAAGATTCGATGTCAACCACTTCCCTTGATCAATATCATGATAGGGAGAGGGTTTTGTTGGTCTTTTAGCTTCATTTATTGAGCTTTTGTCCCTTGATCTATAAATCATCACACAATGAATTTGTGTCCATTGATAGTTTGTCAATTAAGCCTACCCCTCCTTTGATCTATTTGATGATAAAGAGAGGTAGGGTGGACAAACGTCTCCTGAAAATACTCTGTTTGTGCTCTGTTTCTTGTCTGCTTGCGGCAGTAGAATCTAAACTAATGGCCACCGACCACCTCCTTTGTATCGACCAATACTTCTAGCCGGCCGGCCACTTCTTTTTAGCCAGATAATGTCTTTTTCTCTGCAAAACAGAGCAGAGGCTGGGGTAAAAACAGTCCAGTTTTCTAACTGCACAACAAAGCCATTATGGTAGCAGAACAAAGTCATTTTCGGGTGGAAATTTGCATTCATGCATGGGCAATCCCTCGCTTCTCGGGCCTGCTAAAATTATGGCGGTGTTTGGGAAGGATTTTTTTTTTGGTTTTTTTTTTCACTAAAGACAAATTAGTTACAAAACTAAAAAAACAAAAATCCAAACAAAATATCACATCAAACCCCATAATCATTTCACTTTTTCTCTCACAAACATCACATCCAACCACAAAAAAACCCAACTATCTTTCCAAACACAAAAAAAAAAATTCTCCAATAATATCCTACAACTAAAAAAACCTACAAAAAAACCCGCTTCCAAACACCCACTATGTATAAATAGTAGTATGTTGTACCTAAAGTAGTGGACTTGTAATAATTAATTACCTAGTTAATTATTTCTATTAGTTTAATTCTAATTTGTATTAATTAATTAAAGTAGCTAGTTAATTTTTGTGTTGTAATTAATTAATTAGTTAGAATAGCTAGTTATTTTTGTGTTGTAACTAATTAATTTGTTAGAATAGCTAGTTAAGTTTGCATTGTAGCTATTGATTAGTTAGGATAGCTAGTTGATTTTGATGTTGTAATAATTTGTATTAGGGCATTCATTCAAACCCTCTTGCATGAAGGAGAAATTGTAATATTAGTGTATGTCTTTCAACCCCCATTTCTTTCTCCCTTTTATTTACTTGCTTATGATGGATAGCATAGAACATCATGTTTACTTGGCATTTTTCATGAACAAAGTATCCATTCGTGTCGCATGCATAAGGTTTGGTTCATCATTCTAACAGCATTGTCATTTATTACTTCCTTGAATACGTGCACCACTGCATGTTATCAAAGTGATTTACATGATATATTAAACAACCGAACCTATTAGTTATATTTTTGCATGTGTTGCATTAGTCATTTTGCATCATTAGGATCATGTATTTTTCTAACTAATTTATTTCTTTTTGCTTGCCTCGATTGAGTACTAGGTGAGCGTTTATCGCTTTAGCATATTGCATGAGTGTTAGTGTTGCCATGTCAAGCATGATACCATGAGGCTAAATGCTTAAGTGATATATCTATTTAAATGCCTATGGATGAAGGCTAATTGCTTAAGTTGGAATGATTTGCTTAAATGTACATATGAGATCACTTTTTCAAGTGATACATATTCAAACTCTTTTCAAACAAACATAAAATCAAAGTGTTCTAACTTTTGTAAATTACTATATACTTATGTGCATCACATAGTAACGATAGCCTAATAATCGGAACAACAACATATAATGTAAATAAGAATCACATCATGATTAGTAGAGGCTGATCTTTGATTGGGTGAGTGGGGTGCTCAATTCATGACCTTCCCCTTTCATACCTAAGTTCCCAAACCGAGACACTTTGGTAATGACAGGTAAGTGGCCTTTGGCACGAGTCATGAGTTTCATAAATTTTTCAAAAATATTTAGATGGCGACTCTGAAATCTAGCAATGCAGTCCATTTTTGGCATTTTTTATTCAAAATTGATTTTTCAAAAGATTTGCCAGATTTGGACTTATTTGTGTTTATCTATTTCACATTGCACTTATGAAATCAGATTTAGAATCACGAGAGTCCAAACTGTAAAGCTAATCGTATCTGCAAAGAGCACGAAAAGTAAGCTATAGTTTCTGGCGATTCTATTGGGGATTTAGAGAACTTGACTCAAACTTCATGATGTGAAATTTTATTTACAGTTACATGTTCTTTGCATTGCATTTGCATTAGTGCTCATAAGTCACTATGTTTTCCATCTGCTATTCCTAGGCAGTTTGCTGGAGGCCTGCCCAAAAAGCTTGCTAAAAGGCTAACTGGTCGTGGGCTCTGCCATGTTGGAAACACAACCCTCGGATCTAGATTATCGTTGCACCGTTTGATCCTCATTTCACTTCTCAGTGTTAGGTGTGAGAGGTATATTAGGTAATCTTGCTGAGGTACCCCTTTTGACCATTCGGCTTACAGGATGCTCACTCATATGCAGGATTTTGTGAAACTGCTTGCTTGAAGTAGTAAAGTTTTAGATCCCTCCAAAGCTAAGACATGGAAACCCTAACCTCTCATAGGGGTGTTTTTGAATGCTTTTGTGCAAAATGTGAAATCTTTGGATATGTGTGATGCAATCTTGGGAGAGTCTTAATCTTGAGACGATTCCTTCCAAAACTTGAGGGTCATATCAGAATCAGAATTTGGGTCAAAATCCAGGGGTTTATGTTTAATATGGTGGAAAATATCAGAACCAGAACTATGGCAAAAAATTATATCTTGCTCTTTGTTAACCAACATACCTTGATCTAATGGCGCATTTGTTTTTAATGCTAGGTTTGTCTGAGTCAAAGAAGGAGCAGTACCCAACTCAACAAAGACCAAGGCCAATCCGACCCAGAAAGCCTTAACCCATCACAATCCATCCAATCCTAAAAAAAAGCTTCCCCCAGCAAAATAAGAAAAAAAACACACAAGAAGGAGCAATGAGAGCAAAGATGAGAAGACACAGTGCACCTCCTCCAACGATAGGAGGAAGAGGTAGACAGGTTCCAGCACTCGGTCAAGAGGAGCATTGAGGTCGAGGCAAGGGCAAAAGTGCTTAGAGTCGGAGCAGCTCAGAGCCGGTTTTGAGTGGGGATGATACTGAGACCAGTGACTCCGAGGAGGCAGTGGGCCAACGCTCTGAGTCTGAGAGCGAGGACGATGATGCTAGCTCGGGGTCTGGGAGCGGAGACGACGCCGAGGTTGGCTCTGAGTCAGAGAGCGGAGATGATGATACTGGCTTTGGCTCGGTGTCCAACTCTAATAGCGGCACTGATGGAGACAGTGCCTCTGAGTCTCCTCCAAAGAAAAGGACAAAGAAGGCCTCTCGAGCTTGATGTGACTGGCGCAGATTTTTGTACTTTTTTGCTTAGTTTCTTTTATTTTGGTAGCTTAGCACATGTATAGATTCAGATAGGCTTTTACTCTTTCTTTTAAAAACTTGTACTCTCTTTTGTAAAAACCATGATTGGGGAAAAACCTTGTAGTTTTATGAAAAGATTTGCATCATGAGCACTACATTTGCATAGAATGAAAATGGAGTTGGATGTGAAATCAAGAAAGCTTGTATTAGAATAATGTTCTTAATCGGATAGTGAGCCGACCAACGACCAAAGTACAAAATACAACTCAATAAACAGGAAACAAAATAAAAACAACATAAACACAGCTAGACACACTTGCTATAAACAAAAGACTCAAAACAAAACCCCAAGACACAAAGATCAGGACAAAACCAAAATGCCAAACTGCTAGGCCATAAAGTGGACAGCCGGCCACAAAAAGTGGGCGGCAGGCCACTAAAAATGGGCGGCCGGCCACTTGTGGTGATCCACCAGATGGCTGACAGCTGGACTCCACTCACTACCCTATCTTCTACAAAAGGTCCTCCTTCGCAATTTCTTCACCAGAACCTCATCTTAGCTGCTGTTTTCATTAAAAATGGAGATCCCCCTTGCCAAGAAACTCAAAGATTGGATAGCCACTTTAGATGGCATGGAAAAGGTGAATTTCCAAGGTTTCGGCATAAACGCGCTTTTTCCATTAAGTTGTACTCCACTTTGTTTTCCATTCCTCTATGTTGTGGCCTAATGTTGGGACCCAACACATGTATTTCGCTTTGGAGCATAGGAAATGTATCCGACCCTTGAAGAGTTTCAAGTATTGCTGGAATCCCGACGTGATGAGGAGATCATGACTCTGCCCCATTTTCGCCATGCTCTAGCTTTGGGACGGATGCATGGGCTTACTTTGCACGAAGCTCGATCTTTGGCTCATGACGGGGAGCTAGATATACCGGGTTGATTCATCGATTTTTCAACATCTACGACAGAGGTGACCTTCTTTGGCGAGGTTTTCGGCAACACGCCCTTTGTTTATGTATGCTCCCACATTTTCTTCTTGCCCCTAGTTGCGACGAAGCCAGCATCAAGCTAATTGAAGTAGCCCAATGCCTGAAAAATAGTAAGAGCTATATCAGTTTAGCACTGGCCGAGACCTTGATGGGTTTCGATGTTTTTCATCAGCGAGCAACCACCAAGTTTGCAGGGAGTCCACTACTGCTCTAGGTATTGTTTCCCACCCTTCCTTATATATGTGATTCTCATGTCACTCGGCACTCACGGTCTATTTTCTCTCAAAGCCATTTTCTTTAGTTTTCTGTCAACGTACATCCCTTTATTCTTTAATCTCTCTTCTTTTTCGTCCCTTCCCAGGTATGGCTCATGGATAAGCTAAAAGTGGTGGACTCTTGCCCCAAATATTCAGCCTGAGCTTACTTTTTCCGCCAGCTATTAGTGGACTTTCCCAATGGAGATGGTGGTGCAACTAAATGTGTAGTAAATCTGCAGGTGACATAGCTTGGCATTGCCCCTGGCTTAACTTGACCGAGATGAGCTACACATGTCTGAATAGTTGGGTATTCAGTTGATTGGCCTCACACACTACGTGTTCTACTTCCTATTTCGGTTTAGACACCAGTTTGGACATGACCAGACCCGTCCAGATGAGGGGGTAGAATACCCAGCTTCATTCCCGCTTTGTGGTTCACACTTGACTCGATACCTCGCTACTTGGAGGATGAGAGCTTCTAGCCCCTGCCCCTAGTTTCAGTTATGCCCTTTTCGGCGAGTGCTTGGCTTGGCTTGAGAACGAGGGGTGAGGCTATATGCACACACCTCACACTCTCTCCACACACACTTAATGAGAGGTGTGGTGGAGAGAGATGTGTGTGGGAGGATGTGTAGAGAGAGTGTTAGGTGTGTGTAAATAGATTTTCCCGAGAACGAGGCACATGTTGGGCCAACTTTGGCGGCAAAGACTTTTGGAAGCACAAGCAGAGGATGTAGAAACACCTGATCTCACCTATGCCCCTAGTTTATTACTTTGACTTTTCTTTTCAAGTTTTATGATATAAAAGTAACTTTGATTTGTATCAGAGAGTTTGGAGAATGTACTTTTGTGTTGAAATCAATGGAATTAAAGTTGTAAGCAATAAAAAATTTCCTTTTGGTCCCAAAATGGTCTAAATTGTAAAAAGGTAAAATTTTAAACGAAACCAAACTTTTATTAAAACTTTTCAAAACCATTTTCAGAAATGATCACTTTTTGACACGCATGGAATCAATCTTTAAGATGTACAACCCCAAATCATAACTGCCCACAACTGTATTTATCATCATTGCTCTGTCTTGTAACAAGCCCTTCTACCAAAATAGAGGTAACACAACCGAGATAAATAATGATGGACAAAGATGACCTGATCAAACAGATGGACAGGACAGTTGAGCTAGAGATGGTTATGGCCGAACTTCATAATAAAGTTGCCTACATATCCCAAAAACGGAAATCAGGCCTTACGTAGTTCAGTTCAGGCTTACCCGTGTATTAAATCTCTCCTTTTGTGCTCTAACTTTTGCCAAAGTCGCCCTTTAGGGTTTTCAACCTTGCGAGCTTAGTTTTTCTTTATTTCTAATTTTTCATGCTCTAACTTTTGCCTAGGTTGCCCTTCTGGGTTTCCGGCCTAACAAGCCTTTCAAGGATAGTATTTCTTTAACTTGTCTATATTGATCGGCTTTGAAAACTCCAGGCCATCTAGGTCCATAAGAATAATCACCCTTTTCGACCAGATAGATTTGATGATGTAAAGACCAATTCAATTGGGTCAGAACTTGCCCTTAGGGTCATGGATGAGAGCTCGGTTGTCCTTGAGCACCATGTCTCCTTCCTTGAGATCTTTGGACTTGACCTTCTTGTCAAAAGCCTTAGCAATTATGCGCTGGTAGCCCTAGACATGATATGATGCCCTTAATCTTCTCTCATCAAACAACATTAACTTCTCAAATCTACTCTGCTGCCAATACGTTTCCGCTAACTGACACTCAACTATAACTCGCAGTGACGACACTTCAAGTTTAATTGGCAAAACAACCTCCATCCCATAGACGAGATAATAGGGGGTTGCCCCTGTAGATATTCGAATTGATGTTCTATAGCCCCAGAGCGCAAATGGAAGTTTATCCGACTAGTCCTTGTATGTTTCCACCATCTTCCGCAAGATGTTCTTGATATTATTATTAGCAGCCTCAACAGCTCCATTAGTCTGTGGTCTATATGTTGATGACTTGTGAAAAGCCACGTTATATTTCTCAAACATATCCACCACCTATTTCTTGACGTGCGAGCCATTATCTGATATGATGTCGTTCAAAACTCCATACTGACAGATGATGTTGTTTCTGATAAATTTGGCCGCATGCGACGCCTTCAACATGGCATAGGACTGAGCTTCCACCCACTTCGTAAAATAATCAATTTCTACCAGGATGAACTCATGTCCATTTGACCCTTTTGGCGAGACTACACCGATAACGTTGATTCCCCAAACTGAGAAAGGCCATGGTGAAGTCATGTTGTAAAGCTTAGACGGCGGTATGTTCATGTGGTTAACATGAATTTGACATTTGTGGCATCGTTGTACAAAACCAATGCAAATCCTCTTCCATGGTTGACCAATAATAACCTTGTCTAAGAATCTTCCGAGCTAGCATGCTCCACACTCCCCTCCGTGGATAGCCTTCATAAGGCGTTTTGATTCCTCCTCTTCAACACACAGCTTATGCATTCCCAAATGGCCTCTTTTGTAGAGCTTACCCATGCAGATGATATATTAGACGGCCAAACGCCGTATGCCCCATTTGTCTTTGGCATTTGTCAGCGAACCTGTTCTTCTCTTTCAGCAAGTGCGTAAATGTCAATTTTTCAAAATGTCATAGTACCAAGGGTTCTTATCTTGATATGACTCCTTTTTTGATATGCCTCCTTTTCCAGAAAGTTTTAAATGTCATAGCATCAAGGGTTCTTATCTTGAACCTCATCTATAATAGCGATGGTCTCATAAGTTGGTGTGTGCTTCTGTTCAATAATGAGTGCACGCATCTTCACTCCCAACGGGATGCCTACCATAAAAGATAGAGTTGTCGGTGCATCAGCGAACCTGTTGTTCTCTCTTAGTGCTTTGATTCCTCTTCTTCAACACACAGCCTCTGCATTCCCAAATGGCCTCTTTTATAAAACTTACCCCCCGCAGATGATATATTGGGCGGAAAAATGCCGTATGCCCGTTTGTCTTTGGTATTTTGCCCCTGGTGGATATGCCTCATTTTCCAGAAAGTTCTAAATGTCATAGTACCAAGGGTTCTTATCTTGAACCTCATCTATAGCAGCAATGGTCTCATAAGCCAGCGTGTGCTTCTATTCAATAATGATTGGACGCATCTTCACTCCCAACAGGATGTTTACCATAGAAGATAGAGTTGCCAGTGCATCAACGAACCTGTTGTTCTCTCTTAGCGAGTGTGTGAATGTTAATTTTTTGAACCTCGAAATCAGAATATCCAGGGCCCAATAACAAACCTTCATCTTCTCTTTTTTGACTTTCCAGTCTCCGTTTGCTTGAGAAACAACCAAGTTCGAGTCCTCGATGACGTCCAACCTTATTGCCCGTAGTTCTAGGGCAGCTCCCAAACCAGCGATACACGCTTCATATTCTACCTCGTTATTGGACACTTTGAACCAGAGTTTGAAGTCTAAGGGTATATGGGAATCATTAAGTGATATCAGCAACACGCTTATCCCATAATCGTATTGATTAGACGCTCCGTCAAAGTAAATCGTCCATGTTTCCTCTTCCACTTGTAGAATATCTTTATCTAGGAACAAATATTCCACCGCCTCATCGTCCTCTACTGGGTGGTCTGCCGGGAACTATGCTACAGCTCTTCCTTTAACTGACTTGTATGAAACATATATGAGATCAAATTCAGAAAGAAGAAGCAGCCAATGGACTAGCCTACCTGTAAGTGCTAGTTTCTTAAAAAGATATTTGACAGGATCTAATTGTGAAACCAGGATTACAGAGTGAGCTAACAAGTAGTGCCTCAACTTCCTGGTAACCCATACCGAGGCTAAACAAGCTTTCTCCAAGGGAGTATAGCGGGTCTCGTAGTCTAGCATCTTCTTGCTCAAGTAGTATATGGCCTTCTCCACCCTATCTTCAGATTCCTGAGCTAACATGCACCCCATGGTCGAGTCCGTCACCGACAAATACAGAATCAAAGGTTTCCCCTGCTCTGGTGGTGACAACACAGGTGGATTCTGAAGATATTGCTTAACCTACTCAAAGGCAAACTGACATCGATCGTCCCATCGAAACTTCTTCCCTTTCTTCAGGAGACCAAATAGTGGTTCACAAGTCAAGGTTAATTTTGAAATAAACCGTCTTATGAATTGCACTTTCCCCAGAAAGCCATGCACCTCCTTTTCGGTCCTTGGTGGTGGCATTTCTAAGATGGCCTTGATTTTGGAAGGATCTACTTCAATGCCCCTCTGTGTGATCAGAAATCTCAGCATTTTCCTTGTTGTTACGCCAAAAGTGCACTTATGTGGGTTTCACCTCAATCTGTACTCCCTAATCCGTTGAAAGAACTTTTCCAGTGTAGTGTAGTGACCTTCTCGCTCTTTGGACTTGACGATCATGTCGTCCACGTACACCTCAACCTCTTTGTGGATCATATCATGCAGAATGGTGGTCGCAGCCCTCTAATAGGTAGCCCCAGCATTTTTCAATTAAAACGGCATGACTTGGTAGCAGTACGTACCTCATAGTGTGGTGAAAGCTGTCTTTTCTCTATTCTCCGATGCCATCAGAATTTGGTTATATCCAAAAAACCCATCCATAAAGGAAAGCAAGGCATTGCCCATGGTAAAGTCTACTAACTCATCAATATGTGGTAGTGGAAAGTCATCCTTCGGGCTGGCTCTGTTCAAATCCCGAAAGTCGACACAAACCTGAATTTTGCCATCCTTCTTCGGCATTGGGACGATATTGGCCAACCAGGTTGGATACTCGGATACTAACAAAAACCCTGCATCAATTTTCTTGGTGACTTCTTTCTTGATTTTCAGTGCCCAGTCCGAACGAATTCTGTGTAGTTTCTGCTTGAGTGGTCGGGCCTCAAGGTCGAGAAGGATCTGGTGCTGCACAATCTTAGGATCGATTCAAGGCATGTCTTCGTAGGACCATGCGAAAACATCTTTGAAATTTTTTAATAAAGTAATTAAATGCTCGCGTTCCTCCGAAGACAACATGGACTCGATCTAGACCAAGTGTGGATCCTTCTCAGTACCCACATTAATGGCAAGGATTTCATCAAAACAAGGCTTGGCAAACCTCTCCTCCTCTCGATTAATCAAGTTTTTCAAAGCTAGAGGAATTTCATCCTCTTCGTTTTCATTAAAATTCTGAAAATCTTGGTCAATGCAATAAACCAACGGCATAGAGATGTACACAGAATCTACTGAGTTTTCATTCAAAAGGTCCAGGTCTTCAGTTACAAACTCAAAAGAAAAGCTAAAAGAAAACCCAGACAAGACTTTGGTATCTGGGTTACCACCCCCAGAAATACCAGACTCAGACCCCCCGGACTACTTGAATCTAATCCTAACTCCATAGACTCAGTGGAATTAGATTCTGGCTCATCACTCGATTCAAAACTGGAAAAAAAAGCCTTCCTCCAGCTGCTAAATAAGACATGGTGCCCTCAATACATCCAAAATTCCAGAGGTTGGGTCCACACCCGGTTCTTCCCCGATCATGGAGATAGTAAAGTTATCCCTCAAGTTCTCTAGGTCGGTCGCAGGATCTGTTAGGAGACTGGCCAGTGCTACCTCTACTCCAGGCTCGCTGACGTCTGAGTCATCTTTCGTGCTCTAGTTAGCTTTGTTGCTCAGTTCAACCCTTTCTTCATCACTATCCTACAACAGGTGGTCAAAGAAGATCTTGAACCCAGGGACACACTCATTGAAGGAATTCACCCAAGGCTCAGGAAAGCCACAAAAAAGGAAATCCTCTCCCTCTCGAACAAAACGATCATTCAACATCCCCCGGATTGGCTTGTGGGTGAGCTCATAATGCTTTCCGGCTTTCTTGGCTTTGGCTCTGCATCTCATTTCTTCTCCATTTCTGATCCAGTCCTCTCTGGTGGGCACATAGCCCAATCTAAAGGCATGTGGGTTGTGTAGCACCTCCGCCAATACTGCAACACCTTTCCGACCACTCTTTCCAAGCCCCATTCTCGAAATGTGCCACAATTTGTTCATAAAGTAGATAGACTAGGCATTGACGTACATGCCTTCGTCCGCGACCAGAATGGTCTACACTATCCAGGCTTCAGCCAAAGTGAATCCCGAGAGGAATACATTTTCATGACCATGGTTGATCTCTAGCACTGGCGTAGTCACCTCTGAAGGCAGATGGATGGATGAGTTCCCAAAAACAATTGCTACTCCCCCCTATAAGGATACTTCAACATTTTATGGAGGGTGAAGGAGACAGTCTTCACGTGATGTAACCAAGGCCTCCCCAATAGCATGTTAAAGGTGGCTGGCACATCCAGTACGTGGAACTCAATCTCTTGTTCTGACAAGCCTACCTGAACCCGCACTTTTACTGTACCCATGACCTCCCTGCTTGTATTGTCATACACCCGTACCATCTAGGCTGTGGGAACAAAGTCTGCCAGTTTAAGGCCAACCGCATAAGTAGTACGGGAAGGACAAACATTAATGGCAGAACCGGTATCTCCCAACACCACTAGCACCCACTTCTCACTGCATTCCACAGAAATGTATAACGGCTTATTGTGAGCCGATCCTTCCGACGGTAGCTCTTTGTCAGAAAAGGTAAGCATTGGCTTGGCACCACCTGGAAAGACCAAGCTGACAAGTTGCTCGAGCATAGTATCAATGGAAAATTTAGCCTTGTCCATTGCCGACAATACTGCCTATCGATGCACCCGTGAAGCCATAAGGAGCCCCCAGATAGAGATATTAGCTTGGATTTTCTTGAGCTATTTCAAAACTAACTCCTCTTTTAGTTGCTTCTCTTTCTGTTTCTCGACCTCCCGGTCCTTTTCCGATGGCTCTGCTTGATCCAGGTGTAGTGGCTTAAAGTACCGTTCACTGCAAGTCAAATGGTCTATTTCCTCAGCACACCATGTATTATCCGGGAGGCAGCCTCCCCAATCTTTGTCGACATAGGCCAGACACAAATCATTGTCATTCAAACACTCGCCATCAACTGCCAACAAGTAGTTGTCAGGCTCCACTTGAGTCATTTTTACATCATAGGTGTCCTCCACAAGATGCCACGCAATTACAATTTTTCGATTGTCTTCATTTCTTTCGCTTTCAAACTGCCTTAATGCATCTTCCTGTTCAGGATCTACAGTCTTCACAACGCCCACTTCTTGGGTTGGGTTTTCCTCGGATGCGTCCTCCGGCAATTTTCCTTTCTCATCAGCCTTCCTAGCCACTGCAGCTACCTCTGTTTCTTTTCCCTCTAGTTTCATCCTAGTTTCTTCTTCCTTATCTAGCTCATTACTCAGCCATCCAGTATTATCAGTCGATCCATTCAGGTCGAACCACCCAATCTCTACATCTCCCTGATCATGCTTATCAAAGAACTACAGATTGTCCACATCCTCTTCGAGGTCTGCCAAATCATCTAACCCTTGGCTCGGGGAGATCCTCTCTGACCACATTGATGCCTACCGAGATTGGTTGCACCACTTCAAGTCTGTTTTGACTGGTTGGCGCAATATAGCAACTTGGATCGTATGCCCTTTCAAACAAGTCCCCAGGACACTCTAATGATAGACCAATACCTCCCTCCGAGGCCAAATCCTCCTTTACCACTGGTATTGTCACCACATTGTAAGGCTCAGGTTGTGGCTTAAATGTGCCCATCATGCACAGATCTGTGCCCTCATGAATGAATAGCATTGGTTTCAGTAGATGGGAGGAGGTAATATATACATTGGGGTAATAAGAGATGGCCAGTGTATGGATAATGTTAAGGTTTCGGGGTGGGGGGACTTGATTATGGGCCGGAAGCAGATTTGTGGTTACATTTGGTTTTTGAGATGGTGCGATCACCTTGCTGTCAATGAGATTCTAAATCTCAAAACGTAATCGAAAGCACTGATTGCTGTCATGACCGTGCTGCTAGTGAAAAGCATAGTATTTTATAGGGTTGTGTTTGGGTAGGAGAAAGTTAGGAAGTAGGCGAGGTTATAAGGGTTTTAGGTGCCCTTTTTTGACTAGCACCTGCATGGCTTTGATAGGGTCGTATATAGTTGGTTAAAATTCCTAGCCTGAGGTCGGGCGGGGTTGGATGATGTTTGTGAGCCTATATTGGCAAAGGGGTCGGCAGTTTTTGTTGTGGTGACAACACTTACGTTCGATGGCCTCACAGCTGTGCTACCACTGGCAGCATTGAAACTGCGAACAAATGGCCTCTTGGTTGGCTCCTTATCCTCAGTAATAAGTCCCTGTTTCATGGCATCCTCAATTTGGACCCCCATTTCATGAAGTCTATGAAAGTAAATAAAGGTAGAACAATCATCTTCTACAGCAACTTGCCATACAAATTCCAGACAACCATTCTTATCTGATCCTTTTCTGAAGGTCGAGTGGTCATCATCGAGCCTTTGGCCCTCCATCTTGTCACAAACTTAGAGAAACCCTCCTTCGGCTCTTAATGTGTTACCTCAAGATCATGAGTTGTGACCTCAATCTGCGTATTATAAGAGTACTAAGCAATGAAGGCTTCAGCCATCTCCTCCCAATTCTATTTGACGAAATCTTCTAACTTAGCACACCAAATGGTAGCTATACTCGACATGGTATGACCAGAGAGAGATAGCTTCTGTAGTCTAGTTAAGCCCATCGGTCATAAAATATCAGAAAATAGTCATAAGTGAACCATCAGATCCCCAAAACCGTCAATCTTAAATCGATCCGACAATGTAACTACAGAATCAGTGTACCCATCATCTATGTTTGGGATGGAGTTAACACTTTGCGCTCTTTTGAATAGTTTCTCTAGTTTAGTGACTTTCAACACCATTGGATCAACTTCGAACTCGAATGGTGCCTCGATCGGATAAACTGAGGCTCTAGAAGCTTGTGCCGAGATAGATCTTGCTGGATTGCCCTAATTTTCTTAAACATTGGGCAATATTAGCAGTGGCTCCGGGTACTGGGATAGCTGTGGTAGGTACATGGGATATAGAGGCTATGGCCGGCTACAATGGCTATTGCTGTAACCTGGTTATGACCTTGGCCAGACAGCTGTAACTTAGGCTTGATGGGCCGCATCATGCTATACGGTCTCAACCGTTTGTTGCAGATGGAGTATCAGTTCCTCCATATTGGCTGGAGGATACTGTGCCATTGGAATAGATGACTGGTCTTGAATTGGACTGGAAGTGGATGACTGCTCCTGAACCGGACTAAACACAGGTGAGCTGAGAGCTGATTCTTTGAAGAATTGGACCGTGAACTCACCGATTCTCCTCCGTCTTGTAACCAGTAAGAGTAAGGTAAACACAGGTTGTCCCCGAACAAGATTCCTGACCTTGCAAAGTCTTCCGACTTAGGTCCAGAGTACTTGGAGGATATCTGAACTTTCTGAAGCTATGGTTTAAACTACCTAGCAAAAGAAATAAAGTAAAAGAGCAGCAATCAAAAACCGCACAGCACTTCAGCTAAAAGTTTTATCAACACAGACATGGAACAAAGTTGTAGGACTGTACTCTACATAGAATTCTACGCCGAAATAGATACAACCTTGCAACTGATATGCACATTCCTGTGCAGTTTCACTGTAAAGCACATACCAGTTAAGAGAGAGCCAAAACAACCCTATGAGGGGGTAGGGTTACCCTGTCCTAGTTTCGTCATGAACTAAGGTTGTACTACTCCAAGCAAGCGGTTTCACACATTCCTGCATACGCGTGAGCATCCTGTCATGGTTTGGAACAGTCTCTATGTCACAACCCGCTCCCTGTACCCAAAGGTCAAGTATCGTGATGGCCAGTAATTGAAGTTACTGCCGGCCAATTCTTAAACAAATTACTAAACGCGAACGGAAAAAATATTGAAGCGAGTATACCAAAATAATCATTAGAGCATCTATTTTTATAACAAAATTTATTAACCAAAAAGGCTGATACTTCCATATGAAAAATAGAATTATAAATACTATAAAAGTGTTGTGTGTGTCTATTCCACATCCTTGCATCTAAAACTCTTCGAAATCTATTTCTAAATTGCATTGTTTCCTGAAATTGGTAAACAACGATAAGCACATGGCAGAGTAAGAAATATTATACTAAGAGCATAAGGGCATAAAATTCACCATGGATAATTATTGGCTAAACAAAACTTGATATTAAAATACAGAGTATATAATACAGAGATCATTTGACATATAATACAGAAATTATATAAACAAAATAATCATAACTATGGTACAGAACGGAACAGAACAGATGTATGGACTCAACCGGTGGCTCCTACGAACTCTAGAGGTGATACCCACCATAGTGTAACACTTAGCTTCGTACAACACTTTGCTCCACACTAGAAATCACAACCACGGTACAGAACATAACAGATGTATGGACACAAGAGGTGGCTCGTACAAACTCTAGAGGTGGCTCCCACAATAGTATAGCACTTAGCTCCGTGCAACACTTTGCTCCATATTAGAAATCAAAGTGTAAGTGGATCCATGACAGACAGAGAGTCAAAAAGTGACTAATCAGAAGCCAATGGTTTATTCAAGTCCCCCAAGGCATAGGACTCCCGTGGTGGTATTTATAAAATAATTACTCAAGACGCATTTTAATAAACAGTTATATCCATGGGTTTTCCTTATTATATGAAATAAGGTTCATAAATTAAAAATGTTAATATAATTTATACAACATAATTTACATAAAATAGACTATGATAACTCAAAACATACATAAAACATATATTGGTAACTCAATGTATAATATAACTCACCTTAAAATTAATACCTCACTCTTTTTTTTCTCCTCGTTGAAGAGCTTTCTACCATACTGTGATTATTCTCTCCAGTATTTTTTTTCCCTTTCTTAGTTTGTTTCCCTTGCTCTCTTCAGAGCACCCCTCCTCCTTCTATACTAGGGAGTACTACTTACTCAGCAAGTTTTGGGACATGTAGCCACACGATGTGGCCTTGCCATCATTATGCTCTAAATTGAAGCTTATCCCTTAAATGGATAAGTTTAAGTAATTGCATTACTAGTTTTTTTTTTTCTTTTTTTTTTTCTTTTCTATAAATGACCCTGATGTAAATAAATTACACTTTATTTTATTTTACTCTTACGAAATATTTAATTAAACATTTAAGGTTTTTCTCATTTATAATTAAATAATACGAATATAAAATATAAGAGATAACTTAAATTTTCGGGTTGTTATACTCTACGGCTTTTTTTATATGCAACTAGGCCAATTGATCAAAAGGGGTACCTCAGCAAGGCTACCTAATATACCTCTCACACCTATTACTGAGAAGTGAAAGGAGGATCAAGCGATACAGCGGTAGTCCAAATCCAAGGGTTGTGTTTGCACTATGGCAGAGCCCACAACCGGTCAGCCTTCTAGCAAGCTTCTAGGCAAGCCTCCGGAGAATCTTCTAGGAATAGCATATGGCAAACACAGTAACTTAAACGCACCAAAGCAAATGCAATGCAAAGCAAAGAACATATAAGTGTAGATAAAATTCCACATCATGAAGTTCGAGTCAAGTTCTCTAAATCCCCAACAGAGTGGCCAGAAACTGTAGCTTGCTTTTCATGCTCCTTTCGGATACGAAAGCCCTACAGTTCGAACTCCCGTGGTTCTGAATCTGATTCCACAAGTGCAATGTGAAATTGATAAACACAAAAGAGTCCAAATCTGGCAAATCTTTTAGAAAATTGATTTTGAATAAAAAATGCAAGAAAATGGACTGTTTTGCCAAATTACAGAGTCACCATATAAATGTTTTTGGGAAATTTAGGAAACCCAAGACTCGTGCCAAAGGCCACTCATCCGTCATCACCAAAGTGTCTCGACTCAGGAACTTAGGTACGAGAGGGGAAGGTCATGAATTGAGCACCCCACTCAACCGATCAAAGATCGGCCTCTACTAATCATGATGTGATTTTTATTTACATTATATACTCTTATTCCAATTATCAGACTATTGTTACTATGTGTTGCACACAAATATAGTCTAATTTGCAAAAATTAGAACACTTTGATTTCATGTTTATTTGAAAATTGTTCGAATACGTACCACTTGAAAAAGTGATCTCATATATACATTACTCAAATTATCCCAATTTAAGCAATTAACCTTCATCCACAGGTATTCAAACAGATATAGCACTTAAGCACTTAGCCTCATGGTAATCATGCTCGACATGGCAACAATCACACTCATGCGATATGCTAAAGCAGTAAAGCTTACCCCCATTCCCGAGACGAGCCAAAAAAGAGAAAGTAGTTAGAAAAATGCATGATCCTAACTAATGAAATATACCTAATACAACACATGCAATATGCAATTAGAAGTTCGGCTACTAGCATAGCATATGAATTTATTTGATAGCATGTAGTGTTAAACACATTTTTAAAGAAGTATTTAAATGACAATGCTTGTTAGAATGAGGAGACGAACCTTATGCATGCAAGACACATGGATGCAAATCATAGAAAATGCTAAACGAAATGTGATGCTCTAAGCTATCCATCATAAGCGGGTAAATAAAAGGGAAAAAGACGTGAGGTTGGAAGACATACACGCATTATTACATATTTGCTCTCACGCAGGACGATCCAAATGAATGAATTAGCTAAGCTACTTAACTAATTATTACAACGCAAAAGTTAACTAACTATTCTAGCTAATTAAATAGTTATAACTCTAATTAATTAATACAAATTAATTACATTACGGAATTAATTAACTAAATAATTAATTACAAGTTCACTAACAACATACTACTATTAACAAAAATTCAATGGGTCCCGAGGAGCAAGGAAATGGCTTATGCATGCACATGAACTTCTCTCCCGAGAATGCCTTTGCACAGTTTTGCACCTCAGCCTTTGCTCTGCGAAAAAAAAGTGGTATTGCCTGGCTGAAAAAGGTGGTCGGCAGGCCAAAAGTGGTAGCCGGCCGCCCACTAATAGTGACCTGCCGTATGGTCAAGGTGGCATGCCGGCCACTAATGTTGGGTTTCTTCTGCTGCAACAGAAAACAAACAGAGTGCAAATAGAACATTCTCAGGGGATGTTTGTTCACCCTGCCTCTCCTTATCATCAAACAGCTTAAAGGAGGGTTAAGCTTAATTCGCAAGCCATCAATCGGTGCAAATTCATTGCATAGTAACTTGTGAACCAAGGAATACAATTTCAATAAATGCACAATTAAAGACTCGTGAACCTCCTCCCTATCATGATATTGATCAAGGGAAGTGGTTGACATCGACTCTTGAACCGTTTTCATCACTAATAAGTATGAAACAACTCAAATCTCAATGGGTTCAATTAACATCCGATTGAACCCAAACTATTTTATTATCTTACTCCATTTTAAGCCATTGATTACCCTTTTTAATTACCTTTCCATTCATTAGTCATTTTAGTCCAAAAGGAGCATTAAGTCCACCAAAGGAGGGAAGTGTTAAACAAAGGATTGCTTTGGGCATAAGAGAGATCTTATGTCATTGGTAATGAACCTCCAAAGAGATTAAACCATTAAGCACAACGATCTCTATCTCAAGCTTAAACAAACAATCAGTTTGAAACGACTCTCAAAACAAAGAAAAAGTCAAGAAATGAGAGAAGTACAGAGATGATTAGAGATGAACACAATTATGGAAAGTTTGAAATAAATGCTATCAACTCAAATAGGTTGGTGTCTAATTCCTAAAATACCAAACCTATGAGGACCATTACACTACAAGCATGTAATGCAAAGCATAAATGACAAGAACAACTTAAAATAGTCCTAAAATAAGCTAAAATAGCACTGAAATTAAGGTAAAAACATCTACAAAAGTAAGCTAAAATAATAAAGAAATTAAGCTAGTAAACAAGCCAAAGAAGGGGAGGCTAACCCCTCCATTTTTGGGACTTCAGAACCACATTTTAGCCTTCGAAAAATCTCTAAAAAATCAGTGGTAAAAAGCTCAAAAAAAGATAGTGAAAATTTGGGAAACACAAGGAAAAAGCTTAGAAGACAAGGGTCAAAGAGGTGTGGTCCACTCCTCTACCCTTAATGGCTTTATACCACAAGTTTCAGCCCACAAAAATAGTTCAAAAATAGTTCAAAAACAGCAATGAATGATGGAAAATAAATAGGGGAAAGAAGCTTAGAGTTATACCTCTTGAAGATGAGTGATCCTTTGACTTACAAACCACCAATTTCACACCCTCAAGAGCTAAAATGCAAGCTCAAATACCTCAGCAAAGAACCCTCAAGGTTTGGTTTAGAGTGTCTAGGCAAAAGGTATAGAAGTTGCAAGAGAGAGAGAGAGAGAAATATTTTCTAAAACTTTGCTCCACAAATTTTTCTAACCCTAAAATATGAGAGGGAGTCATCTATATATAGAAATATATAAGACTATCTCAGAAATATCCATACATACGCAACTGGTGCAGTGCATGCATCTGTGGAGATAGCTGGCATGGCTGGCAAATAGATCTGAATTTTTACACAAGTGGCCGATAGGCCACTAGTGGGTCTACAGGTCTCTGGATGGTCAGGCTTGAAAAACTACTGTTTTGGTCCAAAAACAAGGCACAAGGTTTGTAGGTTTTTTAGGCTCAAAACTGAGGTTTTATATTGCGGACATTGAGCATTTGGACATGCGTATGGATTCATCATTGGGTGATCAATTGATGGTACCCAAGTCTTAGGGGCAGTAAAAAATGGGGTGTCTACAACATGCAAGCATGGTATAATCTATATTTCTTCATTCTGGCTCAATTCTCATGTTAATCCACTTAATTCTCTTGAATTCATGAACTCACCAACTCAAAGGCAAGACCAAAGGCTTGAATTCTTACCTTAAACCTTGAATTCACAAATGTAGAGGATTAAACTTCTAAATTCTATTCAATTCTCTAACAATTTCTAGCAATCCTCCTTTTCCCTTGTTAATCTCACTTGCTCTCTTGGTCTCTCTCTCTTCTATACGTTGGTAGCTCAAGAATGAGAGAATGAGAGAACAAGAGTGTGTAAAATGTATACAAGGGTCCACTAGTGCCTTATATAGGCTTGGATTAAGGAATTCATTAATTAGGCTTAATTGAGCATTAATTATGCTAATTATTTCGTTTCGAATCGAATTTCAATTTAATCTACCATAATGTTCTAAAAATTCCAACTAACACATAATTCAAATCAATTTCGTGATCGGATACCGATAAGGCCTTCAATTCATAAAACAAAACAGAAACACAAACAGATATTCCCACAATAAACAGTTATAAACACAAATAATGCAATGCACATGTAATTAGCTCGGGATTTCATCTTAATTACTTATTAGGCATACTTAATCATGGCTTAACAGTTAATCATGGGTCGGGGTTATTACATAAATAAACAACAATGTTCAATGCACATGGATGAGAAATTAGTTTTAATTCGCCTAATTCTCATACAATTTCTACAACACTCATAGTTATCCTCCACCGATAGCCCAAAATAGATATCTCTAAATAGATAAATTAATTTCATTATAGATAAACTTTTCCACAATCTCAAAATGGGAGTGATAATGCATATCCAACTCCACCCTCATTATTATCATCATTTCAATTTCACAATTTCCAAGTCAATTCCATTTTCTCTTTACAATCTCAAACATTCACATTTTTTTGGCAAAAACCCTTGTCTCTTTGAAAATCAATTTCAATGTAGGAAATATCTCATTTCAACGTATATCAATCCCAATTTCATACCCACAAGCTTTTCCAAGAGACCATTTGAAAACCCCTCTTTATCATTTTGATTTCAATCCCTAGGTTTTACTAAAACAACCCAAACCACTACAATCCTTTGAAATAGCAAGTAACCAAGGTAAAACTTATACAAGAGTGTGGAGAATCCCTACCTCAAGCTTAGAAGACGAGAGAGAGAGAGAGAGAGAGAGAGAGAGAGAGAGAGAGAAAGTGTGAGAGTGAGTAAGGAAGCTTCAACAACACCGAAACTCAACTTTGCTCTGATGAAAATGAAACTCCAAGTGAGCTCTACCTTTTTTTCTCAAAGGGAGTAGGGTAGAGAGATCAAGAGATCTAGGTGTTTTAAAAGGAAGATGGTGAGTTTTAGAGAGAGAGAGAGAGAAAGAGAGTGTGTGTGTAGATCTATAGTTTTTACAAAGTTTAGAGAAAGGGTGAAATGAAAAAGTGATGTAAAAAGTGATTTTTACAGACTGATATACGCGCAATCCGCTTGAGTGCAAGAAGTGACGCTCAAGTATAAGACCCAAAAGATGTGACCGCTTGAGCGCAAGAAATTGACGCTTGAGTGTGAAATATAAACTCCCAGTACTTTTATAGACAGAAGACCAACGGTCGAACGCAATAAAAGGCAGCTCGAGCGCGAGAAGTTTCGCTCGAGCGTAGAATTCCACTTCCCCGTACTTTTGCAGACCTACAAAAGTATTGAGAGTTCACAAAGACCACTCGAGTGCAAGAAGTGACGCTCGAGAGTCGAAGCAAAATTCTGGGCAACAAAAGTTTGAAAAACAAGCTACCAACCTATTCCAAACGCAACCAATACAACCCAATAGTCCAACTCAAAGAGAAACAGTGGAAAACAAGGCAAGAACAACTATATAAGGAGAAGAAGAAGAAGAAGAAGGGAAAAAAAAAACATGAATCCATAGTCAAATGGGTTAAGTTGAAACTAGAAATGCTATAGTTACACTCTCAAAACATATTCCACACCTCTAACTCAGCGGGATCACCACATCATTTCTTGCACAAATTTCTATAGGGTGAGCACAAAACCAAGTAAGAAAAATCTTAACAAATTATATACATTTTATACAATCTCATGGGATAAATGCATATGCCATGCCATGTTCAAAAACATATATCTTTATCTTTTGAAACCTTTGTACACAATGCAATCGTGAAAATTTAACAATTCAATAATTTTAATGTAGTTCAAAGGGGCGGTAAATACGACTCATGTAATCCCTAGGTTGGTATCTGCAAGTAGGCATAACATGCACTACCAATCCCTACTTTGCCAGTAGCTAACCGAAAGGCACATGGTACCTCTTCTGCGCGTGTTTTCGGTCTTTCACCATAGACACTTAGGCCAACTTAACCAATACTAACTACACCCTCTATCCGGACTTACCGACGTATTTACCTTAAAAAAAAACACAATTCAATATGATCTTGTTTCACAAAATTATTTACTTTCTCAAAACAATACATTTTTCCAATGCAATATTCAAAATCCATTACACCAATGTCAAAATGGAATGGCGATGCAAATGTCTAATGCAATAATAAAGTTTCACTCAAACATCTCAACAATACCAATTCGAAAGGTGATGATAAATAAATCAAGTGCCAATGCAATATATTTATATATCAATGCCTTGAAATTTCTCAATTCATCCACACAATTCTCCATTGTGATCAAATCTCACATCTCTTATCAATATAACATCATAGTATATTTTTTCAAGAGACAATATAACAATATCAACATTCATGTATTCTCCACATATTAAACATCATTTTCAGCATTTGGTCTTTCCAAAATAAAACCAACAAGCTATTACTCAAGCTTTCCAATTCTACAATTTCTCATGAAATCTCTTCATTTGATACAATTGTAGATTTTCATCCATCATTTACTCACATAGTAAATTATCAAGTATCAATTTCATAATATCACAACCTTTTCCCAAAATTTCAAAATTTTAGGGTTTTTGCCTTAAAGACGGATTGCTCCAGGGAGTTGCATAGAAAATTACCCAAAATCCGCTCGAGCGATTTTCTGCCTAGAAAACTATGAAAATTTTTGGAAAACTCTGTGAGGATCCACTCGAGCAGTTTTGCCCAGAACTTAGAAAGTGATTTTGCAAACCAAGGCAAGTTCCAATAACCAAAACTCAAAATTTTCAACCGGAAAAAGTTAAGAGACGTTAAGTAGGAGTAGAAAAGGAGTCTCAACGACCTGATACAGTAAACGAACACACCAAAAGAAAAGCATACAATTCAAGCCCAAAACCCCGGGACATTATAACCGACCACCCATTGCTCTCCTCAGATTTCTCTCTCTGGTAGCCCTCTTTCTCTCTCATTCCTTAGATCTCAGATCTCTCTCTCCCTCTCTCTTCCAATTAGAGATGATGCTGATGATGAACGTAGAATGGTAATGCCTTAGATCTGGAAGATTTGGAACCTCAACAATGTTGGCTCGGTACCATCATCTCCGACAAGGTTGTCCTCCAAAGCCATAGGTATCAAGCTTTTCCAGCGGATCGACCGGTGGTTATGGAAGAGTAAGACTCTACATTCTCCTCTCTGTCTCTATCTCTGTCTTTGTCTGTCTGTCTGTCTGTCTCTCTCTCTCTCTCTCTCTCTCTCTCTCTATTTTACAACATAATATTGTATTAGAAAATCTTTCCTGTTGTCAAAATTATATGTTTCAAAAAATTTCATGAAATTTTCTCTCATTATCAACATATAGATAAAATAAAAATTAAAAAAAATTGAATAGATAATAAGTTTGGATAGATATTTGAACAGATAAGGGGAAAAAATTGAAGAGATAGTCAAAAAATTTAAGTAGATAGTCAAAAAAATTTGAATAGATATAAAATAATTTGAAGAGATATATATAAATTTGAATAAATAGTCAAAAAAAAAATTAAACTGATAAATTAAGAGGTAAAATTGATTAAAAAAAAAATGTCATTCAAAACAAACAAAATGATTTTTTACCAAATTATTTTATAAAACATGATCTCTCACCAATAAAAAAAATTCACTGGATCTAATGTTTTATACACTCTTTAAGCTGGATTTTTAAATAATTTTCTCATAAAATTAATTTGCGAATCTCAAGTTAGCCACTAATTTAAATTTATGCTTGTATATGAATTTATCTGATGGCAAATAAAATTTTTACTTAAATTTTAATAAATTTTTTAGCTAGTGCCAGAGATTGCCTAATAGCAATTACGATCAATCGACATGGAAACCACCTATTTTGGGTTGTAGTTTGGTTTTGGAAAAATAACAAATCACTATCAATTTTAAAAAAAATAATTATAAATTCATGATACCTCGACCTCTCCGAGAAGGCCCGGGTGGCCCAGCCTGCGGCGAAGCATACACGGGAGGCATCTGAAAATGAAAAGTTCAATACATCAGTTCAAATATGAAAAACAAATGCAAGTACAGTATGCGAGTGGGGTGTGTGTCGGATGTGCTCTACACGGCCTATCAATACAGCAAGATGTTCTACACTAGTGTGTCATCAGGAATATGCTAAATACAAGGAAGATAGATAATACCTATACACTTTTATTGATTAAAGTTATAAATTCTTCTATAAATATGTAATAATTTTAGATGTACCACTGATATATAAATTTCTCTTTGATTTTTTAACCAAATAAAAATAATAATTACCAGTTGATTGGGTATAATAAAATCTTTTAAACTATTGAGAAATATCATTTTGATCTCCTAAACTATAAAATCGTACAAATTTTTCCTCTAAACAATTGAAAAGTATCTCATTTTGCCTTCTAAATTATAAAAGCTTATAAATGTCTCTAAATTATAAAAACGTATAAATGTGACCGTTGACTAAAAAAGTCACAGTAAAATACATCAATAGTCTAAAGGGTTTATGTGTATGTTTTTATAGTTTAAGAAAATAAAATAATACTTGTTGGCTTTTTGGCTTTTCAAAGGGTAAATTTGTAAATGCGAGCGTGCCAGTAAGGATCAATCAGTCCTTACAGAAATTATAATTGCCAATCAATTATCAGGCGACTATGTTTTAGTTCTTTCAAATTTCAATGAAGAGGACTTTATCTTGGTGGCTTGACTCTTAGGAGAAATTAAGAGAAATGACAAATTATTAAGAGCAATTGAAGTATTTCATTAACATAAACACTTACAATTGTCCAAACTCAGCCTTGAGGAAGTTTACAGCAACGGTTTACTTGAATCTACTTGAAAACTACTCCTATGAATTGAAGTACAGTGCAGGTATTTAAAGAACAAGCATTTAAAGTACAGGAAAGGTAAGACTGGAAAGGAAAAATACGAAGTAAAACTGGTTTATATGATCTGAGTCTGGGGGTCTTTTCTGGGAACTTCCTTGCTATTTATACTTGTTAGGGATGACCTTCGAACTGTACTTCGAACCGTCGAACTGTTCTTCCATGATCGCTGATCATGCTACCTTAGAAATAGCTCCACTATGCCATCACTTGCAGTTGGACTTCCCTCCTATTTTTGAATTTGAATATAGGTAACCGTTGAAATCACGTCACCTTGTATCCCATTCCTGATCTAATGTTACTCAGACCACTTAAGAACCAATATTTATTGCCACGTGTATGGTTGAGATTTAAGATTAAAATCATCTCCCAATAATACCCTCATCCTGCTACGTGTCGAATTGTAATTGGCTTTTACAAAATATGTAGCCAACATATTCTCGCACTAATATACCCAATACTTGGAAATATTAGTGAATCAAAAACTTTTCCTCGCTTTTTGGAACGCATAGAATCTATGTTCAGAAACACAACCGCACCTATTTTGGTGATCATTTGCATTAACCCTTAACTTTGTTGGACGCTCCAATACCTTCAAGACTTCGAACGGATCATGACTCAATCACCTTCTCACTCTAACGATCGAGCATGAAGAGCCATTGAGTAATGTTGTTTCCTCGAAAGAATCTCCACGCATTTATTAGCTACCTTTACCCGCCTTTCTATATTCAGTCATGGAGGCTTTCGCAGATTATCAACCTTTGGACTACTTAACATATTGCCCTCAATCCTTGGTTTCTGAAACTCGTTGATACAAGAAGTTCTTCCTCTAAATTCCCCTCACACTTTGAACAAACAACTTTCAAG
This sequence comes from Camellia lanceoleosa, assembly GCA_025200525.1. Taxonomy (NCBI): domain Eukaryota; kingdom Viridiplantae; phylum Streptophyta; class Magnoliopsida; order Ericales; family Theaceae; genus Camellia; species Camellia lanceoleosa. Next base: position 106,006,170 of record CM045772.1, on the reverse strand, counting down.
CCTTTGCTTCAACAAATTGCAAATATGGAATTAGGAAATTCTTCTTCACAACCTTCTGCTTGGGATGAAGCTTCATCTTCTGGGGTGACGAACTGGTCTGCTCCTGAGTCCTGGGACTTGAGGGAACGGATCAATCATCATTTTATTGAGTTTACTGACCCCTTGGATTTTCCTTCCTACGCTCGAAGCTCGGTGGTTTATCCTTACGTGCCCATCGACTTTCGACGCAGTTTAGAGGAGAATTTGCTTGTAGCTTGGTATACATCCTCCACGCCCACAGGAGGAATGCACCTGCCGTGCTTAGAAGAAGCACAAGGATATACCCCTTCATTTTTAGCCAAGAAAGCACAGATTTGTTCTTCTGACTGGCTTAACTATATTAATGCCTTTGTTCCTCCCATCCCTGTGTCATCTCCCCCAACCGAAGCAACCACTTCTTCTTCTCCATCTTCTGAAATGGAAGTATCCACATCTTCTTCATCCTTCGAAATAGAAGCATCCACACCTTCTCCATCCCCTAGACTAGAGGCATCCACACCTTCTTTTTCTTTTGAAGCAGAACCATCTACTTCTTCTCCTCCTCCCACTCTTTCTTGGATAGAGAAGTTAAAGCTTGCTCTTCCAATGGACAAAACCTTCCCCCCTTACAAACCTCCATCATCTCCAACTCCATTTGAGCGGAAAGAAGCCCAACTTCTGCTCGTAGCTTTTTCTCACCTACCCTTTAATGTTCTTGAGGATGAAATTCCTCTTAAGAACTTCCGATGGGCTTGTGATATTCTGACCAGGGGCCATATCCTTAATCCTATCGCCCAAGCAGAACTTCACCTGTTCCTGGATCAACTTCCAGTACTCCTCCATTGGCATCGAAATTCCAGAGTTACCACTCAGTCTTTGGATCAACTTTCATCTCTTCGAATTCATGCTCAATACGAAGCAGAAAACTTCATTGAAGACTTTGAAGACTTCAAAAATAAGGATTCTGCGTATTGGGATGATTTAGTTGTAGATGAGTTGGAACAAAAATTGAGGGAGGAGGCTTTCGAAGCAAAGGTCAAGAGTCAGATTATGAAGTGAGAGCACATCAACTCATGCAGCCAACTTTGGAAGAGATGGAAGACATAATAAAGAAAGAACAAATATTCATCGATCATTGTTGGACGAAATTTCATGATCTTGTAATTTATTCTATTCCTTATTTTTACGAACTTGAATTTGTACCAAAGTAAGATTACTTAATGTAATTATCTTGGCTCTAATGAAAAGCAAAGTCTTCTGTACTTGACATTGTTTGACTCCGTTTCTTCTTACTTTAAAAGCCAACTTATAACCTTAAATTAAATAATCTCATCCTTCGAATTTGGACTCACTTGTCTTTAATGAAACACTAAAAGAAACCAATATGTCTTTTTCCAACTTATGGAGTAAAAATTGACAATTTTGGCCAATATTATCTAAAATTAGTGCTTCGAATTTAACAACTTTACTTTTCAAAGCTAACTATGACCAATGCATGGTCATGGCTACTATAGTCAATCAATTTTAAGTTGACCACTTCTTGCTTTGAAAAGTAGTTTATGCTGTCCTAATTTCAATGGGCAGTCTTCTCTTGCAAAAAACCAATGATTGGTTTTGATGTTCTTTAAAGAATTCTAAATTTTGCTTTAAAGGTCATTACTTTCAATAATGTTCATTAAATAGGTCTTTAAACCTTTTGAAGTAGACCAATACTACATCCGAACGCTCCAAACATGTAATATACTTCGCCGATTACGTATTTGAAGCCATTTTACTTGATTTCTTGGAGCCAGAATTGGCTTCGAAGCCATATACCCCACTTCGAAGCTGTTGTCGACATCCGAAATATACTTTTCCCTCCAAAACCATTAATATCGGCAAAGGCTCCTCGTATTCGCATTTTAGTACTTAACGATTTATGCCCTATATGTTCGTATTACCTAAACCTTTAAAAAGCCCTTTGTTTTATGTTCAAATCACTTGCTCTTATCATACAAACCCTTATCAATCTTCAATGGCTTCTTCCTCATCAAAAATCCCAACCATAGAGCGACTAAGCCCATCTGTGGTCTTGAAAAGGCTTATCGACACAGAATGTGAGAAATACAAGGTCAAAAGTGCTATCGATGGGCGATCTTTATCCTCGTCATGAACAAGATTATGTGCTTGGGCCAATATTCAAAGAGACTCTTCGAACTCCCCGCCTATATCCTCGCTGGAGGATCAACGCCTTCTTTACGAAAGTAATCTTGATCGAAAAGTCGAGAATCAATCGCCCACCGATGTTGGCCCACGATGAGACCTGAATGGCAGGAATGGTACGATCGAGTTGTCCCTGCCAGGACGCTAGACCTTCAAGAGCTTTGTCTTCTTGATGCTCTTCGATTATCCAGGGTAACTATCCCAGAAGACCCTTTCTTAGTTCCTGCTGCCTTATGCTTTTGGAACCCCATCTTTAATTTTTTTCAATTTTAGTGTGGGATGATGGCTCTACCGCTTGACATTTGTCACCTTCTAGGATATCCCTATTGGCACTCCCATTACCCCAGATTTCCCCGATTTAACAGTTCCTTTCTCCCTTCCCTCTCTTATTTCATCTTACAGTGATTTTGTTAAGACTGAAAACAAAAGGGAAGGTCCAGTAACTGATAGGGAACTCTTCTCCTTCTTATTATATTGGCTTTGCAAATTCCTATTCAGATTTCCTCCCAAAGAATCATGCCCGAATTTGCTCCTCTTGCCAAAGCCTTTGTCTTCTGTAAAAGAGTAGCCTTAGCTCCATATGTCCTAGGCCACGCTTATAGAGTTTGCTCCTCTTACGTGAGAAACCTTTAGATGCCAATCAAGGGGGCCATTCTCGATCCTTCACTTTGGCTTTTTGCCTATTTCAATCAATTACAATCCAAATGTCTCAAATTTCATGGATTACACTTTCACTCATGGCATAAGATCGCCAATGCTTCACTTTATCCTCTACTTTTGCCTTTTATTTCTCCTTCTTCTATCACCGCCAACCGCCTCTTCCTAGTCATCAAGCTTCATTCCTTTCGAAGCCAAGTAGGCCCAACTTGGTTGAGTCACTTCGAGTGATGTGCTCAGACTTACCCATTCATAAAAACATATGGGCTTCCATTCGATTCCTAGAGAACTGCTTATTGGAACCATGAACCCTGTGGCTTATAAATGCATAAATGAGCCTTCTTGTCTCCGCTTAATTTGTTAGACAGTTTGGTCTTACACAAGGAGTTCCAATACCCCTTTGTAGTAACACCAACTTAACCCTTGCCAAGAGAGATTTGAAGGTTCAAAATCAAGGCTAGAAGAGGCAACTTTTAAATTTATAGATGACTTAGCCAATTTTGAATACACCCCTTTCATCCTCAAGGCACTTTTTGAAGAGATACCAAACTGGGTGAGCAATATGGAAGTGTACTTAGCCATTTCTCCTCAAGATCGATCGAAAGTGTTAGATGTGTCCCGATCCAAAGGCATCAAATTGTCACTTCTTCCATCGTTCCCTACAACTCAATCTGCTTCCTATTACTTCAACTCCTCTCGAGTCACTGAGCCTTGATAAAGAAAAAAGTGGCCGATGTGGTTCATGAGGAGACGGTCATAAAGGATCAGAAGAAGAGTTTCCTTCTGGAGAACCTGAATCTCAGGTTGAAAGAACTGAAAAGACAATTGATGAGCAGACAATGCTGACTCAAAGAAAAAGGAGAAGAAAGATTACTGTTCCTTCTTCTGATTTTGATGCCTCTCCTTCCGATTCTGACGAGGATTCTGATTCTGAGACACTTGCTCAAATAATAGGAAAGAAAAGAAAGATGACTGCTTCAACTACTGACTTGATGGAAGATCCCATTCATGAGACATTTGTCAAGGTAGTAGAGCAGGAACATTCTAAAACAATAATTGTCTTCGAGAGAGCCGAGAAGAGACGGCAACAACAAATTTTAAGGGAAGAAACTGCTGCTGTTGATGCATTACAAAGGGAAATAATGAGAAAGCATCAAAGTGCCACACATCATTCCCTCCGCGACTCTCTCATTAGTGCCAGTGCTTCTGAAACAAGTAATTTCTTTCACACTTCCACTGTTTTTTCCTTTAGCCATCTTTTACATACTGAATTCTAACAATCTTTTGTACTTCTTCCTCTTGCAGCAACAACTACTGCTTTCATTTTTCCGGCGAAGTCTCCTTCGATTTCAGTTGAAATTGACCAAATGCAACGTGTGAAAACCATCCAACTCACGCTCTCTCTCTCGAACCTATATTTGATATGCCTTCTTTGAATCTAAGCATCCCTGCTTCTCTTTTCCTTGGCTTAGAGCCATATATTCCTTTTTTAACTTTTGATCCTCCTCAGTCCATTTCTTCTTCGAGCCTTGCCCTTCTTCCTTCCTTCACGGAGATTTCAGTTGCCCCTCCATCTCTGATGGCAATTAATTCTTCCACAGAGAGTGCTGGTAGTTCCCCAATTCATGGTTCACCACCTATGCCTATCTCCAGCCCCTCTTCACTTGATTCATTGGTGGCTAAGACTATAGAAGCTGCCAAAGACGCTCCATCCATTTCTCTCATCCCTATGCAGCCCTTTGTGTCTTCCACCACAGTACTTTCTATGCCCTTCATGTCTAGGGATGAAGTAGACATCTTCGAAGGAAGACTTGCTAGTCTTTTTGATGTACCTTCTTCATCTCCAACATTTAGTGCTGAAGCTGAGCCATTAGTCTTGGCTGACTCCTTATTGGAGATTTTTGAGAATTCTTCCTCCAAAGAACAAATCTCAGGCCTTCAATAGACATAGATACATGTCTAGAACGCTAAATTCCTTTTCGAGGATTCCCTTTGAGGCTCTACAAAGGCCTACTATCGAAATGGGTTCCTTCAGCAGTTGTAACATTCTTTGCGATCGCCTGAATGTCTCAAGTCATCTATCTCAGGCAGCAGCCACCATCGATTTTTACCTCAACATTTGTCAAGCTGCTAAGGTTGCGGATGAGAAACTGACTAGGGATCAGAGTTTTGTTTCTCAAGTGCATACCGAAGTATCAGAACTCAAGGAACAACATTCCTCTGATTCCAAGTTTCGACTCCAACTGTTAGAGAAGAAGGCCCAACTGGAGGAGGAATTAGCTGCAATAAACCGAGCCTTGGGTCGAACTGACACCAAATTGCAGATCACTAACCAAGAATTGGCTGATCGTAAAAGGGACATGGCTACAGCTATCAAACTATTCCCATCACTTAGCAATAGGAAATCCGTTGTACAAAAACAATTAAGACATTGTAATGACTTCTGGGCCAATCTATGGCATAATGTATTTAATTCTTTATGAAAGAATCAAGTTTTGTCTATCCTTTGAGTAGTCTCATGTTTTTGTATTCAATGTTTATTCCATTCCTTGTGTTTCCCAAATGGTTGGAAAATAAGGCTTTAAATATCTGCCATTAATCTTTTTGGGATGTACATAACCATTCAAATTTCTTAAATGGTATGCCCCAAAAGGCAAAACTCTATGAACTTGATATGGTCCTTCCCAATTAGGTGACCATTTGCCAAACTTATGGCTTTTAATCCCTATGGGGAGTATTGTTTTCCATACCAAATCACCTTCATCAAAGCCAATATGCTTGACTTTCTTGTTATAATTCTTGGTCGCTTTCTTTTGAAAAGAATGCTATTTAACGCCAAAATCCTTGCTTCATCTATGTCTTCCAATTCCAAGCACATGCTTTGATGATATTGCTCAGATTCTAATTGATCTTGACATCTTACCCTCAAAGATTTAACATTAATTTCCACAGGTAACACTGCATCGTGCCCGTATACTAAGGCATAAGGAGTGACTCCTGTGCTCGACCTTGGGGAAGTTCTCAGAAGCCCATAAAACATCCAACAATAGGTTATGCCAATCCCTAGGATTATCTTCCACCATCTTTTGTATTCCTTTTTTCAAGGATTTATTAGATGATTCAGCTTGACCATTGGCCTGTGCATAATAGGGAGTGGAATTAATAAGGCTAATCCCAAACTCTGCCACAAAGGATTTCACCATTTTCCCATCAAACACAGTTCCATTATCAACTGTTATGGTTTGTGGAATGCCAAACCTATGGATCAAGTCTTTAATAAACCCAATGACCTCTGCCTCGCTTCTACCTTACATGGCTTGGCCTCGTCCCATTTAGTGAAGTAGTCAAGAGCACTAGAATGAAACAATGATGTTTCGAAGAAGGTGGATGAATTTTACCTATCATGTCCATGGCCCATCCTCTGAATGGCCAAGGCTTCACTACTGCATGTAGGTCAGTTATGGGCACATGTCTTATTGTGCCATGTTTTTGGCATGCCTGGCACCCTTTTGCATATTCTATGCAATCTTTAAGAATAGTTGGCCAATAATAGGAATGCCTTCGAAGCAACCATCTCATCTTTACACCAGGCTGATGAGCACCACAAATGCATTCGTGAACCTCAGCCATAGCTGTTAATGCTTCTTTAGGACCTAAACACTCCAATAATAAGCCATCTCCTCCTTTTGTATAAAGCATTATCATATACTATGTATTGCATAGATCGCAATTTGATTTTCTCATGGCTTTTTGAAGATGGACCACCAACATCGCATAATTGGATGCCTCCAATCTCGTTCTTGTGAGTCATTATGATTGAATAACAAGATCACATTCCTTTTAATCAAAGGTTGTATTAGTCTCTGATATGTTGCTTGGCTTATATCCCTTTGGGTACTATCCATTCTCTTGAAGTTCGAAGCTTTTTGAGCCACATCATTAGCTCTACTGTTCAAGAATCTTGGAACATAGGTTACATTTGCTATTTGAAACCGAGAAAGCGATGTAATGCAACAACATAATATGGTAGGATGCTTATGCTTTGACACTTGAAAATCCTTTTACTTGGTTAACAACCAATTGAGAGTCTCCAAATATGTCAATCGCATGTACTTGTAACCCAATAAGGATTTCTAATCCTACTATTAAGGCTTCATATTCACGATTATTGGAACAAATAGCTTCATCCACTCAAACCATGTGTGGTTTCTACCCTTGTGGAGACTTAATCACAATACCAATTCCAATTAATCCATTGGCTTTCGATCCATCGAACCACATTTGCCATGGTTCAACACCGCCATACCAAGTTCCATTACCTCTTGGTTCTCTGTTTGAGATGGATGATCTGCTAGAAAATTGGCTAATACTTGCCCTTTATCGCCTCTTTGAGGGACATATTCTAAATGAAATTCGATAAGGCTAATATCCATTTGCCAATTCTTCCCTCAACATAGGTCTAGATAACATGTATTTAACCAAATCTGTGGTTGCAATTACCAAGACATTGTAGGTAAAAGATAATATCTTAATTTCATTGCAAGAAAATACAAAGCAAGACACACTTTTTCAACAAATTGAATATTTACATTCACAAGAATTTAAAAACCTACTAAGGTAATAAACAAATTTTGTTCCTTGCCTTCTTCATTGTCTTGGGCCAAGAAAGCTCCCAATGAATCTTCTGCTGCTATGTATAACTTCAAAGGCTTATTTCGCTTTGGTGGCATCAAGATCGGAGGATTGGCCAAGTAGGCTTTGATACCTTCGAAGCGCTTTGATGCTCATTGTCACACAAATTCCTCTTCATCTTTCAAATTTTAACAAGGAAGAAAATACTTTAGTTTTCCTCAGTTGTTAGAAATAAACCTTCAAGAAAGTTAACTCGCCAAGGAACCTTTGTAATTCTTTCTTACTTGATGGAGGCCTAGCTTCAATGATGGCTTTGGCTTTATTACGATCAATCATTCCTTTCTTATGCACCACATAACCCAAGAAATTTCCAGATGACACACTAAAAGCACATTTAAGAGGGTTGAGTTTCAACTTGAACTTCCTCATTCTTTCAAAAGTCGCTTCTAAATGAAGCAAGTGTTTCTCCATGGATCGATTTTACCACGATGTCATCAATATAACATTCTAGATACCCTCCAATAAGGTCATGAAAGATGGTGTTCATAGCCCTCGACACGTAGCTCCAAAGATTCTTCGCACTAAATGGCATCTTAACCCATTCGAAGGTGCCAATATTCCTGTGACATCCGAATGTCGCCTTGTGGATGTCTTCCTCTCGCAATACATATTTGATTATAACCAGAGTGGCCATCCATCATTGACAAAACTTGATGTCCCGCCGAATCGCTCCACCAACAGATCCACTATAGGCATGGGGTATTCATCTTTAGGAGTTGCTAGATTTAAGTTCCCAAATCGATACATACCCATTTTTCCATTTTTTCTTAACTACAGTGCACAATATTAGATAGCCATTCAACATATCCGTCAGTCCTAATAAAGTCCGCCTTTGAGTAGTCTAAGAATTTCTTCCTTGACCTTCTCAATTACATCCGACTCATCCTTCTAGGTTTCGCTTGTATGGCTTAAAATTAGGCTTCAAAGGGAGCCTATGTTCCACCAATGATCTATCCAATCTCGTAGTTCATTATAAGACCATGCAAAACAATCTTTATATTTCTTTAAAACAACCAACAACCGGTTTCGCCCAAAGCATTCAAACAGTACTTATATAAGTGTCCGCACGTAACCTTCCCCTAAATTCACTTCTTCCAAGGGGTCCTGCGTCTGAGAATTCATTGAAGCTTTTTCTTTGTTTTCTTCAACCTTCGAAGCAATCTTTTCACCTTGTTCTGGCTCTAGGTTCTCTATTTCGACATCTCTACCTTCTTCCTCATAGACAAAATCTGTCCATAAGGCACTTCTTCTTGTATTTCCTGGACTCTTGTTTCAATGTCCAATGCACAATATTTCCCAAAGGTCAATCTCCTGACCTGTTGTTGTTCTTGTTTACAGCCAATTGTCATGGCTTCTTTCTCTTGTTTCTGTATCTTCTGGACTATTGCTTTTACATCCAATGATGAGAATTTAATCAAACCCAATGAATTGGCTTCTCGTCTTCACTTCTTTGCCTATAACCAGCATCGTTGTCATCTTTCACGCAACTTCTTCATCAAGATTTTCTCGACTAAGTGCTTCAGATGTGTAACTTCCTCATCACCGTCACTTACCGAGCCATCACTTTTCTCAATATACCGAGTGGAGTTACCCTTCAATATAGAGTTTGGCGTCTGCAAAGGCCGCACAAGCTATCAAGGGTTGAGGATCTGCTTCAATCTCCTGTCTCTTTCGATTGCCGAGAGCCATCATGATCTTCTCGATGCAAAGAGGAAGGCACACACTTGTTGGTGTGAATCGCCCTTCCAAGTAAGGCATTATATTTAGCATTCTTTGCCGATCACGAAGAATGCCGCCATACAATCCTCGTTCCCACACTCAGATTAATAGGCGTAATACCTTGGGCCATCCGCTTATCTCCAAAGAAAGCCAAAGAATGGTTGTACTGGTTGGGATCAACCTTGGATTCTTCTTTCCTAATTTCTTCAAAGAAGATTTCGGCAATAAATTAACCGCCGCCCCATTGTCTACTAGGACTCGGTTTAACTGTATACCATCAAAGAAAGCCTTAATGTACAAAGGCTTGACATGTTGGGTCAAAGGATATGAGAGGTTGATGCTCACCTCCTCCTCGCTTTCGCACTCAACTTCCATAGGACTAGCCATTTCCGGAGCATCCTGAACCATGCTCACTTGTGATTCCTCACTAGAAACAGGAATTGGATCCATGTCTTGGTCCTCCTGATCCTCAGCCTGAAATTCATGAGGTAGTATATGTACCATGTTAATCGACACAGGGAATGAGCCAAACCGATGGCTGGTTGTACCTTCTTCCCTCTTGATTACCTTGTTCAAGATCTTCAGCAGTCATTCTCCATGTCGCATTCTCGTATTTCATTGATGATCGATCCTTCAAGGGTCCTTCTCAACTAAGCTTTCATCGAAACGCTTGTTCACCATGAAGGCTTCAACATTTCTTCTTCTCGCCATTTCCTTCTTTTTGGCTCATGCCAATCTCTTCTTCTATTTCACTATCACTTTCCATCGAGCCTTCTCCAATCCTCGCCAAATCGACTTTTTCGCCTTTAGTTCGTAATGAACTTGGGCCAATTGTTCCTCGCTACAAACCACTTTACTTTGCGTCGGTTTTGGAACATGGTCCGACTGCTTTCTTTTCTTCGTCTTGACATGTGAAGAACTCTCTTCACTTTCTTTTCAGATTTTCCGGTCTTGGGTGTACTGCACTGAATTTTCCTCCTTTGTGATCTGAAATAACCGAACCATACTTGGCTCCTTTGTCTTTGGATGCTTCAAAGAATACCCAATTGTTTGGGGCCACCAAAGGAGGCTTGACCATTCTCGCTGTGATTCCAACATCTCTCTCGTCAGTAATTCCCTAGGTTTGTTTTGCATTACAAACCAACTGGGACTCCAGCACCCAAGAGCTTACCGATTCAGACGTTGAATCACCCTTTTTCCACCTTGAAGCCATCTTCAAACCGTGGAGGTAAGTGCTTGGTTCGTCTCATGTTTCGAGCTTGATTCGCCTTTGTTTGAGATGGCCATTTTCTGCTTGTGTGAAGTTGATCGGGGCCAATCTCGCTTTAGTCCCATAACCTCAACTCCTCTCTAATCTTCTTCGTAATGTCTACTTCCATTTTATAGTAGTTAAGTGGCCTAGACTCATACAAGGGCCTTTTGCCTTTAGCATTCATTCTCATTAACCGCAGGCTCAACCACCACCGGTCGTTGTTTATCACTAATGCACGGCCTTTTGTTGTAAGCGTTGGTTGTTCTAGGACGTCTCAACATCCTTATAGTATTGCTTCCCATCAATTGGAAGCCCTTCAACCATTTGTAGCTTAGTCTACACCTTGGACACATCCTTTGCATTACAAATGCTTCCAAGGAATCGTCGTCAAGATTTCTTCATCGTAATGCTCCTTCGATGTGAGAGACTCGACCAACAACCGTGAACTCTGGTCTCTTTCTTGGCAAATTGCTGGTTGGCAATATGCATTTGCACATTGACTTCTTCCAATTCTCGCAGAGATAGATTCAAAATTTGGAACAACCACATTAGCGCCGCTTTCTCCAACTTCGAAACAGGTTACCGCCAATTCCTATGGCTTTCTGCTTTTGTTTGGGAACTTCAGCTTCCTTTCCGGATTTGCTTTGGATCTCGCCTCAAAAACAATGCGCTTTTTAGTTGAGTGAGACCAAGAATTATGCCATTTACAAGACACTTTTCCTTTAAGTTCACAAGAGAAGGCGCTTTTACTCCTTTTGGTAACTTAAGGAAATTAGCCGAGCAAATGATCGAAAATGTCATCTCGCTTTTGTTAAATCGAAAGAATACTTTCGTGAAAGTCTTTCTTCTTAAACCGTTGGTCGATAGTCGTATCCTTATGAATTAATGCTTCACAGACACGTTCTTTGCCCACAATCTCGGCCGCATCAATCTCGTAATTGGGATCTTTATAGTATGTCTTATATGAAGCATTGTTTCGATCTTGTTCTTCCTCTAGTAATGCTTCATATCGTGACACCTTATAGGTTAATTCGACCAAATCCTCGAATTCGCTTGAATCAAACTTCTTTCAAGCTCGAACTCTAAACCGCTTTTGAGCCAATCGCACAAATTTCGCTCGAAGGATGACTCTACATTTATTTCGAGCCCTTTTTAAATCTTGCAATGAATTGAGTAGCCATTTCTTCGTGCCTTTGACTCAATCTTGCCAAATCGCCATGGATACTTCGCTCGATTGAAAAATTGGGCATGAAATGCCTCTTCCATCTGTTAAGTTTGAATGGAGCTGTGTAAGGTTGATATACCATACAAACGCCCCCGCTTAGAGAGTTTGGAAATAATCTCAATTTTATGTAGTCATGATTAGCGAATTCACCACACCGAAAGCAAATGAATCTAGCAATATGCTCTCATGTTGATTGATTTCAGCCCATAGAATAGGGTGAAATCTGTATTCTAAACCCTCTTGGGTATTCATGTACCTGTCAACCCACTCGATATGGTTTTCAGATACAGAGTCTGACCCCCGAGCCATTGGTCCACATAGCTCTAACAATATCAACAATTTGGTCCCTAGGGACCATATTTTGGGCTTGTCAACCACTCATCGGAGGAGCAAACACAGGTTCGTGGACAAACTTGTGCCTGTAGTCCTCTTGGTCCATACAATGGTACATTTGGGACCGGTTGTCCTGTGGTGCAAAGTTGTCATTGGGGAAATGGATAACCCTTTGAGCCTGTCCCCGCTAAAGGACCCGTGAAAGGTGTTGGAATAGGTATTGTGTCCTTCCATTTGTAGGCAAACCTCCAACCCCCGTATAAATTCAAATAAAGGATTATTATAACCCCGGTGCTGTATGGCTTCAACATGGATTTGCCACCATTCTTATGCCGCTTGTACTTGGCCGATCCGCCAACCGGTATGGCTTCACCGTTGAGTATTATGGTATTTTGGCCTACTACATGTGCCTCGAAATGGGTTCATACTAAGACCGAGGTGATGGTCTTTCATAGTTTTGAGTACTAGTTCGACCATTAACTGTCCATTAACTTGCATAGGCCGTTTTTCTAGCCAATCTTTGTTGATGAACATTTAAAATTTCCTCTCAGATGTCTTGTATTTGTTGGTTGGTGGTTATTCAATCGATCCAAAAGGATGTTGCCCACCTTCCATTGTGTTCATTAGTCGTTGTCTCATAGCCTCTACCAAGCCATCTCATGGATTTGTTGGCTGAGAAGATGGAATGGTGGATGGTCCAATTCCTTGGTTTCGTCCAATATTATGAACATATGGTTCTTGTCCAGAAGTACTGGTCTGTTCGACCAAAGGTTCTGATAACATAGGAGTTTCCACAGAGTGCGTTACCACATTCTCCTCTGGATTAGGTATTTCTACCTCTCCTTCTACGCCTTCTTCTAAGCTGCTCATTTTCTCCTTGTCGCCTTCGCTCAGCCATTTTAATTAGTCCCACCAGTGCTAAAAAATATATGTTGGCTTTTTGGCTTTTCAAAGGGTAAATTTGTAAATGCGAGCGTGCCAGTAAGGATCAATCAGTCCTTACAGAAATTATAATTGCCAATCAATTATCAGGCGACTATGTTTTAGTTCTTTTAGCCTCAATGAAGAGGACTTTTACTGGTGGCTTGACTCTTAGGAGAAATTAAGAGAAATGACAGTTAATATTAAGAGCAATTGAAGTATTTCATTAACATAAACACTTACAATTGTCCAAACTCAGCCTTGAGGAAGTTTACAGCAACGGTTTACTTGAATCTACTTGAAAACTACTCCTATGAATTGAAGTACAGTGCAGGTATTTAAAGAACAAGCATTTAAAGTACAGGAAAGGTAAGACTGGAAAGGAAAAATACGAAGTAAAACTGGTTTATATGATCTGAGTCTGGGGGTCTTTTCTGGGAACTTCCTTGCTATTTATACTTGTTAGGGATGACCTTCGAACTGTACTTCGAACCGTCCGAATCGTTTCTTCCATGATCGCTGATCATGCTACCTTAGAAATAGCTCCACTATGCCATCACTTGCAGTTGGACTTCCCTCCTGTTTTTGAATTTGAATATAGGTAACCGTTGAAATCACGTCACCTTGTATCCCATTCCTGATCTAATGTTACTCAGACCACTTGAGAACCAATATTTATTGCCACGTGTATGGTTGAGATTTAAGATTAAAATCATCTCCCAATAATACCCTCATCCTGCTACGTGTCGAATTGTAATTGGCTTTTACAAAATATGTAGCCAACAATACTTCTCAATAGTTTAAAAGTATCATTCAGACGCTTTTAAAATTTTAAAAGTTAAAGTTGTACATCTTAGTAGTTTAGGAAATCCTGTATAAATAACACTAAATAAAAATCAATTTTGGATCCTCTACATTCCTCAAAATTTCTCGTGTCTGGATCCTCTAAAGTGGAGTGGGCTTCGATGGAGAGTCTTCTTGCATCGATTTTTTGTAAGAAAAATTCAATATATATTTAAGCAAATAATTATTGATCTATGAGAAATTTTATAAATATAAGAATTGTTTAGGGTGATATAAATAAATATATTTTTAAACTTTTTATAAAATTATGTAAAAGAAAATAAAGATGTGATATGACCTAAATAAATAGATTTATCTAAATAAGTGTACTTATTTAGTTTTTGCCAAATTTTAAAATTGATTTAGTGTTAATTATCTAAAAGTCCTATTTACAAATATTATGGTAGCTCAGGTTCTATTTAAGATTTTTTAAACCAATAAGTCTTATTTAGTAAAACTGATAATATTATCAGTTTTTCTAATTTTTAAAGCTAAGAATATTATCAATTTTGCATACTAATGTTCCATATAAACGTTTTTGCCTTTCTACTTATTGGTTTGATTCAACTATCCAATAAAATTGAGAATATTAATAGTTTTTTTTTTAATTTTAAAACTGAAAACATTCAATTTTTTCATTTTCAAAGTTTTTTTTTTTCGATTTTTCACATCAATGTTCCATTATTATGCTCCTTTACCGACACAAAATTTTCAATTTTATACAAAAAATAATTCAATTTTTTCAAAAAATTTTTTTTTTTTTTTTTTTTGCACATATATATATATATATATTAGTTTTTTCAATTTGAAAGTTGATATTTTAAAATTTTGAAAATCAAAATAAATGTCAAATTATCATTTTTTTTTTTATAGATAATCATAAATGATAAATAATCATTATTTGAAAGGTAATTCCAACTATTAAAAATTTAATAGGACTTGAAAGTCTAAAAAATCTTAGTTAGAATTTAATGAAATGTAAGTTTATAAATTAGGACTTGTGTGTAAATGTCTTATTTTTTTATTAGTGTTCGACATTGATGTAGATATTTACTTGAGGTCAACTGTCAAACCGTTCGTTTGAGATGTAGATTGACTTTTTGACTATTTTAACATGGGGCTAAAAAGCTTATAAATTTTTTTAATTTTTTTTGATTTTTGTTAAAAAAACAAAATAAAATAATTATAAATTAAATATAATATTTTATTCTATTTGATTAAAATTGATAATACAGTGAATCCTGGTGAATGGGTTGGACCGATCCAAGCTCCTCAAGCCCACTGGATAACCTGCAAGCAAGTCCAATCGGGGAACGGGGTAGTCCCCCGGCGAACCCTCCGACGTGTGAATTAGAAAAGGTGATGAACCAAATGTAGAGAGAGAGAGAGAGAGAGAGGGAGAGAGAGGGGATGGAAAACTTAACCTTCTTCTTGTCCTCGAGTCTTGCTTATATCCTCTAGTAATCATTTCGCTGTCTCAGCCGTTCTGACCTCCCCGCCGAAAGCTTGCGCCGTGGTTCGTCTTGTTTAGGGTGACGGGGTGCCATCCCGGCTGAGGGGTGTTGTCGCAATAAATGCGGTGATGGGTTGCATTAATGGTGATGTGTTGTGGCAATAACTTTGCAGATCTTTGTCTGCTGACATGGCCTGCTCTGCACCCGCCATGTGTCCGAGCATCATTGGCCTTCCCAGCTCAGTTGGCCTCCAGCTGTACCGGGTTTCACTGACTGGGTTGTGCGATGGGGTCTAGATGGTGGGCTTAGGTTTACTCATGGTGGGCCGTGATCCTTGTGGGCCTGTCTCTGTCAGTAGTCCCCCATTCTCGAGTGCAGCTTTAGTCCAACGAAGGGAATAATGATAAGGAGGTAGAATTCGACCGGTAGGCTGAGTGGACGAGGCCGACCGTGAGGGTAACCGAGTGGACGAGGCCGAGCAGGAGGGTGACCGAGCGGATGAGGCCGACCGCAAGGGTGACCGAGCGGACGAGGCCGACCGCAAGGGTGACTGAGCGTCTGAGGCCGACCGCAAGGGTGACCGAGCGGATGAGGCCGACAGCGAGGGTGACCGAGCGGACGAGGCCGACCGCGAGGGTGACCGAGCGGATGAGGCCGACCGCAAGGGTGACCGAGCGGATGAGGCCGACCGCGAGGGTGACCGAGCGCAAGGGAGGAGGGGTGAGAGGTGCCGACCAGGGAGGTGTCCGAGTAGGAGGGCACAGGGCTCAAGGGGCGGCATGTCACGTGGCGATTTGAAGTGGAAAAGACAAGGTGAGGGCAGAAGTCAGTGCATCTGGACCATACACGTGGCAGGATTTCGGGGGAAGGGGGAAACGTCAAGCGTTGGATCAGGAGTGAAGCGTCAGGGGCATTATTATGGGTATTGATGGCACAGTTTTGGCGGATGATTTGAAAAGTTTTCAAACTGGCGAACATTAATTTGGATCCTTAGAATACGGGCAAACCGTGGGCTTTTGGCATCATACGATTCACCTACTTCTTTACAAAAACTCAAAACATTCGAAGTGTCAGTTCCTTCGTTGCTCACGATAATTCAATGAAACATTTCTTCGATTTCTTAACACTGCAGCAGGTTATTCGCAAACACAAATTTTAGAAATGGCTCACGAAGAGATCGCCATTGTCGTGGTAGATCCACCGGGGAAGATGATGCGGAGGAGTTAGCGATTCAATATAGGTCCAAAGAGGGGGGAATCGGTGGAAAAGACACCCAATCACCAGTGGAACTGCACCATCGCATTCGAGGGTCGATAGATCCCTTATTACAACAAGGCGGAATTGGGGCTATCCGCGAAGTACCAGATTCGTGGAGGTGGAATTATGGGTGCCAAAATCGACGGAGAGACCATCCGACGTCGTGGTGCGTTTTCTCTACGAGGAGGCGCTTAAAGGGTGGGCCGAGGTTGCCTCGCCACAAATCGTGGTAGATGTGCTCAACCACCGGAGGTAGCACGGCAATCGATGCCCAATGCATGGAAAATCCCCGCTTGTGCAAGTGCTTGGCCAAAGGCGAACGGAGGGGTGGCCATGGCGGTGGAGGAGTTCTTTGGCTGTTATAAGGCTTCAGGACAGCAGGAGACCTGGATCACCCTTCAGGCGTTGGCAGGGAAGGGTTTGGTGGCTGGCTTACCGACGTCCATCAAAGGTTGGAGGCCGCGGTGGTTCTATGTGTCCACCTCTAGAGGGGCTGGTGTGCGCACCGTGTGGAAGGTGACAGCCAAGTATGCAGAGCTAAAGTTGGGGGCGGCGTCAGAGGAGAGGGTAAAGAAGGTGAAGGAGTGGAGGGAAAAGGAAAAGGTCAAGTGGGACGAGCTAGTTCAAATTGCAAGACTGCTTGAGGCTGGTTTGGGCCCAAAACCGATCGGTGGAGACCTCGACCGATCAGAGTTGGAGGTAAGGAGAAAAGCACAAGAGGCGGAAGATCAAGCCATGCTGGTGAGAGCCCAGAAGTTCACAGAGGCCCAAGCCGACCGACCTCCTCAGCCAGCGAGGAGAGGATCTGCCCCTCGGCCAAAACCTTTGGGAGAGAAGAGTTTGGGCGAGTCTGCTCATGATCGCTTCCAAAAGATCCGCTGAAGGAGAGGTCGTTGAGGGAGATGGAGGCACTGGGGGTGGGGAAGAAAAAGAAGAGGTTGAGGCGAGGTGGGGAGGAGCCAGCCCAGAAAAGAAGAAAGGAGGTAAGGGTGGAAGAGGCCACTGCCAAATAAGTGGAGGAGGGGGGAGGTGGGGGCCCGAGAAGAGGCAGTGATCTCGTGGGCCAGCGAGAGCCCTTGTGACAAAGGAGACCGGTGGTGATAGCCACCTAACGGTGGGCGTGGAGAAGACCCAGCAGAGCAAGTGGGGGTCAAGGCCGGAGCCAAGTGGGAGGTTGGAGAAGACCCCGTGGTGCAAGCAGTTGGGTTGGTTGGGCAGAGCAGTGGGAGGAGCGAGACCCAAAGGGGTTCTGTGCCTCAGGAAAGAGTTGTCTTGGGCGCCACAATTTACCATGGGCGGGCAGTAGCTGAAAGGCTGGAAGGAGATGGAGGCCCAGCTAAAGCGGTGGCAGATCGCCTAGTGAAGATGGGGGAGGAGTCGGCTTTCTCGCCTCTCGGATTTGGTGAGGCCGACCTGTTCAAGGGGTTATGCTCCGCGCAAATAGAGGTAACTACCCTGGCAGGGGCACTGCTGAGGAAAACTGCAGCGGCCAAGATCAAAGCTGAAGAGGCCAAGGCGACCGACCAAGTCGAAGAAGAGAGGCCGCGTGGAAGATCGCCTGACACCGAGCCGCCATCACAAGTCGGACTTGGAGGACACGCCCGAAGGTTGTCGCCGAGTTCCAGCTTGGCCGGTGAGCGTAAAATTGGAGGAGTCTCAGAAGGCTCGTACACAACGCCGAATTCATGAGGAGGCCATGAATAGTAACGAGGATCTTGTCAGACAGAGAGACGAGGCAGATGCTAAATTGGAGGCGCTGCAAAAAGAGATGGAAGATGAGCGTGCCAGAGCGGCGGAGCAGAGGGAGAGTCTGCGCCAGGAGTTGGGGGCAGAGCTAAGCAGGGTGACTGGGGAGAAGGAGACGCTGCAGAAGCAGTTTGAAGCTGAGAGGGGGAGGTTGATCGCTGAAGTAGAGGTCTTGAAAAAGGGGTTGGAGGCTGAGAAGGAGAAGGCTGCCGCGGAAAGGGAGGCCTTGATGAAGGAGTTGGGCGAGAGAGGCGGCGGCCTCGAGAGGGCCGCTTATCTCGATTTGTGCATCGCACTGGAACGATTCAAGGCGTCAGATTTTCAGGTGGCGATTGATGCTGCGGTGGCCAATAGTTTAGCGAGGGAGGAGACTGGCTGCCCATCAAGACGATCGCCGAGGGCCGAGTCTGGTGATTGCAAGCTTCCAAAGAATGGACTTCTATAAGCATGAAATGGCGTAATCTTGGGACAAGGGTGGAAAATGTTCAAGCGCAAGGCTGAAGAACTGTTCCCAGAGCTCGATTTTAGCAGAGTGGTGGTTGAAGAGGATGATGTGGCCCAGACCCCCCTAGACGAGGGGATAGAAGAAGGAGATCTTATCTCTAGTGAGGGGGAGGAGTGAGCTGAAGGATGGATGTATTTGAAGAATTGTTATTTCGACCTTGTATACACATTGTATTTTTTTTTTTTTTTTTGGAAGGGTTGTAAGTAATTTGTACGCACATTTTTAAATGAATAAAATGGCACATATGGTTCTAGCTGATGATTCAGTATATTTGTCCTTGTGTTGGTTTGGTCTTGGTTTGTTTTTCTTGTGATTATTTTGTGCACTGATGTTTTCAGCAAATGCTTGTGCCAGGCAGTAGAGTGAGGTGAGACTTGAAAAAGTAGACTTGAAGTGTGGGAGGGCATCTTTAAAATATGACTAAGTGTCAAATTACCTTGAAAAAGTAGACTGAAACGTGAGGTTGAAGATGTGATTTGCAAATGAAATGTGGGAGGGCATCTTTTAAAATATGACTAAGTGTCAAATTACCTTGAAAAAGTAGACTGAAATGTGAGGTTGAAGATGTGATTTGCAAATGAAATGTGGGAGGGCATCTTTTAAAAAAAACTAAGTGTCAAATCATTCTGCAGAGTGTGGTTAAGCGTCGGATCATGGTAGTGTTTTGTTCTATGAACTTTCATTCTGGTGTCCGACTGGGCTTGTGAAAATGCCAGTGAGGCTTTGAAAGTGCTCAGTCCGGCCGAGGCTTTCAGTGTCTTTCGGCCGAGGCTTTTAAAAGTGCTGGTCTGGCCGAGGCTTTTGAAAGTGCTCAGTCCGGCCGAGGCTTTGAGTGCCTGTGTCCGGCCGAGGCTTTGAGGCTTTTGAGTGCTCAGTCCGACTGAGGCTTGAGTGCTCAGGTCCGCCGAGGCTTTGAGTGCCTGTCTGGCCGAGGCTTTGAGTGCTCAGTCCGCCGAGGCTTTGAGTGCCTCAGGTCCGCCGAGGCTTTGAGTGCTGGTCCGGCCGAGGCTTTGAGTGCTCAGTCCGCCGAGGCTTGGAGTGCCTGGTCCGACCGAGGCTTTGAGTGCTCAGTCCCGACCGAGGCTTGGAGTGCTCGGTCCGCCGAGGCTTTGAGGCTTTTGAAATGCTCAGTCCGACCGAGGCTTTGAGTGCTCAGTCTGGCCGAGGCTTTGGAAAGTGCCTGGTCCGCCGAGGCTTTGAGTGCTCAGGTCGGCCGAGGCTTTGAGTGCCTGTGTCCCGACCGAGGCTTGAGTGCTCAGTCTAGCCGAGGCTTTGAGTGCCTCAGTCCGGCCGAGGCTTTGAGTGCTCGGCCCGCCGAGGCTTTGAGTGCCTCAGTCTGACCGAGGCTTGAGTGCCTCGGTCCGGCCGAGGCTTTGAGGTTTTGGAAATGCTCAGTCTGACCGAGGCTTTGAGTGCTCAGTCCGCCGAGGCTTTGGAAAGTGCTCAGTCCGGCCGAGGCTTTGAGTGCCTGGTCAGCCGAGGCTTGAGTGCTCAGTCTGCCGAGGCTTTGAGTGCCTCTGTCGACCGAGGCTTTGAGTGCTCAGGTCTGGCTGAGGCTTTTGAAGTGGCGCTGCAAAATAAAAGTTGCATGGAAGCTACATTCAGACAGTTGAATTATAGAAAGTGGGAACTCCAGCCGACATTTGTATTATGTATTGAAAAAGGAAAATACAACAATTTTGACAATACAAAAGTAAGGATTCATTGATAGTAACGCTTCAGATGTTCGGCATTCCAAGGATGGGGAAGGTCTCGGCCATCCATATGGTGAAGGCCGTGGGCGGGCCTTCACCATGTAAGGCCCCTCCCATTTGGCTGCCAATTTGCCCTCGGTTGGATTCTTTGTGGCAAGGGTTGCTTCTCTCAAGACAAGGTCGCCAGTAGAGAACTCCCGTGGTCGGACTCTGCGGTTGTAGTGTGTCCTCATTTTCTGCTGGTACGAAGCCAATCTGACAGCAGCAGTCTCTCTGAGCTCCTCAATGAGATCCAGGTCTGCTCGACGGAGTTCGTCGGCTGTGGCGAGGTCTGGATGTAAGACCCTGGGGGTGGGCAGACCGACTTCTACAGGGATGACCGCCAAAGACCATATGTTGAAAAGGGTTTCAAGAGGAGTCCGGTCGGCGAAGTTCGGTAAGCCGAGTACATGTGGTAGTTCCTCGGCCAGAGGCCTTTAGCGACTTCGGCTTTGTTTTGATGATCTTCAGGAGAGCGGTTGGTGACCTCAACTTGGCCATTTGCTTGGGGATGACCGGGGGAAGAGAAGCATGGTTAAATTTGGAGATCTGCACAAAATTTCCTGTATTTAGCATTGTCGAACTGTTTGCCGTTGTCGGAGCGATGGCACGAGGATATCAAATCTGCGGACAATCGATTGCGGATGAACTTGGTGGTGTTCCGCCGGTGATTGTGGCGAGGGTTACGCCTCGACCCACTTGGTGAAGTAATCAATGGCAACAATTGCAAACTTGGTCCGCCTCGACCGATTGGGAAGTGGACCAACGGTCGATACCCCATTTGGCGAATTGGTAAGACGCAAGAGTGATCGGCCAGGGAGGAGCATGGGGATGTTGGCGGTTACCGCACTTGTCGCATTTCAAAGACGAAATCGAGGCGTCTTTGTTGGTCGGCGAAATGCTTTGTGCAGTACTTTGTGTCGAGAGACGCCACGAATGATTGCCCTGATTCCTTCATGGATCTCTTGCATTACATAGGTTGCTTGGCGAAATTTGAGACATCGCAGTATGGTCGTGAAACGGCGCTTATAAAGGACGCCCGTCGACGAATGTAGTTGTCGACCGAGCTCGACCTTGGCAACTTGTTGGTCATCTGGGAGTTCTCCGGTGGTCGAAGAGGAAGATGTCGGATGCCCAAGGATGGGTTCCGTCTCAAGGAATTGCACTTCTTGGTCGGGTGAGAGATAGCGGTGAGTCGGTGTATTCGAGGCGAACACCATGGCCGAGTCGGATTGGTCGGAAGCCACCGGTGAGCCATCTCATCCGCTGGAGTTTTCCGCCCTAGGTATGTGTCGATCCGGAAGGTGTTGAAGAGACGAACAAGGGTGAGCGCCTGTCCTCAGAAGTCCGCATTGTGGTATCCTTGGCATCGAATTCACCGTGATTTGGCCGACGATAAGTTGAGTCACTTGAACACTCGGATGTGGCTAACACCAATGTCTTTGGCTAGACGAAGCCTCGCTATCAATGCTTAGATTCGGCCTCATTGTTCTTTGCAAACAAGAGGCGGAGGGCACATTTGAAATAACCCCCTTCGGGGGATGTGAGGATGAGGCCAGCCCCGCTTCCCTCCCTGCGAGACGAGCCGTCAACATTGAGTGTCCAACAATGAGGATCTTCGGGCTCTGGTGGAGTTGGTGCGGGTGGAGGGTTAGTGGTTGGGGCTGGATTGGTAAATTCCAAGATGAAGTCGGCTACGGCCTGCCCCTTGATTGCTGTCCGGGGGCGATAAGAGATGTCGAACTGGCTTAGTTCTACTGACCACTGCATTAGTCTTCCTGAGAGCTCGGGTTGCTGCATGACCTTCTTCAGGGGCTGGTCGGTGAGAACCACTATTGAATGGGCTTGGAAGTATGGACGGAGTCGTCTGGAGGCAGTGACCAAGGCTAGGGACAGCTTTTCTAATAGGGGGTAGTTCTGCTCCGCTCCCCTGAGAGCCCGGCTGATGTAATAGACCGGCCGTTGGACGGAGCCGTCCTCTCTGATGAGTGCCGCACTGATTGCGGTGCTTGATACTGCTAGGTAGAGGAAGAGGGGCTCGCCGGTGATTGCCTGTGAGAGAATGAGAGGGTTGGCCATGCACTGTTTCAACTGTTGAAAGGCTTCTTCTGATTCAGTTGTCCATTCAAAAGTCTGCTGCAGGACTTTGAAGAACGGTAGGCACTTATCCGTTGCGCGGGAGATGAAACGGTTAAGGGCTGCCACTGAAGTGAGCCTTTGGACCTCTTTAGCGGTTTTGGGTGATCGCATCTCAATCAAGGCCTTGATCTTCTGGTTGGCCTCGATGTCGCCCGACCGACCATGAAACCCAGAACTTGCGGATCCTACGCCAAAGGCGCACTTCTCTGGTTGAGTTTCATCCGATATTTGAAGTGTGGCAAAAGTCTCTCCGGTCGGTGAGGTGGTCACGGAGAGTTTGCTCTTAACCATGTCATCCACATACACTTCCATGTTCCGTCCGTCCGATGGTGAAAGATGTTGACCAAACGTTGGTAGGTGGCCCCCAACATTCTTAGCCCGAACGGCATGACACGGTAGTGGTAGGTGCCCGATCGGTGATGAAAGATGTATGTTCTGGTCGGATGAGTGCATCACGATTTGGTTGTACCCGAAAAGCATCCATGAAGTCGAGCATTTGATGACCGCCGTGGCGTCGACGAAGAGGTCAACGCGGGGAGAGGTAGCTATCTTTGGGACAAGCTCGGTTCAAGTCGAGTAGTCGACGCAGAGACGCCACTTGCCATTGTTTTTATGGACCAGACCACGTTGGATGACCCACTTAGGTAATCCACATTTCGGATAAACCGGGCCTCGAGAAGTTTGTCAACCTCGCAGCTATGAGATTGTTGCGCTCTGGATGGAAAATACGCCGCTTGCGGTAAGGTCGGAAGTGAGGCTCGACATCTGGCGGTGGGTTATGAAAGAGGGTCGATGCCCGCATGTCCGCATGGGTCCAGCGAAGACGTCTCTGTTCGATCGAGAGAGCGTGAGGTCGGCCTTGGCTTGGGAAGGCGATTAGCCGATTTTAGCGATTTGAGTGGGTTGGTGGGATCGATGTTAACTTCGACGAGTTCCTCCACAGTTCGCCTCGATCGATTCGGTCTCATCTCGCACGTCAAGTCCTTCAATGATCATTGCCTCCTTCAGTTTGACCTCTTTAAGTGAGGCCACATAGCATTCCCTGGCGACGGTCTGTTCTCCTCTCACCGTTCCGACCCCAAAATCAGTTGGGAACTTGAGGGCAAGGTGGTAGGTGGATGTGATGGCTTGGAAGGCATTGAGGGCGGTGCGGCCGAGGATGATGTTGTAAGCCGAGGGGCAGTCGACAACAAGGAAAGTAAGCAACTTCGTGGTCTGCCGTGGATACTCTCCAATGGTGATGGGGAGATCAATGGACCCGATCAAGGTCACCCGGTCGCCGGTGAAACCAACCAGAGGGGTTTGGAGTGGGGACAGGCTTTCTTCCCCGATCTTCAGTTGGCGGAAGCAGTTGAGAAAAATGATGTCCGACGAGCTGCCATTGTCAATGAGAACTCGTCTGACCTTATAATTGGAGAGGACAGTGGAGATGACAAGGGGATCATCGTGAGGATAACGGATGCTTGCACAGTCGGCGTCCTCCGTGAAGGTAATGGGCTCTGTCCACTGCTTGGGTTGCTTGGGGGGTCGGTCGACCGTGGCAACTGTTTTGTCCGAGCCCTGTCGTATCTTTCTAAGCTCTGCCCTTTGAGCTGAGCGAGATGGTCCACCACAAGCAAGACCACCTGAAATAACTCTGATTTCACCAACTAACGGAGGCGGATTACCTTGAGGCCGAGGTTGTTGGTGGGGTCGATCATGCCCCTGGCCTGGTTAAGCTGGTCGCCGTGGAGGGGTATGCCTGTGATTGTCTCTGTGGGGCTCGGTCCTTTGCTTCTGCTGAGGGCGGGTATCTGTGAATCGGCTCAGGCGTCCCTGGCGAATGAGGGTCTCCACTTGGTCTTTGAGGCTGATGCAGTCGTCGGTGTTATGGCCATGATCCTGGTGGAAGCGGCAATATTTGGATTGGTCTTTTTGGTTGGAAGGGTTCCGTGGAGGAAGAGGCCACTTGAGGGGGTAGTCCCGTTGGATCTGGTTGAGAACTTGTTCCATAGGAGTATTGAGGGGTGTATATCGCTCGAACCGACCGGGGGGTCTAGTAGGTGCCGACCGGTCGGCGCGAGGGGGTCGGTCGGCATAGCGGGATGTTTGGTTATGATGCCGGGTGTTACTGGGTTCTTGGTCTTTTCTCTTTTCTCTGTGGGCCAAATACTTAGTTGCGGAGTCCTTCCGAGCGGCTAGAGAATCTTCGGCGTTCATGTACTTTTGGGCTTTGGAGAGCAAGGCTGCCATGGATGTTGGGGGGTTCTTGGAGAGGGAGAAGAGGAAATCGGATGACCGTAGGCCAGCCATGAAGGCTGTGAGGATGACTTTATCGTCATTTTCAAAGAACTTGTAAGGCTTTGTTGAAGCGAGTGACAAAGGCTGCAGTGACTCCTCGGCCCGACGGATGTTGAGGAGTTGGGTCGGACGCCGCCGTGGCGTTGGGCCCCGGCGAAGTGGCTCGAAGGAGTCACCGAGGTGTTGGAATGTGGAGACCGACCGTGGCAATCGGTTGAACCATAGCCGAGCCGACCCTTCAAAGGTCACGGGGAAGGCTCGACACATGATTTCGTCAGGGAAAGCATGGAGGATCATGAGGGTACGGTAGGTCTCTGTGTGGTCGACGGGTCGGTTGTTCCGTCCAAAGGGGTCAATGGTAGGCATTTTGAACTTGGGGGTAGGGGTTTGTCTCGGATAGAGGCGAAAAAGGAGTTTGTCAGTGGAGGGCTTATGTTGGATGTTTTGCATGACCCCTTGGAGTTGGAGTTTCATGGCTCGGAGTTGGCGTCCCAAAGGGAATGTTGTCACCACCGAGGGAGATAGATCTTGACACCGCTAGCTTCTCCTCGAGCCGGGCTATGACCGATGGGCGGGGGTGGAGGAGGAGGATGTATATGTGGGTGAGGGGTTGTAAGCCCCGAGTTGAGGATTGGGTGGGACAAGATGGCACGGAACTTGTTACGATGGGATGGAATATCCGGAGGTGGTGGAGAATAGGAGGTTCCTGGAGCAGAGCATTGATTAAGGCCTGGTTTTGTTCAGCCATACGGTTGATGCTATTGGTGAGCTCGATGAAGTACTGTGGCGGGTTGTTCGGATTGGGAGGGTCGGTCTGGTGATCGGCGTTATGGTGGGAAGCCATGGATCCGTCGTTACCATGCACGAACGGTGAGGTGGAATAGATTCTTTGGGAAAGGGTCTCCGGCAATGAACACAATGGCGCGACGGACAAACCGTTTCCCGACGGGCGCCAACCGATAATACTGATGAATCTGGTGAAGGGGTTGGACCGATCCAAGCTCCTCATGCCCACTGGATAACCTGCAAGCAAGTCCAATCGGGGAACGGGGTAGTCCCCCGGCGAACCCTCCGGCGTGTGAATTAGAAAAGGTGATGAACCAAATGTAGAGAGAGAGAAAGAGAGGGAGAGAGAGGGGATGGAAAACTTAACCTTCTTCTTGTCCTCGAGTCTTGCTTATATCCTCTAGTAATCATTTCGCTGTCTCAGCCGTTCTGACCTCCCCGCCGAAAGCTTGCGCCGTGGTTCGTCTTGTTCAGGGTGACGGGGTGCCATCCCGGCTGAGGGGTGTTGTCGCAATAAATGCGGTGATGGGTTGCATTAATGGTGATGTGTTGTGGCAATAACTTTGCAGATCTTTATCTGCTGACATGGCCTGCTCTGCACCCGCCACGTGTCCGAGCATCATTGGCCTTCCCAGCTCAGTTGGCCTCCAGCTGTACCGGGTTTCACTGACCGGGTTGTGCAATGGGGTTTAGATGGTGGGCTTGGGTTTACTCATGGTGGGCCGTGATCCTTGTAAGCCTGTCTCTGTCAAAAATAATCAATTTTATCCTATATATACCTATTTTAACCCAAACTAAAATCCCAAATATAGCAAAAGTCTAGTCATTGCAGTGTTGTGGACGCAAGAATAGTCCGAGTCCTGGGGACCAAACCCAACACCCAACCATAATCATTAGCCATAGATCCACGGGATGCTTGCCATCTGTACAATCCAATCCAACCAAGTATGTTAGATCAGGATTTGGGTCGGCTGTGGTGCGGTGCACAATAGTTATTATTGTGCAGTTAAATAAGTTTATTTTTTAGTTCATTTCAATAATTCGAATTATTCACATTTTAGAATACATCAAGTAGAATATATCTGTAAAAAATTAAATTAATCGGATATCGTTTACCCTTTAATCCACTCACATTTGTATTTATTTTAATACTTTAAATCACAATTATTATTTATTTTTGTAAATACAAATGTGAGTCAATGAATGAGTAAACAATATTCAATTAACTTTATTTTTTAAAGGTATATTTTACTTGATGTATTCTAAAATATGAACAGTTTGAATTATCAAAATTAATCCCAAAATTGGTCCATTTGACTAAATAATAGTGACTGTTGTGCACCCCGCACAATAACCACCACAAATCCGTTAGGATGAAGCTTTTGCATATACACTGCATAGATTGTTATTAAAGGTTGTTTTGAGAAGTAATTTAAAAAATAATTTTTTGATTTTTTTTTTTAAAAAAATTTAAAAATATATATAAAAAAATAAAAAATTTATATGACTTAAAAATATTAAAAATTAAAAACAAAACCAAAAAAGTCAAAGTTGCCAAAATGCGCCCATATATGCACAAAAGAGCTATTTTGGTTACATTCATATAGTTTTTGCATAAATGGGGTGGGTTTCAATAGGTATTATTTCTATTTAAGATTAGCTTTGTTTTTGTAAATTTAGGATTTATGATATTTAATTTGGGCAAAATATAATTTGAGATTATTTTTGTGATTATAAATATTTTTTATGCTCTTTACAAAAATTTTTGTTAGTCGGAACATTGATATTATTGCAAAAACCTAATAATTGCCCAATAATATTCGTGTGAATTTCGCTATGAAGAATTTGTTGAATAACAAGAACATGTATTTTTAATTAACCTCAATGCTCCATTGAACACTTTTTATGTATATAATGTACCTATTTATACACACACACACATATATATATATATATAGAAAATGGTATGTTTGACACTATTAAGAATGAGGTTGTCATAAAACGATTCCAAAAAATGGCACCTCATCGAATACAATTGTAGAAGTTTATGTTTTTTTTTTTTTCTAAAAATTTTGTTAAGGCAATAATATTATTCACCCCCCAAAAAAAAAGATCATAATATTTTATTAAAAGTTTATTTTACTTAAAGTTTGAGAAGTTTAAATTTTAATTAGTTTAATTTTTTTTTTCTCATAAAATTTGTGAAACTTAAGTTTTTGGAGTCATCACATTCTTATAAATTTCTAGAGTTGCCACGGTATATAATACAAATACCTTAAAATTTTGACATAAAGAGTAAATTTTGGAATAAATAGTAGATTGTATACTTGTAGGGCTGTTAAAATTTAAGAAGCTAAAGTGATATATCTTACTAGTTAAGGGAATTTTTGTGTAAATAACTCTAAATAAATATCAATTCTGAAAAACAAAAAATAAAACAAATGTGCCTTCTACTACATTCCCCCAAATTTTTTGTGTCTGGATCGTCTGGAGTGGAGTGGGCTTCCATGGAGTCTTCTTGCATTGAGTTTTTTAAAAGAAAAGTTTCAATATATATTTTTAAAAAATAATTATTAATTGATGAGAAATTTTATAAATATTAATAATTAAATTTTAAATTTTTTTATTAGCTTTGTAAAAATATTACTGGATGATAATTTTTTCGAAGTCTAGTCTTTACAGTGTAAAAACATTACGCGTTCGGCTTGTTGTAGATATTGACTTGCGGTCAACTGTCAAAGTCTAGTCTAGTCTTTGCAGTGTTGTGGAGGCAAGAATAGTCCAAGTCCTGGGGCCGAGACCCAACCATAATTATCAGCCATAGATCCACGGGATGCTTGCCATCTGTACAACCATAATTATCTGTTGGCCCCAGAATTAAACTATCCAGTCAAAAGGTTACGTGTGGAAAGTAAACGCAAGGAAAGGAAATTATGCGGATGCACAAGTCATTAAGGAGTCCCTCCTTCGAAGCAACTCACATGAGCAGTGTAAGTTCTAATAATTACAATATGTTTGTTCAATACGTGAGAAGCACAAGAGAAAAAAGTTATCAAGTCAGCGATTATGTACGCACAAAAATAAGAAGTAATCTTAAGGTTAAGTTTGACATTTTTAAAAAGGAAAAAGATTTTTTTTCAGAAATTCCTCCCCCCTAATCTTCCGAGAGAGAGAGAGAGAGCGTTTACAGGGTGAGGGAGAGGGAGAGAGAGAGAAAGAGAGGGAGAGGGAGAGGAGGAGAGATCACCGATGCATGGCCGATCGATCGCGCCGATCGCCTCCGTCGCCATGCTCGCCCCGCCTCGCCTTCGACTCCGCCTTTCTCCTCCTCCTCCTCCTCCCCTCCCATTTTAGGCCCTCCTCCCCTCCCCTCCTCCTCTCCCCCTCCCCCTCCCCATCCTCCTTCGTCTTTGTCTGGTTCTGCTGGAAAAAAAAAAAAAAAATTACAACCACAACGTCGTTTTTGTGGTTTAAATTCAGTAGATTCGAGGTCCGAATCACAGCTCTTTTAAAAAAAATTAAAAAGTTACTATTCTATTTAAGACGTATCATCTTATTTAAGTCACATCATCTCTCTACCACATCACTTCAAACTCAACTCATATTTCATAACAAGTCAAAAAGTGTACTTATTTAGCATATCTCAAACAACCCTTAAAAAGTAGCTAAAAGAAAGAAGATAATGGCAAGGAACAACAACTCAATTGTTTCGAAGGCTAAGAGAAGACTATAAATAGACAAAAACAAAGATGAAAGAGCCCCCGAATAAATCTAGACTTTATGGCCCTGTTTGATTCCAGGATATAAAGGGTGGGATTGGATATTATATCCTGTGGGGTCCACATATCCCATGTTTGCAATTTTTTTTCAAAGAGGATATAATATCCCTTAGGATTGTATATCCCAAAAAAGTAAAGGATATACAATACCATCCCCCCATTATATCATATCCCCTTGGTTGGGATATGATTTAAAAAGTCTAATTTATCCTTTTGTTTATCTAACATAATATAATTTAATATAATTATTGAATTTAATTTAATATAATATAATATAACATTATTTTATTTAATTTAATTTAATATAATATAATTTAATACAAATTTTGAATTTAATATAATATAATATTATTGAATTTAATTTAATATAATATAATTTAATATAAAATTTTGAATTTAATATAATATCATTTAATATAAATTTTGAATTTAATATAATATAATATTATTGAATTTAATTTAATATAAATATTATTGAATTTAATTTAATATAATATAATATTATTTAATTTAATTTAATTTAATCTAATATAATTTAATACAAATTTTGAATTTAATATAATGTAATATTATTGAATTTAATTTAATATAATATAATTTAATATAAATTTTGAATTTAATATAATATAATATTATTTAATTTAATTTAATATAATATAATATAATTTAATACAAATTTTGAATATAATATAATATTATGAGGGCAATCTTGGAAATTACTTGTTTATATCCCACAATATATTTTGTAAAACAAACATGGATAATATATATCCAATCTTATATATCAAGTCACCAAACATGACTTAGGGGATATATTATCCAATACCTATATCCTATTCATTATATATCTTGACTAAATCTCACATCATATTATATCCTCCATTTTATATCAAGTGAAACAAACAGGCCCTATGTCTCTATCATTTCATTTATTTTTAAATTTTAGCACTACAGTTTCTTTTCATAGGATTAGATTAAAATAATTCTTGTATTTCTAGAACTCAACTTTTGAAATTACCCTTACTAACATTTTGTAATTATATTATTCAATTAATAAATTGCATTTTTTGTGTAGTCTCTTACTCCCATTCGGTTTTGAATTCAAGCTACATTGCATTAGTTCTTACTAAAACACAACTACTAAAGTTCTCTTCATTGAGGTTAAAGAACCTAATCACAATTGGCTGATAAGTAAATTGACTTATAAATTTTGTAAAGACTTTTCAGATCTTTACTAACACGCAACAATTATATTTTTATGTTTCAAAGTATCAAAAATAGCCAACGATACTATATTACTTTAATATATTATTTTTTTGGGTATAGATATATTATTATACTATTATATTTTAATATAAAAAATCATTTTATTTATGTAGAAGAAGAAAATTATTTTATTTCAGTCCATCAATAGTAAACAGAAAAACCTCCAAAAAGAACAAACTCTCAAATTTGTCCATATGATTAATTAAATTAATTTATTTATCTAGAATTTACAACAAAACCCAAGAATTTATAATGGTACAGTGAGTTGAAAAAAGAAAAAAAGAAAAAGAAAAATAAATGAAAAAGAAAGAGAAGAGAGTCATTGTCATGAGAGGGCTGCACAGAAATTTCTAGTGACAGAAAATCAACCACCATACCTACCCATCCCATGCCACTACTAATATCCTAACTTACTATGAGTCCAATCCTACATCTTGTGTCTAAAAATAAACGGAGCCATAGTTTCATAAAATGGGGTGGGCTTTTGTGGGCAAGTTTGCTATTAAGTGGGTACTGATAGTTTTGGTTCATCTCAATGGACACAGTAGTGGTTGCTTGGAAGAGGAGAGGAGGGGTCTATTGGAATTGAAGGATTTCCTCAAATCCAACGGTGCTGTGGCAGACCGTATTCTCCCTACCTGGATTGACAGACCAGCAGATCATCATCTGAGTGAGTGCTGTGATTGGGAGAGAGTCACATGCGATCCCACCACTGGGCACGTGACTGAGCTTTCTCTGTATAATATAAGAGATATATCAGGCGATGAATATTCTTACAGATCTGCCAAATCCGAATTCGAAATCGAAATCGAATTCCAATATCCAGATTTCAGAGAATACTTCCAAAACAGAACTTGGTTCATAAATGCCTCTGTCTTCCTTCCTTTCAAAGAGCTCCGAAACCTCAACTTGTCTGGTAATTTATTTAGTGGTTGGATTGACAATCAAGGTACGTAACTCTGCTAATATGGTCCATAGCCCACCCGAGTTTATCCGGACTTATTATTTCACCATAATCATTCATGTTATAAGATTTATATTATGTATATATGAAAAATAAAGTTAATTAAACAAGCATAAATATATGATTAAGCCTTAATTATTTTTTAAAAGATTATGAAAATCATACTAATTGTTTATTTTATTTAAATATAAATGTGATTTTGTTACGAGGTTACATATGTCCAATTGTCCTAATAATTTGACTTAATTCTCATCAAGTCTTATTGAAAATAAATCCTAATAAAATCATAACTAAAAATAATTTTTTGTGACGATTGTTTACATATGTCGTTGAAAATTGATAATTAGTGACTTTTTTTGTCACGATTTTCATAAATTGTCACTAAAACTTAGCATTAGTGATTTTTTCTATGACGAACTTTCAAATTATCGTTAAAAGTTAAAAATTAGTCACATTTTTGTGACAATTTTTTTAGACTGTCGCTAAAATTTATAATTAGTGACATTTTTGTGACAAATTTCAAACTATCGTTGAAAATTAATAATTAGTGACATTTTTTTAATAATATTTGATGAAAAATACCATAAATTATCATGGGGCTTATTAGATAATAAGTTCACCTATTAGGACTTATACATAAATTTTTCATTTTTTTATTTATATGAATGATCTATTCAACAAATCTTACCATATAAACACTTAAAATAATTCAAATAGATGCGGGACACGGCCAAGCTTCACAGCACAGATGCTGACTGTTTATATTTTACATTTCTACACAAATCTTAAAATGTACAAAAGTTTCTATAAAATATCCACTTGAATGGGAAAATTTGAACTATTAAATTTGCAAAATTTATCAAACAATATCTATACAATATCATAAAATGTTATTAAGATGATTTATCAAACAATATCTATACGATATCTTAAACAAAATTTATCAAACAAATCTTAAAATGTACAAAAGTTTCTATACAATATCTCTATTAAGATTATTTGAACTATTAAATTTGCAAAATTTATCAAACAATTCATGTAAAAACTAAATTGATTAGATATCAATAGTTACATAATCAAATTATATTTGCTTTTAAAAAATTAAAAATTTATTCTCGAAATCAAATTTATGGTTAATTTTTTTAAAAAAACAAATATAATATGATTATGTAGTTATCCAAGTCCAATTAATTTAATATTTTTATATGGTGTTTTGGGAAGTTGATAAAAAGCTGACTTTGGATTTTTTTAGCCAAAAAAAACTAACTTTTTGGATAGTGACTTGGGTAAAAAATGATTGGATGCCTTTCTTGTGTCAACCTAATTGGGATGAGTATAGTTTACTATGATACTAGTAGCACGGCCTTTTTTGTTCCTTTATTGATGTCAGATGTAAGAATTTTTTCCTTAATTCTAATTCAATAAAATTTTATTTTTGTTGATAAAAAAAAAAACTAATTTTTTTAACTAAAAAAAATTAAAAACTAGCTTTTTGCTAGTTTCCCAAAATCGCCTATATAAATAATCTTCTACCTATTCTATAAGGTAAATAATTCAAATCATCTTGACGTTCTATAAATAGGCCCACCCAAGAAGGACAGTTAGGCTCCATGTGCTTGGGCACAATAATATCCCAACTCCATCCCCTTTGAAAAGTGACCATTTAAGTTGAGTTTTAAATTTTTTAGACAAATATGTATGAAAAAATAAATAGGGTAATAGAGTGATATGATAATTTATAGTGATTTTAAAATTTTTAACTACAAATTTAAGTCCTCAAATGGAGCCTATTATTAAAGTAGAAGAATTTCAAGTTAGTTTATGTTAGCTTGATATATATATGTTATTTATTTATTAGTGGGTATATTGGTAAATCTGTAAAAATATAAATTTTGATTTTGATATAAAATTTATAGTAGTAAACATATATATATATATATATATATTTATTGTGCCGGACTTTTTTAAGGGATTTTGCTAATAACCGTCCTTAGGATTGTCAATAAGCACCATAATTGGCTAAAAAATTTGTAATTCAAATACATTTTTCATATATTCTAAAACACTTTTACACATTTTTTCAATACTAACAACTATTGTTTTTAGCATTTTCTTTTTTTTTACTAACTTTTAGGGACAATTGAAACCTTTAGGAACAATTGATGATCTATCACTTTCAGTTTATGTTCGTAACTTGATATACATTTTGGACATATTTTCTTTTCTAATAATTTAAGTTTTAGTGACATTAGTAACTTGACCCTTTCAATTTATATGTATATATCACAAAGAAATTAAAGGGATTTTTATTGATAAATTTCATATTTATAACTTGCATTCCATTTAATTCTATTCATAATTTACAATTCAATTCCATAACTTTTAGGGATAATTACTTGCCGTTTGGTAACACTTACGTTTTCAGTTTTCTGTTTATATTTACAAAAATTTTAAAAATTCAAATAAAAACTTGTTTGGTAAATTTTTGATTTATAAATCAATGGCTCAGTTTATAAATTTGGCCAAAAAATGTAAACTCAAAAAATGAGTTTACGTTTTGAGTTTTGAGTTTTTTTTTTTTTTTATCACCCAACACTAGCTACCATCCACCACCATTTTCCACCATTGTCTTCCGCCACCACCACCACTCACCACCCACCTACCACCACCAGCCACCACCATCCACCTGCCACCCACCACCCATCACCTACCATCCACCTGCCACTCACTCGCCACCACCACCCACCAGCCACCTGCCACCCACCACCCACCACCACCCTGCCCCCACCACCACCACCACCACCACCACCACTACCACCCACCACCCGCCACTACCATCCACCGCCCGCCACCACCACCACCTACCACCCACCCGCCAACCATCTCGCCACTACTATCCACCACCCGCCACCACCAACCACCTACCACCCACCACACCATTCGCCACCAAGATTCACAACCCGCCACCACCACCACCCACTGCTACCACCCACCACCATCACCCACCCACCCACCCGCCACCATTTACCACCTACCACCCACCACCACCACCACCTACTGCTACCACCCACCACCACACGCCACGCACCCACCCACCACCACCACCCGCCACCACCACCCATCCGCACCCACCGCCACTTACCCGCCACTACCACCACCCACTCGTACCACCCACCATACGCTACCGTCACCCACTCTCTCACCACCACCACTCGCCATCTACCCCCCACCACCACCCCCCAACACCCGCCATCCGCCACTCACCACCCGCTACCACCACCACCCACCACCCGCCGCCACCACCACCACCACCACCACCTACTCGCTACCACCCACCACTCGCCACCATCACCCACCCACCCACCACTACGACCACCACCCACCTGCCACCATCCGCCACCATCTTCCGCCATCATTTTCTACCACCGTCTTCCGCCACCACCACTCGTCTCTACCCACCACCCGCCACCACTTGCTATTTCTCACTATTTTTTATATTTTTAAAATTTTTAAACATTTTGTCTAAACCAAACGCATTTGTAGTTTATGTTTTTCTAAAAATAAATAAAAACCAGTTTATAAAATTTTTGTAAATATAAACTGAAAACGTAAACATTACCAAACAGGTTAACAGTTAGACAAAGAAAAAGAAAATATACAAATATGGAGGGGTGCAACTTGCACCTCACCACAAATTCACTTGCACTTCACATGTTTTTAAATTTTTTTCTATGCCCCACAATCAAGTTATTCTCCCTAACTTTTAAAATGACCAAAAAACCCTATCTTCAAATTTGGAAATGGAATACTTAATTATAATATGGGAAAATAACCAATAAGTCCTATTTTACTCATAAGATTACTATTGAGTTCTATCAAGTTTCAATATGGATAATTAAGTCCTATTTTTCATAAACTATTTTCAAAAAGTTCATTACTCCATAATGATGTATGTTATCTCAATTTTACCCCTCATTTAATATGAACAACAAATTATAAATATTTTTAATTTAAGTAAAGTAATATTGTTTAATTGTAGAAAATATGATATTGTATTTAAAAAGAATGGAGTATTTATTCATAAATCCCTCTTTATCTACTTATGTTCCATTTAATTCAAATTATTTTCTTATATTCAAATAAATCCTATGAGCGACGTAGTTATCAAAATATCTCTAATAATAATAGGATAAGCGTGCATTAATATTTATATTGACAGTATGAATGTCTCATAATGTGAACATTCACATTGTCAAATTTATTTATTTGTTTTCATTTTCTAAAATTACATATTCAAGTGAAATCTTATTTGATAGATCTCGAAAACTAGGTTTCAAAAATATAAATTTCATAAAAAAATATGTATATGTACAACAAAAAGTATGAATTTTTAAAGTTTAATATATAAAAAGTACAAAATAGTCCAAAATATTGCACACCAAGTTGTCAATGGTTCAAAAAATATTTGTAAGAGAAAAATTATCCATAAATACCTTAAATATGATAATTAGGATTTTGTGGATCAAATGTCCAAATAATAGCACATATTGGAATACAAGAATATAAATCATGGACTAATTGTGATACAAGTATTTGAAAGAGTATTTTTAATAAATTTTCCTAAAATAAATCATAAACCACAATGAAAAAATTATCAATAATTTCTATTTTGTTTTGAAAATTACTATTGAGTTATATCAAATTTCGATATTAACAAAGAAGTTTTTTTTATTATAATTGTTATAAAAAAAATTCAATTGTTCATAATAGTATATTTTATTTTAATTTTATCTTTCTCATTCAAATATGAACCAAAATTTTCATAAATAATTTTAATTTATTTTTAATTGTTCAAATTAAATAAATTTTCATAAACAAAGTATAAATATAAGATCCATCAACTATCTCATGATCGAGAAATATAAAAAAATTTCATAGTATTATTTTTCTTAGCTTTTTGTAATTTTAATAGAATTTTTTTTACACTAAAAGAATTCATAATTTGGAATAATATGTTGTACTATACTTGATTCAATTAAATTGTTATTTATAATTTTTCTAATAATATTAATAATTTTTACAATTAAAATTTTAAATTTTAATTAAGTTAAAATTATTTATAAAATTGTTATTCATATTAAATAAAAGTAAAATTGGGGTAAAATATACCATTCATATTAAATAAAAGTAAAATTAGGATAAAATACACCATTATAAAGCAATGAATCTTTTGGGAATAATTTATTACCAACATGACTTAGTTGTCCATATTGAAACATTTAATAGCAATCTTAAAAGTAAAATTGGATTTATTGATTATTTTCCCTTACAATATTTCATTAGGTATCTAATCTAATTTTTCTTTTACACTATAATCTATTTTTTATTTAGTTTGAATTTTTAAATGATGTAATAATTAGTAATGTGAATATTCATACTTTCAATAAACAAAATATTATGCTTTTTTAGAAAGTGTAAAAGTTGATGTAATTATTCACATTTAAAAAATATATATATATTCATATTTCAAGCATTCACACTTGTCTTATTCATTAAAAATTTGAATATTCGCACTTTTTAAAAAATCTCATTATTTTTATTTGTAACAAGTGTGAACATTCAAATATTTTATTCTATAAAATTAAAAAAATATTGAATAAAAAAATTATGAACTCGCACTTTTTACATTTCAAAAATATGAATATCACTTTAAAAAAATCTTTTAAAAAAAAAAGAGAAAAAAAAAAAACTTGTCTTACTATAAAAATTTACTGTGAAATTTATTTCTAATTTTTTTTTACATTTCAAATATGTTAAATTTTATACTATTAGAAATTTAAATTTTAAAAATTTTCAATGCAAAAACTATGTGAAATTTTAAAAATATGTCTAAAATATGTGAAAATTTAAAAATTACATTTTCAAATTTAAAAAAGTGTAAAGTTTTATATCTATTTTTTTATTTTTCATAATTTTATATTCAATGAAGATCTTGTTTGATAGATCTCGTCAAGTAATTTTAAAAAATATAAACTTTATTGAAAACAGATGTGTATACTGAAAGTTACAGAATTTTAAAATTTGAAGTATAAAAAATAATAGTTGCCAGATAAGTATATGGCCACCGCTTCTCTCCAGTCTTTTTAATTAGACTGGATGATACTATTGGGCCGTGGTGGACCCGATTTTGGGCCTATCTGTCACGCCCCGTACTAATTAACTCAAAATAGATTCATCAATCCCCAATTACTTTATCTTGTTTCCAAAATCAACCCTTCCAATGCTTAATATATATAAGAAAATAAGGCCTCAACATAGACATCATCATCAATCTCTATCATGTATATTCATTTAACTCTAGAGATTTACAAAAATATTCCACATGCAAGTATATATTCAACATTCTTAGAATATGAATCTATAACATGTGGCACAATAAATTAATACAAATCAATGCCCTCAAGGGGCTACAAATTCCAAGTCTTAAACCCCGGTTACACAAAAGTGGTTTTTCGAACCCATACACATAAAGCCCTTGACTTGCCAAAATAATTACAACAAAATAAAAGAGTCTTGTGCTCTCAAAATATACTCCACGCCTCTAACTCGGCGGGATTACCACATCCTTTCCTGCACAAAATCCCATAGGGTGAGCACAAAACCCAATAAAAAAATCTTAACAAAATATATATATTTTATACAATTCCTGAGATGAATGCATATGCTATGCCATGTCTAAAAACGTACACCTCTATCTTTTGAAACTTTTGTACACAATGCAAATTTAAGAATTTAACAATTCAATGATTTCAATGTAATTCAAAGGGGCGGTAAATACAACTCAGGTAACCCTCAGGTTGGTATCTGAAAGTAGGCATAACTAGTACTACCAAATCCCACTTTACCGTTGCTAACCGGAAGGCACGTGTTACCACCTCCGTGTGTGTTTTCAGTCTTTCACCCCCCATCCGGACTTACCAACGTATTTACTCCAAAAACAAATCAATATGATCATGTTCACAAAACATTTTCCTTTCTTAAAGCAATACTTTTCCAATGCAATATTCAAAATCAATTACATCAATGATAAATGAAATGGCGATGCAAATGTCGAATGCAATAATAAAGTTCCATTTAATAATCTCAACAATGCCAATTCGAAAAGTGATGATAATGAAATCAAGTGCCAATGCAATGTATTTCTATATCAATGCCTTGAAATTTCTCAATTTACCCACACAATTTTTCATTGTGATCAAATTCCATTTCTCTTATTGATATAACATTATAGTGTATATATATATATATATATATGTATCTAGGAGACAATATAACAATGTTGTGCGGACCGATTTCCGCAATAGAGTAAAATGAAACTTCGTGGACGAACCCTGATGCACCAATGGGTGAAGGCCTGCACAAGGAACAAATGGTTAAGCTGCCCAACCGGGGATGGTCGGAAACCCCTCCAACGGTCGAGTCAGTACTAGAGTTTGGTATAGGGAAGAATAGACAAGTCAGTTTAGAGTGTTCAACGATCGATCCCTCCTCAAGGAGAATGAGGTTACCTTTTATAAGGACCGTTTGACTTGCTCACCTAGTTTCTCTCTTTGCCGCCCGACACTTAGCCGAAATGTTAGGTTGCTCCTCAATGGAAAGAGCAAAGAATCCGTTAAGCAATTCCTTTATTCGTGGCAGATCAAACGCTCTTTCTGTGTATTGGATGCAAGTTAATTTGCACGGTTGGTTCGTACCGGACGCTCTTACGATTAGTTTAGCGCCCTGATTCAAGTTGATCATCCTCCTTAGCTACGCTCGGCCCAAGTTCGTACGTGGGCTACGTGGTTTGGATTACTTGGTTTGTTGGGCTTAAGATCACACTTGGTCTTCATGTTTTGTCCCTTGGTGATTCTTCTCTGGTTCAAGTAAACGCTTGGCCCACACGGTTTGGACCATTGAACACTAGCTCGGCCCAAACTTGTATTTGGATTTTAACGTTCTGATCCTATAGCATTACCAGGCCCAAGTATCGCCCTTGGGCTTGCAGTCTCCTCCTTGTTTTGCTTATGCTTTGTAAATGACCCTCTTCATTTGCCCCTTAGCTCGTGCTCGAAGTCTTCGAGTCTGAGCTATGCTACTGGCCCACTACCTCAGTTGGGTGACCATTTTTTTTTTTTTTCTCTTATCACTCTTTTTATTTTTTGTTAGCCTTGAAGCAGTATGTTCGTACATGTATTTGATTTCATGAGCTTGGTTGTTTAACATGGATTGCCATGGGCCCACCAACTTTTCAACCCTTGGCTGCCATGTTTGTAATGGCTATATTTGCAAATTCAAATGCTTGGCCTTGCATAGACTTGCTAGGTGGGTCCCAAAATCCATCAAGTCCTTTACTCTATATAAAAAAAATGTCTTACCTGGGCCATTATTTTTTTGACTTTGTTGTACCTTGTTGGAGTGGATCTGCAGTATGTTCATAAATTGCTTGTTGCTCGGTCTTCCACACAGCTTGGGGATTGGACCAAATTTTCGCTTGGTGGTCTCGTGTTGTCAGCTGCTCTCTTGTTGATCACGTACCTGAGCTCTGTTTGGTTGTGTTGCCCAACTCTTATATAAGCCTTTGCTTTTCGGAAATAAGAAAGGACCTCCATAGATGGGTTTGCCTAAACTGCTCAATCTTTTTTTTTTTTAAATTCTTGCTCGGTTGGTCTTGCTTGGTTCTGACATGAAATGTCCTTTCTATAGCTGTTGTGAGACATGCGTCAAGCTTGGATTGGAGGATTCAAAAGAAAGTGTGGGTTTCAACTTCTCTCTGTATATCAATTTCTTCATTATTGTCTATCTTGCGGGCTTTTCAAGTGCACCTCCTTGACATCATTTGATGTTTCCGACAGCTTTTCCTGCCGACAAAGTTTGTCTGTTTGCCCATGACTGGGTTGCTCCGGCACCGTTGCTATCATGTGGGTTGTAGATCACAACTTGTAAGTGACCTCTCACTCTCTGTTGTTGACCTTGTTGCTGCATTTCCCTCCCCATTGATTTCAGCAATTGGTAGTTGGGGCATTTCCTTTCATTTTTTATTTTCTCACTCTAGAAACCCCATCTTGCTTGTCAAACTTTTTCATCTTCAGCAGATCCCTAACACCTTCAAAGCTTGAGAGCTTTATCACCGGTGGTGGATTTTGACGCTCTCTTGCCACTAGTTCGCTACTTGTCGCCGGTGGGTTCCACCATTGCACCGCTGTTTCGTTGCCGGTAAGCTTGCC
Organism: Camellia lanceoleosa; assembly: GCA_025200525.1. NCBI lineage: Eukaryota > Viridiplantae > Streptophyta > Magnoliopsida > Ericales > Theaceae > Camellia > Camellia lanceoleosa. Next base: position 105,965,133 of record CM045772.1, on the reverse strand, counting down.
CCGCCGATTTTATGTGTTGTTTTTAATCATTTGAACTTTGTTGCCCAGCCACTGCCTGCTTTCCAACTAGGACCTTGTTTTGGGGATTCCATGGTAACCCTTATCTGTCCAAATTATTCCATGGTAACCCTTATCTGTCAATAATTTGGACTTCAATGATTGTGACATTCCTCTTTTTTGAGTTGCCACTTCGTGTATTTCTTTACTGTCCAAACTTATATCTCCAATGGTTTTCAGGCTAACCAAAAGACCCACCTAGCACTTGGCCGCTATGATGAGATTGAGCAGCAGCTTCTTGAATCAAGAGAGCGGGTTGGTGTGGTGATTAGGGCTTTGGAGCTAGAAAAAAAGAAGAAAAAAGAGATTGAGCATACTGTTACAAGATTGAAGCAAGGCCTTGCCATTTCTGAAAAGGCTCGGTTACTTGCAGCTGAAGTTGTAAAGAAGGAAGAAGCTCAGATAGTCAAGTTGAAGGCTAAGTTGAAGCTTGCAGAGGACCGTTATTAGCAGCAAGGTTGGGACGAGGCTGGTGTTGCTTATTTAACCAAGGTCTGCAAAGCCAAAGATGGGATTTGCACCCAAGCTTGGAATGATGCTTTGACTGCAGCAAAGGTGCCCAATAGTTCACCTCTTTATAAGGAGATCCCAGCTTCTTCAACAAGAAAGGGTCAACCGACCACCCAACAGATTGTACCATCAAGTCCTTCTGCTACTCTTCCTACCGTCGACTGGTCGGCTCTTCCCCTAGCTTCTACTGTGGTTAAACAGGGTGCCTTGGTTGTACCAAAACCTTTTTCTGATCCAACTACTGTTCAAGAGACCATGTTGCCGACCAATTCCACTACTCCTTCAGATGCTCCTCAGAAATAGGTCTATCCTTTTTATGTACTTTTTCTTTTGGCAACTCCTCTTGAGGAGTTTGGTTGCTTTTTGTGAATGTAAGGTTGGACTTCTTGATTTTTGTAACTTTTGCAAGATTATTGATGAGATGTTTTATGTTTTTGTCAGTCTATTTGCTCTTCATCTTTGTTTTTCATGAGTACTGTACGCCTTCTAACTAAGAAAAGGCTCCGAGGTTGAGTGGACCATCTGTTCGGATAGACCATGCTTCTTGCTTTTAAAAAAGCTTTATATGCCCCCGGCCGAGCAGATGCTTTGAGGCCGAACGGACCGTCTGCTCAGATACACTACGATTCTTGCCTTTAAGAAAGCTTTGTATGCCCTTCGGCTGAGTAGAGGCCCAGAGGCCGAACGGACCGTCTGTTAGGACAGACCAGGCTTCTTGCCTTTAAGAGTGCTTTGTATGCCCTCCGGTCGAGCAAAGGCTCCAAGGTCAAACGGACAGTCTGTTCGGACAGACCAGTCTTCTTGCCTTTAAGAGAGCTTTGTATGCCCTCCGGCCGAGTAGAGTCTCCGAAACCAAACGGACCGTCTCTTCAGACAGACCAAGCTTCTTGTCTTTAAGAGAGCTTTGTATGCCCTTCGACCGAGTAGAGGCTCCGAGACCAAACGGACCATCTCTTTGGACAAACCAGGCTTCCTGCCTTGACAAAATTTTAAAAAATAAATAAATAACTAAAATATGCTGAGTTTGACCAAACACTTTGTTGCTTGGTCTTTACTTGATTCAGTCAAGTTTAGCTCATCGGTGAGCGTATCTCGACTCTCCGTTGAGCACGAGTTATAACCATGGACCATGCTTTCAAGTGACAATACTTGGCACAAATTCCACCAAGCTATTCCACTTGGCGCCCTACTCCAACCAGAGGCTAAGATTCCGGGCTACGGCGTAGATTAAGACCCGTAACCCAATCTTGCTTAATTGTTGAGCGAAAATATGCATGACACATATGAAAAACAACACAATTTGTAGAGAAAAGTTGATTTCATTAATACTTAGAAAATTGCGATTACATTCAAAAGCTGTTTAGATCATTACATCACTGATAGTATTTCTTCAAGTTGGCAACATTCCAAGGACGAGGAATGGCTTTGTCTGTTAGGTCATTCAAGTAGTAAGCTCCGTTGCCTAAGGCAGAGGTAACTCTGTAAGGCCTTTCCCAGTTAGGACCAAGCTTCCCTTCACCAGGGACCTTCTTATGATCCATTACCTTCTTTCGCACCAGATCTCCAGGTAGAAATTGTCGAATTAGCACATTTTTATTAAAACTTCTAGTAAGTTGTTGCTGGTATGCTGCTAGACAAATGAGAGTGGCCTCTCTGCGCTCATCTACCAAATCAAGAGCTTGGGCGATAGCCTCATCATTGTTTGCTGGTTCAAAGATTTTAGACCAACTAGTGGGAAGACCGACCTCCAAGGGGATGACGACCTCCATCCCATAAGTGAGAGAGTAAGACGTCTCCCCTGTCGATTGTCGTGGTGTTGTTCTGTATGCCCACAGAACGTTTGGCAGTTCTTCCACCCATTTTCCTTTGGCCTTCTCCAGCCTCTTCTTCATCCCATTGATGACCATCTTGTTAGATGTTTCAGCTTGACCATTACGTTGAGGGTAGACTAGAGTATAATTTATGGACTCAATTTTTAAGTCAGAGCAGGACTTCCTTAAAACCTTCCCATCAAACTGGGTGTCGTTGTCAGATAGTAGGGCCCTTGGGATGCCGAACCGAGTAATGACACTCCTCAAAACGAACCTTTTCATGTCAGCTTCCTTTATGCTTGCTAAGGCTTCAATATCCACCCACTTAGTGAAATAGTCAGTGGCAGCAACGAAGAACCTTTTGTTAGCAGTTCCCCTTGCTAGAGGTCCAACGATGTCCAGTCCCCATTGTGCAAATGGCCATGGACTGGTGATGGGAGTTAGATACCTGGCTAGTTGATGAATGAGTAGAGCAAACCTTTGGCACTTGTCGCATTTTTGGACATACTATTGGGCATCTTTCTGCATACGTGGCCACCAATATCCATGAGTGAGGGCTCGGTGCGCCAAGGACTGACCTCCAATGTGACTGCCATAGATCCCCTCGTGGATTTCGTAAATAAAGTTCTCCACAAGATTAGGGTGAACACAAAGAAGATATGGGCCAAGGTAAGACTTTTTGTAGAGCTTGCCCGATGGTGAGACCCAAAATCGAGTAGCTCGGTGCCTTATTTTATGTGCTTCTTCCTTGTCGTCTGGAAGGGCACCATTTTTTAAGAAGGCAAGGAGAGGGTCCATCTAGCTCGGACCGAGGTTGGTACAAAGGACCGAGCTGGGTGGATCGATAGTCAGTTGAGGAACAAATTCGACCCAAATCTTGCGACCATTTCTGGAGTCCACCGAAGAGCCAAGACAGGCTAAGGCATCAGCGTAGCTATTTCCATCCCGACCAATTTTCACAACCCTGATAGCTTAAAATTTGCAAATCAGGTGCTTAGCTTGTTCCGCATAGGATGCCATCCGGCTATCGCGAGTTTCATATACTCCAATCAATCGGTTCACCACAAGTTGGGAGTTGCTATAAACAAGCAACTCCCCAGCATTAAAGTGTTCAGCGCTGCATAGACCAGCTGGCAGAGCCTCGTATTCCACCTCGTTGTTGGAAGTCTTCCATCCCAGTCTGACGGCTTACTCTCAAACAAACCCCTCTGGTGAAATAAGGACCATTCCTGCTCCAGAACCCTTTTGGTTAGAGGATCCATCAACGAACAGCTGCCAAACGTCTCAAATGAAAAGTTTCCATGCCTCAGCAGGGGTTTGATGAGTGTTGTGGATTCCGGTTGCTAAGGCTGAGCTCCCTTCGGAGGGGCTGGTTGGTCCTGGAGTGAATTCAGCCACGAAGTTTGCTAACACTTGAGCTTTGATAGCAATCCGTGGCTAGAATTTAATGTCAAACTCCCCCAATTCTACTGCCCACTTCGTTGTCCGGCCTGAGAAGTCAGCTTGGCTGAACACAGACTTTAGAAGGTACTCCGTGAGGACATTGATAGTGTGTCCTTGGAAGTAGTAAGCAAGCTTCCTAGAGGCGATCAGTAGGGCGTATACCAGCTTCTCTAGTGGCAAGTATCTGGTTTCAGCATCCAAGAGGGTTTTGCTAATGTAGTACACTGGCTTTTGTTCCTTCCCTTCCTCTCTTATCAAGACTGCACTCACAACGTGATCGGAGATAGCCAAGTAAAGAAAGAGCTCTTCGTTAGGGACTAGAATAGACAAAAGAGGAGGGGAAGAAAGATACATCTTCAACTCTATGAGTGTTTCAGAGCACTGGTCACCCCATTCGAAGCCTGCCTTCTTCCTTAGGAGTTAGAAGAAGGGTCTCATTCGATCGGAAGACCAACTAATGAAACGATTCAATGCTGCGGCCATACCAGCGAGCTTTTGGAGCTCTCTAGCCTTCCTAGGTGCCTCAATGTCTTGGAGGGCTTTGATTTGGTCAGGATTGACTTCGATGCCTTGCCTGGTCACCATATATCCCAAGAACTTCCCTGAACCTACCCCAAATGCACATTTTGAGGCGTTCAAACGAAGCTTGTGGGTCTTCAGGATTTGGAACACTTCCTCCAAGTCTCTCAGATGATGTTCGGCCAATTTACTTTTGACTACCATGTCATCTATATAGGCCTCCATTGTCTTGCCTAGTTGGTCCTTGAACATTTTGGTGACCATCTGTTGATAGGTTGCACCAATGTTCTTCAGGCCAAAGGGCATCACTTTGTAGCAGTAGGTGCCCCTTGGGCTAATGAATGTTGTCTTCTCCTGGTCAGGGCCAAACAGAGGGATTTGATGATAGCTACTGTAGGCATCTAGGAAACTCATCCGTTCATGTCCGGCAGTTGCGTCTACCAGTTGGTCTATCCGTGGGAAAGGAAAGTTGTCCTTAGGACAAGCTTTGTTGAGGCTAGTGAAGTCGACGCACACCCTCCATTTTCCATTCTTTTTCTTCACCACAACGGTGTTGGACAACCATTTCGGATATTGTACCTCTCGTATGACCCCTGCCGCCAGAAGCTTGTTTACCTCTTGGATGACCGCTTCCATGTGTTCTGCAGATGATCGTCTGCTCTTTTAGACTATGGGCCGAGCTGCTGGTTGGACATTGAGTTGGTGACATGCAAAGGCTGGGTCCAACTCAGGGGTCTTGTAAGCAGACCAGGCAAACACTTCGATATTCTTGCGGAGTAGAGTTAGCAATTGCTCATTCTCTTCGGCGAGAAGCGAAGTGCCGAGTAGAAAGAACTTGTCTGGATCTCCTCCGTCCACCAAGATCGTTTGGAGATCCTCCATCATCTTCTCTATTGGTACTCTACCAACATCTTTCAGTACAGGCTGATCAGGTAGTTCGATCATTTGGACTTCCTTGCATGCTTTTTTAGACTTCATAGCGGCGATAAAACAGTGCTTTGCCGCTACTTGGTCACCCTTAATCTCCTCCACTCCATTCTTTGTTGGGAAACAGACTACCTGGTGGTAAGTGGATAGCACCGCCTCCATTGTATGAATCCAAGGTCGACCGAGGATTGCATTGTAAGGAGATGAAGTATTGATCACCAAGAAGTCGACAAGGACCACTTTGAACTTTGCTGTGACAGACAGGGTGATCCGGCCGAGCGGCCACTCTGTCTGTCCATTGAAGCTGACTAGAGGGGAGATTGCGGGGATTAAGTGTTGCTCATCAAGACCCAGCTTTTTGAAAAGGTCATAATACGTAATGTCAGCGGCACTCCCTTGATCAATTAGGACCCGTTTCACATCAAATTTGTTCGCCACACCGATGGTGACGATCAAGGCATCAGTGTGAGGATATTGGATCCCTTCCAAATCCTTCTCGGAGAATACAATGTCGAACTGAGAGGGTTTTACTTCTGTTCTAGACTTCTTGAGCCAGGTCCTACTGACATGACTTGTTACAAGTGCGTGGCTCTCTAAATCTCACTACGAAGGGCATTCTCTCTTTGGGGGTCGGTCATCCTATGGATGACGTTGATCACTAGCCTTGGGGCTTGGTCCTTTGGTGGAGGGACTGGGGGTTGCCCCTGTTTTGCCCTTGTCTTCTCCACATCAATCCATTGCTAGAGGTGGCCGACAGTAACCAAATCTTCAAGATACCTCTTAAGGTCTCTGCAGTTCTGCGTCTCATGTCCTTTCTCACGATGATAGGTGCAGTGCCTCTCCTGACTGTGCTAAGCAGGGTCCCCCATCATCTTAGTAGGCCAAACGAAGTAGGGTTCTCCCTTGATTTTTTCCAAGAGCCTGTAGATTGGCTCCGTGAACACAGTGGTTATGGCTTCGTAGGATCTACTTCTTTCCTTTTTGGTTTCCATGGTAGGTTGCTTATTTTGGCCATACCTCATTCTTTGGTCCTCCCTCGTAGGCTGTTCGGCCCTATGTTACCAGGAGGCCTTAACTCCCTCATCTATAACTGACACTTGAACAGAGGCTGTGTCATCTTCCACACGGGCTCGCTTCTCTATTCGAGCCCTCAACTCTTTCAAGTCAGAGGCAGGTCATTTCGTCAATGACTACCTAAGCTTATGTGAAAGGGGGAGGCCTTGTTTGAAGTATAGAGCTGCTAACGGCTCACTGCAAACATCTTCTTCCAAATCGCCATATGCCTCCCAATACCGCCAAGCGTATTCGTGCAAAGACTCCTTTTTATCCTTTCGAGTATTGAACAAGGTGTCCAACCCCTTCGAGATTCGGCTATTAGAAACAAACCGTGCGACAAAGGCCTTGGAGAACTGAGCCCAATCATAGATTGATTGAGGAGGAAGCTTGTCATACCACCAAAGGCCTTGCTCACCAAGGCTAGAGGCAAAAACCTTGTACATGAATGCATCGTTCTGATTCCAAAGTGACATCATTTGGAAATAGTGACTAATGTGAGTCAGGGGGTCTGACTTCCCATCATAGATGATGAATTTCAGTGGGCTGTACTTATGAGGAGCTTCCACCGCTTCAATCTTAGGGCAAAGGGGAGAAGAGACTAGTTGTTCCAGAGCGCGACGCTCTATCTGATGAACGGACCGATCTAGATGCTCTATCTGATGAAGAGACTTTGTTCGACCGTCGGTCATCTTCTCGGTTGTCGTTCAATCATGTTCTCAAGTCACGCGGTCGCTCATCACGACGGCGCAGAAATGGAGAGATTGCTGAATAATGACTAACGGACTTTTGTCTCTTGCGAGAGCTTTCTCGGAGATTATCTGTCCTACTGCTGGCTCCATCGTTACGTACTGGAATCGACCGGCTATGCACACCACGAATAGGACTGTAGTTAGACCGTTCCTGTCGTGGGGGCAACTGTCACGACCCAAACCCGGCCCTATGGGTTTAGCATCAGAATCGCCAAGAATCCGAGATTATCAAGGGCTTTAACAAGAATACGCTTAAACAGTAGTATGTGGTTCTGGCGGAGCCAATACAAGAAATAACTAGTGTCCGAGAGCTGTGAAAATCAGATGTCAAAAACATCTTTATGCATTCATACAGTTCAAAACAGTACAATCTATATACAGTCTATACAATCATACATCAACAAGACAGGGTCAAGTCCCTAGACAACAAGATGCGGTAAAAAGAACGGTCTATACAACGGTACAAAACGGTAAGGAGACCGATAGGGATACAAAACACCCCAAGCCCTGGCATGGCAACTCGGAACCCCGCAGTGAGGCCCAAAGGCTGGCTTGACAACACTGAGGACCAACCCCACGCTCCTAGCTCCGGCCCCGTCAGCCGAGAACCTACATATATATATAAACAAAGGAGCTAAAGCCCGTGAATAACATAACGTGTAAAGAGGTTATGAATGAATGTCCTACAAGAATGAAATCAATTCATTATACAATATTTCAATCTTTCAAGATTTCACCAATCAAGATTTCAATCAATCACCATATGTGGTACATCCATTAGCCTATAAACAATAGGTCCAAAGGACCGTCTGAACAGACTCCAACAATAATGATGGCCATCAATCAAGATGGTTCCACAAGGAAACCGACAGAGCTCAGAATACCAATAACAATGGGTGCTAAGGATGCCACAATACGTCAAATACAGACATACATTCATTCAATAAACAATATCAGTTCAATAAACAGATTCACCAAGAATCAAAATATAACCATTTTGAACATATCTTTACACAACTGCTACTCACAAGTTGGGCTAATAGCGGCTAGAGCGCGCCCCCGAGAGCCAACCCTATACAGTACCAAGTTGAACACCCTCTAAGTTTAACAGTTGGGGAAGTACAATAATTAACTTCCTAATATGCCTCGGTGTGTTCTACATCTATATCCTCATTAAGATGCCTTAAACTAGGCCTAAGAATGCCTAGGATGGGATGAGGATGCAAAGATGTGTACAGAGATCAATTTCAGAAATCCAGTGAAACAGGGCCTCCGCCGAGCCTTGAGTTTCCCGCCGAGCGACAAGCACAAAGGCCCCCGCCGAAAGGCATATCTGACGCTCGAGCGAACTGATGAATGGTGCAAGAATGCTGGATGCGCGATTTTCCCGCTCGAGCGGACTGTAAAACATGCCGAAGAAATGCTGGGAGCATGAATTCCCCGCTCGAGCGGCACTTCCCCCGCTCGAGCGGACCTCAAAAATCTGGAAAACCCAGAATTGTGTTCTGAGTTCGAAACTCAAGTTTGGGATATCAAAATCAATCCTCTTGGGCCCATTTTCTGGAAAACCTTTGCAAACACATAATATATCATGTTTCAAACCTCTATTTAAGAAATCAAGGCCCAAGGGTGTTTAATTCAAACCCAATTCGAAATCAATTTCATGAATACTTTCAAAACATGACATGCATGTATCCAAAACAATTTTAAGCTTCAAATCATGCTCAAATGAGCTCAATTCTTTGAAAAGCAAGTTGAAAACATGGATTTAAACATGATTATGAACATGCATGTGGCATTTGACCATGAAACCAACTCCAAACTCACTAAATCCAACATGCATGCAACAACTAGGCTTCAATTCAACCTATATGAACAATTCCATAACTTAGCTCTACAATGAAGCATGGGTCATGCAAGAATTTGCTTAAACACAACATTAAGAAGGCAAGATCCTTACCTAAGTCTCAATTACAAGGTTTATGAGCTCAATTAGCAACTACCCTTCAATTTCTCAAGCAATTCCCCAAGATTTTCAGCAAGAATAGTTCTCTCTCTCTCTAACCTCTTCTTTGGTCGGTTATAAGGAGGAGGAATGGCTGAGCAAATGTTTGATCAAGTGTGTAGGCTCAAGTGATAATAATAAACAATGGTCCATTCAATGTGGCAATTTGGTAATTAAATCAATCTTTTTAATTGGCTTAATTTAATCTAGTTTAATCATTCCTAATCAATTTTCAGATAAATATACCATTAAATCACAAATATTCTACTGATCATGAAACATTAAACGGTTTCTAATTCGGCCGCCGATAAGGCCTTCAATTAGCAGTTTAAACATACGAATTCAAACAGATAGTCATTCAATCAAACAGATAGAAATTCCATTCAATAGATAACCTTATTCAATTTTAGTTTCGATTTCAATCGATCCATTCAAGATTCGCTAATCCAATTATCACCATTATCGATTCGGTTTAACAAGAATCAAGATATAATTCAGTTGGTTATCTGAATCAAGACGAGGGTTATTACGCCTCTCCTTATAAGGAGTTTAGTCCTCTAAACTCGAGTTACCTTCAGTCTGGAAGAAAACAGGGTTCAGCGGGAACAAATCAGGATATCGCCTAAACATGTCATCTTCCCTTTCCCAAGTGGCATACACACCACCATGGTTCTGCCAATCAACTTTCACTAGCGGAATCTCTTTGTTTCTCAGTTTCTTGATCCGGCTTCACAATCAGATAGGCCGCTCGTAAGTGTAGTCATCACTAAGCACTATCCGAAAGCAGCTCAATCACATGAAACGGATCTCAAGATAATCTCTCAACATCGAAATGTGGAAGACGTTATGCATATGCTCCATTTCGAGGAAGTGCAACTTGATACGCCACCGGATTGATTTTTTCAATAACTGACACGGTCCGACATACCTTGGCGCTTAACTTGCCTTTTGACTCCAAACGAAGTCCGCCTTTCATTGATGTCACTTTTACAAACACGTGATCACCCACTTCATACTCTCGCCTCTCGCTCTTCCGACATCCGCATAACTTTTTCTGCTTCACTGCGCGGTCTACCAGTATCAATTTCACTTTCTCAGTCGTTTCATATACAATCTCGGGCCCAAGCAACGGCCCATCTCCAACTTCTGCCTAGCAGATTGGAGATCTACACTTTCTGCCATACAATGCCTCGAAAGGCGCCATACCAATACTCGAATGATAGCTGTTGTTGTAGGCGAATTCAGCCAATGGCAAATGACTTTCCCAATTTTCCTGAAAATCAAGGACACACATTCTCAGTAGATCCTCCAGAGTCTGGATGGTCCTTTCTGACTGGCCATCTGTCTGAAGGTGATAGGCACTACTCAGCCTCAATTCAAGACAATGTAGTTCAGAGGCTCGCTGTAACCTCGATGTAAACTTCGAATCCCTGTCAGAAACAATAGATACAGGCACTCCATGCAATCTCACAATTTCATCAATGTAGATAACAGCCAATTTGTTTGCATTATAAATTGTCTTGACAGGTAGGAAGTGTGCAGATTTAGTCAATCTATCAACAATAACCCAAATAGAGTCCATGCCTTTCCTGGAGCGAGGTAATCCAACGATAAAATCCATCGTGATATGCTCCAATTTCCACTCTGGTATGGGCAAGGGTTGCAGTAATCCAGCAGGTCGTTGATGTTCAGCTTTGACCTGTTGGCAGTGAAGACATTTGGACACAAAGTCAGCAATTTCCTTCTTCATTCCTGGCCACCAGAAATTTTGTTTTAGATCTTGGTACATTTTCGTATTCCCTGGGTGAATCGAAAACTTCGAACTGTGGCCTTCTTGCAGAACTCTTCTTTTCAATTCAGTGTCATTTGGTACACACAGTCTTTCTTGAAATTTCAAAACATTGTTTTCAAATTTGAATCCCGGTCTCGGTTTTGAATCTCTTTCTTCGATAACCTTTTTCAAGAAATCATCCAGTTGTTGTTTTTCTTTAATTTCCTCAATCAACGCTGGTTGAGCAGAAATAGCAGCTAAGGTTCCACCTTGTTCTTTCAAAACAATTTCAATTTCAGACTTTTCCAGATCAAGAAGCAACTCTTTCTGTCCAGTCAGCAAACAAGCTACGTTGGCAATTGATTTTCGGCTCAATGCATCGGCAACGGTGTTGGCTTTTCCCGGATGGTACAAAATCTGTAGGTCATAGTCTTTGATCAGTTCAAGCCATCTCCGCTGTCTCATATTCAGTTCTTTCTGAGTGAAAAAGTATTTCAGACTCTTGTGGTCGGTATACACTTCACATGTTGCTCCATACAAATAGTGACGCCAAATTTTCAGTGCAAACACTACTGCAGCAAGTTCTAGGTCATGGGTCGGGTAGTTCTTTTCATGTTGTCTCAACTGTCGGGAAGCATAAGCAATAACTCTCCCATTCTGCATTAAAACACACCCCAAACCCTTATGAGAAGCATCACTAAAAACAAGTAACCTTCTCAGACCAAGGTAGAGTCGACCTGGTGCAATCCACAAGTCTAGTTTTTAACTCCTGAAATGCTGATTCCCTTTGGTCAGTCCAGTCAAATGATATCCCTTTCTGTGTCAACTGAGTCAGTGGTAGGGCAATTTTAGAGAAGTCTTTGACAAATCTCCTGTAATATCCAGCCAGTCCCAAAAAGCTTCGGACTTCAGTTACATTTGTTGGTCTAGGCCAATTCACTACAGGTTCAATTTTCTGTGGATCAACAGAAATTCCATCTTTGCTAACAACATGTCCCAAAAACATCACATGGTCAAGCCAAAACTCACATTTAGATAATTTAGCATACAGTTTCTGTTCTCTTAAGGTTTGCAGGGCAAGTCTCAGATGATGTTCATGTTCTTCTACAGTCTTAGAATAAATCGGGATGTCATCAATGAATACCACAATAAAATCATCAAGGTATGGTTTAAAAATTCTGTTCATGAGGTCCATAAATGCAATAGGGCATTCAGAACTCGAACGGCATAACTAAAAATTTATAATGGCCATACCTCGTTCTGAAAGCAGTCTTATCAATGTCTTCCGGTTTGACTTTTAGTTGATGATACCCCGATCTAAGATCAATCTTGGAAAATACTTGTGCACCCTGTAACTGGTCAAATAAATCATCAATACGCGGTAATGGATATTTATTCTTTATAGTTACCTTGTTCAATTCACGATAATCAATACACAGTCTCAGTGAGCCGTCTTTCTTTTTCACAAACAAAACAGGTGCACCCCACGGTGACGTACTGGGTCTGATAAACTTCTTGTCTAACAGTTCCTGCAATTGTACCTTCAATTCTTTCAGTTCGGTTGGAGCCATTCTGTAAGGAGCTTTGGATGTTGGTTGTGTACCCGGAATCACATCCACAGTGAATTCAATTTTCACAATCAAATCTCGGCAAATCATCCGAAATACATCCGGGAACTCTCTAACTATAGGAATACAATTCACATCGCTTTTAACACTATCATCAGAGCACAGTTAGCACGTAACACGATATCCTTTACATCCCTTTCTTAACGGCTTTCCACAGAGAGATCGATATGGAGGAGGTACTACTCCACCCCATTAAATACAAATTCAGTAAACCCTGGACGGAAAACTACTTGTTTTGTTACACAGTCTATAGTGGCATGATATTTTTGTAGCCAATCCATCCCCAATATTACATCAAAATGATCTATGTTCAATGGTAGTAAATCAATAAACAGATGCATATCCCCAACAATAATCTCACAAGCAGGATACATATATGCACATGTCATGGATCCCCCAACAGGTGATGATACAGCTAGCAGATAGTTCAGGGGTTCTAAGGGTCTATTCAATTTTCTCGAAAAAGCATACGACACATAAGAATGTGTAGACCCCGAATCAATCAATACATATGCATTTTGAGCACAAATAGAGAGGATACTTGACACAACGGTCTCAGTGTTTTTCACGTCTCCCGGTACTAGGGCAAACACTCGGCCCTGCCTCACAGGCTCTTTCCCGGTAGCCTTGGGGTTCGGTTTTGGTGCTACATTTGATGTCGCCAAGGCTTGGTGCCTTTTACTACTAACCGGTGGAGCAGAATGGGCTTTTAATTTCAGGCCCACCTTGCCACACCTGAAACAAGCTCCAGAAATCTGGTAGCAAACCCCTTTGTGCTTATTACCACATACGGAGCAGGGTGGAGTAAACCCACTCCCTTGGCTGGGGCTAGTTGTCGTCCCCGTATTCTGTTTCTTGGTTGCTGGGTTATGCTTGCCTTTCTTAAATTTGAAACCATGCCTTTTACCTTGCTACTCATTCATTGGTGTTTCAGATTGTTTCACCGCTGTAATATTCGTCTCGGCCATCAATGCTCGGTCGAGAACACCCACAAAAGTTGGCATTTTCAAAACACTAATTCTGTCCTGTATATTAGCACTAAGGCCTCCTTCAAACCTCCTGGCCTTCTTATATTCGGTATCCACCATATGAGGTGCATACCTAGCAAATTCGGTGAATTTCTTCTCATATTCGCAAATGCATATATTGCTCGTCTTATTGCTCAAACTCGCCACTTTTTCGTCTCGATGTCTTTGGGGAAAATACTTTTCAAAGAAGGACTCTTGAACCGAGTCCAAGTCACAATAGTATTCGCCACGAAGTCAACATCCACCACCTTCTTGCTTCTTCCCGAAGGGTGAAGGTTGCTAACAGATTTTGTTGGCTTCGAGCACTAAACATTTCAAACAACTTTTCTGTTTCAAGCACCCAAGCTTCAGCCTTTAGCGGTTCTAAGCCTCCCTGAAAGGACGGCGGTTTCATCTTGCTGAACTTATGGGTCAGTGCAATAATGTCCACCTCATTCGCATTCACATTCTGTACATTCTGTTCCGGTTGTACCGGAGGAGGAGGAGGTGGGGGCTGTTGGTTCGGTTGTTGATCTAGTCTTTCTATTATCAGTCCCATCATTTGTTCAAGTCTGGCCATTCTGGCCTCAGAGGATGATGATTCAGTTTCATTTGCAGTGTTCACGTTATCCATTTCACTATAAGCAGTTATAACAGTGATCATTATAAACAGTTGTACAATTAAACAGTTTAACACTTTAACATATAATCGGTCAGTCCCAAGCACACACTTTTCAAGTTCATGAGATGCCCTAATCGCTTTTCTAGGACACCCTATAGCTCATTTGGACACGTGTGTGCGGTATAACTCGTGGTTAAGTATCGCTCTGATACCACTCTGTCACGACCCAAACCCGGCCCTATGGGTTTAGCATCAGAATCGCCAAGAATCCGAGATTATCAAGGCTCTTGAACGAATCTGATTAAGCAGTCTGAGAACTGGCGGAAATACTGATAAATAACTAGTGTCCGTAGAGCTGTGAAAATCTGTATGTCAAAAACATCTTTATGCATTCATACAGTTCAAAACAGTACAATCTATATACAGTCTATACAATCATACACAGTCAGTCAGTACAGGGGTCAAGTCCCTAGACAACAGTACGGTAAAACAGTAAACGGTCTATACAACGGTACAAAACGGTAAGGAGACCGATAGGGGATACAAAAACACCCCAAGCCATGGCATGGCAACTCGGAACCTCGCAGTGAGGCACAAAGGCTGGCTTGACAAAACTGGGGACCAATCCCACGCTCCTAGCTCCGGTCTGGCTGCTGAGAACCTACATATATATATAAACAGTGAGCTAAAGCCCAGTGAATAACATAACGTGTAAAGAGGTTATGAATGAATGTCCTTACAGTAATGAAATCAATTCATTATACAGTATTTCAATCTTTCAAGATTTGGTCAATCAAGATTTTCAATCAATCACCATATGTGGTACATCCATTAGCCTATAAACAAGAGGGTCCAAAGGGCCCCAGAATGAATTCCAACAATAATGATGGCCATCAATCAGTATGGTTCCACAAGGAAACCGACAGGGCTCTGTAACAGTCAATAACAGTGGGTGCTAAGGATGCCACAAAACAATTCAAATCTGAGGACATACATTCATTCAATAAACAATATCAGTTCAATAAACAGTTCAGTTCAGTAATCAAAATATAACCATTTTGAACATATCTTTACACAATCTGTTACTCACAGCGTTCTGGGCTAATAGCGGCTAGAGCGCGTCCCCGAGAGCCAACCCTAAACAGTAACAAGTTGAACACACTCTAAGTTTAACAGTTGGGGAAGTACAATAATTAACTTCCTAATATGCCTCGATGTGTTCTACATCTATATCCTCATTAAGATGCCTTAAACTAGGCCTAAGAATGCCTAGGATGGGATGAGGATGCAAAGATGTGTACAGAGATCAATTTCAGAAATCCAGTGAAACAGGGCCTCCGCTCGAGCGCAGGTTTCCCCGCTCGAGCGGACAAGCACACAAAGGCCCCCGCTCGAGCGTACATTCCGACGCTCGAGCGAACTGATGAATGGTGCAAGAATGCTGGATGCGCGATTTTCCCGCTCGAGCGGACTGTAAAACATGCCGAAGAAATGCTGGGAGCATGAATTCCCCGCTCGAGCGGCACTTCCCCCGCTCGAGCGGACCTCAAAAATCTGGAAAACCCAGAATTGTGTTCTGAGTTCGAAACTCAAGTTTGGGATACCAAAATCAATCCTCTTGGGCCCATTTTCTGGAAAACCTTTGCAAACACATAATATATCATGTTTCAAACCTCCATTTAAGAAATCAAGGCCCAAGGGTGTTTAATTCAAACCCAATTCGAAATCAATTTCATGAATACTTTCAAAACATGACATGCATGCATCCAAAACAATTTTAAGCTTCAAATCATGCTCAAATGAGCTCAATTCTTTGAAAAGCAAGTTGAAAACATGGATTTAAACATGATTATGAACATGCATGTGGCATTTGATCATGAAACCAACTCCAAACTCACTAAATCCAACATGTATGCAATAACTAGGCTTCAATTCAACCTATATGAACAATTCCATAACTTAGCTCTACAATGAAGCATGGGTCATGCAAGAATTTGCTTAAACACAACATTAAGAAGGCAAGATCCTTACCTAAGTCTCAATTTCAAGGTTTATGAGCTCAATTAGCAACTACCCTTCAATTTCTCAAGCAATTCTCCAAGATTTTCAGCAAGAATAGTTCTCTCTCTCTCTCTAACCTCTTCTTTGGTCGGTTATAAGGAGGAGGAATGGCTGAGCAAATGTTTGATCAAGTGTGTAGGCTCAAGTGATAATAATAAACAATGGTCCATTCAAGGTGGCAATTTGGTAATTAAATCAATCTTTTTAATTGGCTTAATTTAATCTAGTTTAATCATTCCTAATCAATTTTCAGATAAATATACCATTAAATCACAAATATTCTACTGATCATGAAACATCAAACGGTTTCTAATTCGGCCGCCGATAAGGCCTTCAATTAGCAGTTTAAACATACGAATTCAAACAGATAGTCATTCAATCAAACAGATAGAAATGCAATTCAATAGATAACCTTATTCAATTTCAGTTTCGATTTCAATCGATCCATTCAAGATTAATCCAATTATCGGTCATTATCGATTCGGTTTAACGATGAATCGGTATATAATTAAATTGGTTATCTGATGTCGATGCGAGGTTATTCTGAACGAAGGAGTGTGCCTCGTTCTTTGCGATTCCTCCGGACTTCCTTGGCTCACTTTGAGGTACCATCTGCTTACTCAGTTGAGCACGTAGCTCCTCAATCTCCAGACTCATCGAGTCGATGACACGATCACAGTGGTCCTTCCCAACAAACAGCTGTTGAGATGACTGGTAGGCAACGACATGACGTTGCTTCGCCGTATCGAGGGTCGGGTTGTCGTGGTCCATTAGGTCATCGTTTCCGATAGGGAAAGCCAGACCCTTGTCTTTGGTTCTCTCCGTTCCTGGAGTCCTCTCTTCAATCCCAAGTTGCGAGGTTCTTTCAATGCCCATTGTCGGAGTTTGTGACAAAGCAATCAGAGAACGATTCCCATAGACGGCGCCAAATGTGCGGACCGATTTCTGCAATAGAGTAAAATGAAACTTCGTGGACGAACCCTGGTGCGCCAATGGGTGAAGGCCTGCACAAGGAACAAACGGTCAAGATACCCAACCGGGTTGGCCGGAAACCCTTTCGACGGTCGAGTCAGTACCAGAGTTTGGTATAGGGAAGAATAGACGAGTCAATTTAGAGTGTTTAACGATCGATCCCTTCTCAAGGAGAATGTGGTTACCTTTTATAAGGACCGTTTGACTTGCTCACCTAGTTTCTCTCCTTGCCGCCCGACACCTAGCTGAAATGTTAGGTTGTTCCTCAATGGAAAGAGCAAAGAATCCGTTAAGCAATTCCTTTATTCGTGGTAGATCAAGCGCTCCTTCCATGTATTGGATGCAAGTTAATTTGCATAGTTGGTTCAGCGCCCTGATTCAAGTTGATCATCTTTCTTAGCTACGCTCAGCCCAAGTTCATACTTAGGCTGCGTGGTTCGGATTACTTGGTTCGTTGGGCTTAAGATCACACTTGGTCTTCATGCTTTGTCCCTTGGTGGTTCTTCTCTGGTTCAAGTAAACGCTTGGCCCACACGGTTTGGACCATTGAACACTAGCTCGGCCCAAACTCGTGCTTGGGTTTTAACATTCTGATCTTGTAGCGTTACCAGGCCCAAGTATCACCCTTGGGCTTGCAGCCTCCTCCTTGTTCTGCTTATGCTTTGTAAATGACCCTTTTCAAATATCAACATTCATATATTCTTCACATGTTAAACATCATTTTGTAACCTCAGTTTTCCAAGACAAACCAATGGTGAGTTTCAAAACCAACTATTCTCATTTCCTTCATGAAATTCCCTCATCTCTTATCATTATAACATCAAAATACACTTACAAGACATAAAATAACACAATATCAACCTTCATGCATTTTCTATATATATTTATTATTACTTTGGCGTTAGGTCCTTCCAAAGTAATAACACAAGCTATTCCTCAAACTTCCCAAATCAATAATTTCTCATTTTCTCAATTTGATACAACAATAAAAATTTCCTCCATCATTTACTCACATGATAAATTATCAAGCATCTATTTCATAATAACTCAACTTTTTCCCAAAATCTCCAAATTTTAGCATTTCGACCAAAATAAGTTTTTTGTTCCATTTTTGAAAAGATTTTTCCAAAACAGCACCCACACCTTAGAACATAGCTCATATTCTCAAAGTTTGGAGAAAATAGATAAAATCAGCCTCTAACATCATTTAGGGTTCAACAACCCAAAGTTTATAACTCAAACATGTAATAAATGCTCCAAACATGCATAATCTTACATAAACATATATATAACTTAAAGATTATCCCTACCTCAAGATTGGAAGATGAAGAGGAAGAAAACCCTAGAAATCAAAGTTAATGAAAACACGATCCAATTGGTTACAAATGTAGCCCTCGTTGCCCTCTTCAATTTGGTGTAAAAAGCTTCCTCAAACTCTTGAAGATTAGAGCTAAATCTTAGAGATAAGTTGGATTTGGGTGTGTTTTTAAAGAGAACGAAGAGAAAAGATGAAATATATATGTAGAGAGAGAGGGAGGGAGGGAGAAGAGAAAATTTTGTGCAAAACATTTTTTGGCAACAATTTTGAGGAAAAGAGCACGAATTTCGAGATAGACGCGCTGAAATCCGCATGAGCGATTTCAATTCTGCACAAGTGGAGTTTCCTGTTCGCATGAGCAAAATTTTGCCTCATAGGCAGGTCGCTCCAAAGAGCTGCCCAAAAAATTTCACCAAAATCCGCTCCAGTGGGACCTAAAATCCGCTCGAGCGGTTTTTTGCCCAGAAAACCCAGAAGATTTTGCAATGATCTGCTCAGGTGGCTCCCAGTTCCGCACGAGCAGTATTGCCCAAAAAATCCAGAGTTTGATTTTGTATTTCAAAACAAGTTCCAAAGCCAAAAACTCAAAATTTTCAACCTGGGGAAGTTAAGAGAGGTTAAGTATGAGTAGAAAGGGAATCTCAACGACTCGATATGGTAAACCAAACACCGAAATAAAAGCATACTACCCTACTGCACAATACTATTCAAGCCCAACACCCGGGACATCACACCATCTCAATAATTCAAACCGTTCGATATGTAGATCTCGTTGAGCATATCATTTCTGCAAAACATCACGTTAATCAGATGTCGATAGCTATTTGATTAAATTGCATTTGTTTCAACGGCAATTATGATTTTAAAAATAAATCGCAGAGATAAATGCATGTTGATCAAGTGGCTATCGATATCCAATCAATGTGATTTTTTATAAGAATGATGTACTCAACAAGCTCTACATATTATACGGTTTAGATTATCGAGATAGGTCCGGAGTCAAGCCTATAACTGCCTAACAGTACCATCCAATTCATTTCTAGACTGGAAAGGAGCTGAACCCTAAGTATATTGACTATTTCAATTCTTCTACATAAATACGGGTAAAAATATCTAAAATTTAGAAAAAAAAAAAAAAAAAGACTTAATCTTGGATGGCTCTATTTGCAACCAAAAGATTGGTTGGACACCTTTACTTTATAAAATATTTTTATTATTATTACGTCACTATGTAAAATGACTAAAAAATATTTGATATTAAAAAAAATACAAATTATAGTGTTTTGGACACTTCATCTCATGATCAATTTCAATATTTCCTTTGTTCTTCTCGTTTCTCTTCTCACTCTATTCACTTTGCATCTTCCTACTCAATCATATATATATATATATATATATTTAATCTATCATTTTTATATTCTATTTCATATTGAAGTTAATAATAGACAATGAAGAAAACGTTTCCAAGCTATTTTTTTTTATAAAGTGTAGATTTTCTGTTTATCTTCATCATTTTTGGACAATGGATTTATGAAATTTGTTTGGAAATTCAATACCAAATAAATGATATTTTATTCGAAAACTTATTTTTAAAGAAATTTCATATATTTGGCGCTGTGTTTTTAAATTATTTGACATTGTTCATTATTTATTATCCAAACAAATTA
This sequence comes from Camellia lanceoleosa, assembly GCA_025200525.1. Lineage (NCBI taxonomy): Eukaryota > Viridiplantae > Streptophyta > Magnoliopsida > Ericales > Theaceae > Camellia > Camellia lanceoleosa. The sequence goes on along the minus strand of CM045772.1, from coordinate 105,945,010 downwards.
TTTATGTTTGACTTTATATTTTCGAACATTTATTTTTTTAACTTCTTCACATTCCAATTCTGAACAAAAAGAACTATCTAGTATTATATTTCCAAACAAATTGCATATGTTTGGAAATTTGTTTCCAAATAAATTAAATTTTGCTCAGTATTGAATATTTAAATATATATATATTCAACAATGAGTTTTCGTACCTTTAAAATTTCAACTTTAACGTCATGGGGTGTACTAAATATATTTTATAGGATTTTAGGGATATAATGGATATTATTTGGAATGTCCAAAATAATAGGATAAATTTTAGTGTAGGGACCAATCTGTTGTGGGGGTAAATAGAGGCACCCTTTAATCATGTAAGCAACTTATATGATAACTAGGGCATTTGGTGTTGTGGTTGTATAGTACCTTTTGTAGCGTGAGGTTTTGGGTTCAACTCTTATGGAGAAGAGTTTGATATCCTTTGTGGTGATATTTATTTTTCCCCCATTATACGAATTGTTGGTGATTAGTAGTTATTGGGCATAGGCTTGGTGAACTTAGTTTATTGGTTGACTTTCTAACTATTGTGAGTTAGTAGTCTATTTAATGATGTAAATATTTCTTATATTTGTAATTACTCTTCTATCAATTGACCCAAAAAAAAAAAAAAAAAATTATATGACGAGACCTTATTGATTAAGAAAAAAATTACAAAACCTAATGAAATACAAGTGCATCAAATAGGATTTATCTCTAAATTGAATTAGGCTAAGCCTCATATTTTAAGTTTATCATTGAAGAGATGCCACCTCAATTAAGTTATATGCATATTAACTACATTTATTTATAGGTTCTCATTGATAAATTTATCACTGTAAATTTATTTATAAAAATAAGAGAGACTGATAAATTTATCAATAAGATTTAATGGGTAATAAGTCTCAAAAGTAGAACCTATTGGTAATTTATTCTGACTTATGTAGATCACATCACCTCTTTATTTTGTGTACGTTTTTTTCATAATAAGCCAAAAAGTCAGCTTATAAGTCACTTCCCAAAACAGTCCGAGTCCATTTTAATGATCTAAATTGTAAACTTTTTGAAGTTTATCAAGTAAAATATATCTGTAAAAAAATCAAATTAATTAAATATCGATAGTCCTTCTATTAAATCTCATCTGTATAAAAAAATAAATGATAAATGTAATTTGAATATATAAATGTGATTTGATAAAAAACCTACTGATATATTATATTTATATTATAAAAAATAAATGACTACTTTTAAAATTATAATTGTCATCTATTTTTTTTATTAAAACAAATATAATTTTATCTAATCATTTTAATTTTCACATAAATATTCTATTTAATGAATCTTAAAAAATTGGCAATCCATATTGCCAAAGTTGGCTGAAAAATATGCCCACCCACCAACCCATATAAAAATTCAACGTTTCATTGTGATGGAATGGAAGTAGTTTTTGCAGGATTTGAAGGGTTGTCAAGTTTGAGGAAGCTGGAGAAGTTGGATCTTGGTTCCAATCTCTTCAATGACAGTAATATATTTCGATATTTGGGTGCTCTCGCTTCAATTAAGACTTTGATTGTTAGTTACAATTCCTTAGGTGGATACTTCCCTGCACATGGTACGTTTTCCCTCCATGCCCTCCTACAATTCTATTCTATGTCTCTGTTTCTATATATATATATAGATTCTTTAATTATATATATAGTTTACTTATATATATTCTTAGTGCAGAATTAGTAGCATTGAGAAACTTGGAAACGTTGGATATTGGCTACAATGATTATATTGGCTGTCTCCCAATGCAAGGTACGTCGCACAATAACTATATCTATCTACTCCTTCCCTATTAAAATATTAATTCCTTATTTCATTTTTTTTATTATCTCAAAATATTACTCAATTTTCAAAAATTAAGGATTAAAATAATAATTTTTTTTATTTTATTTTTTGTGTTTTTTTATTTTTCTTGAATTTTTTAATATGTTAAACATTTTTTTTAGATACACCTAACCTAGATATACTTAAGAAGTATAATATTTTGTGATTTTTTTTTTTAAATTCGCCAAATATAAAAAAATAAAAAATACAAAAATTTAGTAATATTGTAATAAATGTGAATTATGTTCAGGTAGAATTTAATGATAAAAAGTTATAAAATTTAGTCATGATTATAAGAAGAAGAAATGGTAAGAAAAATGACAAAATAGTCATTTAGAAAATTTTAGAGCATAACATCTGCAATCCATGGACAATTTGTAATAAGATTACAAAATTTAGGGAGAGGAATGTAATTTCTCAAACGTGAGGGGAGAATCTATATTAAATAGAAATCTCAATAGATGCAATGTAATTTACCCTTCCAAAAAAATGTACTATTAAAGAATAATTTTATAAAATTAATATTTTTAAAGTGTAATAATTATACTACTAAAAAAAATTAAATTTTACAAAAAAGGCCTTGCTACATTCTCTAATTTTTGGCCCCCTAATCCCTCTAAATTTCAAACCCAAAAAAAAAATTTACCTAAAACGATATCGTTTTGGACATTAAGCCTCCGTTTGGCAAGAACTTTTTTGGGCTTTTTTGGCTATTTTAGCCATAAAAGACAAAATAGGCTTTTTTAGCCACAAAAAACAAAAATCACATCCAACCCATAATCATTATACTCCTCTCTCACAAAAAAAGTCAAAAAAGTCAAAAAGCCAAAAAACCCTTCCCAAACCAAACTTTTAAGCCCAGACTAAAAAAGCCAAAAAAGTTAAAAAGTTAAAAAGTTAAAAAGTCAACCCACTTTTCAAACGGAGGCTAAAGAAATTAGAGGAGATTTTTTAGGAGGACAAATAATTTTCTTTACAAAAATAACTATTATTTTGGGATGAAGGAGTATGTTTCCAGTGCAGAATTAGTAGCATTGAGAAACATGGAAACGTTGGATATAGGCCACAATGATTATCTTGGCTGTCTCCCAATGCAAGGTACGTGGCACAATAACTATATCTATCTACTCCTTCTGTATTAAAATATTAATTCTTTATTTTATTTTTTATTTTTTCAAAATATTAATCAATTTTCAAAAATTAAGAACTAAAATAATAAATTTTATTTTTATTTATTTAATTTTTTTTTGTGTTTTTTTCCTTTATTTTTTTAGTACTTTAAACATTTTTTTTAGATACATCTAATTTAGATATACTTAAGAAGTATAATATTTTGTAATTTTTTTTTTTAAATTCGCCAAATATAAACAAATACAAAAATATAAAAATTCAGTAATACTGTAATAAATGTGAATTATGTTCAGGTAGAATTTAATGATGAAAAGTTGTAGAATGTAGTCATGATAATAAGAAGAATAAATTGTAGGAAAAAGGACAAAATGGTCATTTAAAAAATTTTAGAGCATGACATCAGTAATCTAGGGACAATTTGTAATAAGATTACAAATTTTAGGGAGAGGAATGTAATTTTTCAAACGTGATGGGAGAATCTATATTAAATAGACCTTCTAAAAAAAATGTACTATCAAAGGATAATTTTATAAAATTAATATTTTTAAAGTGTAATAATTGTACTACCAAAAAAAAAAAAAAAAAAATTTTTTTCTAAAAGTGAGTATTATTTTGGGACGGGGGATTATGTTTTTATTGTCAAATAGGGCTGTAAGGAAAGGAATAAAATATTTTTCTTTGAAAAATTAATGTCTCATTGAATCAGAAGGTATAGTTTTATACAAGACAATTCCTACAATCATGCTAATCTATTCTAGGTAAATATAACAGCTAATTACAGCAAATTATAGCAATCACAGTACATATTCTCAACACCCCCCCTCAAGTTGCAGAGTGAATGTCTAGAACTCCCAACTTGCGTATCATAGTTGAGAAAGCTTCATTTCCCAATGGCTTAGTAAACACATCCGCAAGCTGATTTTCCAAAGCAACATATTTGGTTGCAACCAAACCATCTTGCATTTTATCGCGAATAAAGTGACAATCCATCTCTATATGTCTGGTTGTTTCATGAAAAACAAGATTGGCTACTATGTGTAAAGCTGCTTTGTTATTGCAATATAACAATGCTGGTTTCAGATGTAATATTCTCAAATCTTTCAATAATGATCGTTGCCAAGATAATTCACAGCAGGTACCTGTCATAGCTCTATATTCGGCTTCTACGAAGGAGAGAGACAGTTTTATGCCTTTTTGTCTGCCAAGAAATAAGAGAAGATCCCAAGAAAACACAATAACTCGTGGTGGATCTACGAGATGTTAGACATCCACCCCAACCCAAATCAAAAAAGGCTCACAAAGACAAATTATTCTGGGAAGGAAAAAACAAACCTTGTCCTAGATTACCTTTCAAATAACGCAAACTGCGCAAAGCAACTTCCATAAGTGGCTTGCGTGATGCATGCATGAATCTACTCAAGACATGTGTCGAATAAGTGATATCCAACCAAGTAACAGTCAAGTAAATTAGGCATCCAACAAGATGCCTATATTGAGATGGATCTCTAAGCAATTCACCTTAATCCGAGAGCTTTATAGTTTGCTCCATGGGAAAGTTCACAGGTTTAGCGCCCAAAAAACCACCATCATTTAGGATTTCCAAAGTCTATTTCCTTTGTGAGATGGAAATACCTCTCTTTGATTGAGAGACTTCAATCCCCAAAAAATACTTCAAATCACCCAAATCTTTAATCCGAAAACGATTATGCAAAAATTGCTTAAGAGCAAAAATGGCAGTGAGATCATTACCCGTAATAAGAATGTCATCAACATATATCAACAAAGCTGTAAAGGATATGCCTTTTCGACACATGAACAATGAGTAATTTGCTTTAGATTGAACAAATTCGGCTATCTAGATAGCTTGAGAGAACTTGGCAAACCATTGACGAGAAGCTTGCTTTAAGCCAGATAACGACTTGGTGAGGCAACACACTAAGTTCTCCCCCTGTCGCGGAAGACTAGGAGGCAGAGACATAAATTTCTTCATGGAGATCACCATGAAGAAAAACATTTGTGGACATCAAGTTGGTGAAGATGCCAATTTTGGGCAGTAGCCAAAGCTAATAAACACCGAACAGTAATCATTTTGGCAATGGGAGAAAAAGTTTCATGATAATCGACACCTTCCATCTAGGTGTATCCTTTCGCAATCAAACGAGCTTTGTAACGCTCAATAGTACCATCAGAGTGACAACCAATGGATGTATTGCTAGGAGGGAGAGGAGTGAGAGACCAAGTATGATTGGCTTCTAAAGCTACCAATTCATATTGCATTACGGCGTGTTAGTGGGAATGAGGAGCGGCTTCAGCATAAGAGGTAAGCTTAATATCCTGACTGATAGTAGAAATAAATAAGCGATGGTGTGGGGAATAACGATGATAAGAAAAATAATTGCAAAGGGGATATTATGTACCCTGTGGAGAATGAGAGGACGAAGGTGGCAATTGGTGGGGAGACATCTCTTGGTTGCAAACATAATCACGTAGAGCCGTGGAAGGAACATGAGGTCGTTGAGAATGATGTAAGGCTAGTATGGGAGAAGGTCTAGCGAGAGTGGACTGAACAGGGCTTGAAGGAGAAAGTGGCGAGACAGGTACAAGGACGAGGTCAAGCAAGGCGAGGGTAGGAACCGGGTCCAGTGGGGGGTTTAGAGTTACGGGGGAAAGGGAAGTATCGATCACATAAAGAGGAAGGACAGGTGCAGAATTTGTGGCAGCGGATGGAATGGACTCATAGGGAAAAATAGTTTCATGAAAAATAACATTGCGACTAGTGAACACCTAATGAGTGGCAAGGTCATCGAGTTTGTAATCTTTTCTTCCAACTAGATAACCAAGAAAAATACAACGTTTGGCACAAGGAGCGAATTTATGAGAAACATGCACTAGAGTAGCATATGCAAGACACCCGAAAACCTGAAAATGAGAATAAGAAGGAATCTTGCCATAAAGCCATTCATAAGGAGTTTGGCGAGAAAGAAGCGGTGTGGGCAAACGATTAATTATATGGATAGTAGCGGAAACACAGTTAGCCCAAAAAGGTAAAAGGAGATTGGCTTGAAAACGAAGGGCTCGAGCGGACGCAAGGATATGGCAATGTTTGCACTTGACCACCCCGTTTTGTTAAGGTGTAGAGGTACAAGAAGTTTGATAAATGGTTCCTTGTTGTTTATAAAAGTCTCGCATAGAAAAGAATTCCCCACCATTAACAACCCGAATGGTAGCGATAGAGGCATTGAATTGTATGTAGAAAAATGAGAAAAAATTGGTAAGTAAAGGTTGAGTTTCATTTTTGTGCTGCATAAAAAAAAAAAAAAACCCATGTGAATCTAGAATAGTCATCCACAATAGTCAAGAAATATTTAGCACCAGAAAGAGAAGCAATTCTGTAAGGGTCCCAAATGTCACAATGAATTAATTCAAAAGGTCTCACAGATGAAATTGAACTAGCAAAAAAAGGAAGCCAACTCTGTTTGGCAAGTGCACAAATAGCACAAGCATTATTGGACTTGAAAAGAAAATGTAACAAATTTTTTGCCATAAAATCTAATCTAGAGGAAGATAAATGCCCCAATCGGCGATGCCACAAATCGATAAAGGCGTTTACTTGAGAACAGAATGAACGACTAGTAGTGGCGGCTGTGGATCGAATGTTATGGTTTAGCTGCTCCAATGCTAACGCAACCAAGTAATAAAGTCCTTCTCATTGTTCACCCAAACCAATTGTCTTCCTCATCATCAAGTCCTGCAAAACACACCAATGAGGGAAAAAGGTTATGGAACAATTGAGGTCTCTTGCGGCATGACTCACAGACATTAAATCCATCTTAAAAGATGGAACACCAAGCACATCTTTCAAAAAAATAAATGAATTCAGGGGTAAAGTTCCAATAGATGTGATTGGAGCCTGTTCTCCACTTACCATAACAACGGGTGGCAAAAAAGTGTTTTCTGTACTGTTGATAAGTAGAGTAGGAGTAGAAGTAACATGGTCTGTGGCACTGCTATCGATAATTAATCGTTGGAGGCGCAACAACACTTGTGACAAACCTGAAGAAGCACTGGCAGGATAAGCCTAGGATTGGCGAATTGAGATGTCTTTAGACCGTGCACAATAGATAATATTTGCTGGATTTGCAAATCAGAGAAGCCATTGGTCACCGACTGTATTTCCGGCTTGACATTGTTGACCGAAAATTGATGGTTGTTGTTGTGTTTAGAATGAGTGCCTCCTTGATTGGACCTGTTTGATGCATGTTTTGGGTGCCCTAGGAGACACCTATTCAATTTTCAACATTTATCTCGCACATGATGGTCTCGATCACAGTAAGAGCAATGTAAAGATTTTCGATTAGATGAGTTGGAGCAAGAAGAAAAACTTTGGCTATGTCGAACAACCAGAGCTACCGGTTCCTCCCTTCGAACAACCATGGCTGAGGTCTCCGTGATCTCACATGCAACGCCCAAGCTTCGTTGCTTCTCTTCTTAGACAATGGAAGAGTAAGCCTTGGCAACATCAGGAAGTGGATTTATCTAGAGGATCTGCCCTCAGATTGCACTGTAAAACTCATTGAGTCCCATGAGAAATTGCATCAATCGACGTCGTTTATGGTCTGCCCCACAAGAACAAACAGTATCATTATAGGATCCCAATTCATCCTACAATTTTTTAAATCTGGTGTAGTAAGCCGCAATAATCATCTAAGACTATCTCCAACGGAGAACCAAATCCAGCATCAAATTCAAAATTTGATGAAAAATCCACTTTTCACAGCTCCAACCGTTGCACCAAACTCATATCAAACTGAGGATTCACCAAACAAAACATCAAACTGATACCGGGAGACAGATTTTACCAAATCACTGTTACTGACCGTTGAAAGTGGTACACCGGTTGCCCGGGTGGTTGCCCGACCGGTTGACCAACCGGTCAACCGGTTCTCTTTGAAATACATGGGTTCAAACGGGTCAAAAATAGTTCAAACCGTTTAAAAAAAAAAAAAAAAAATTTGCCTAGGTGGTCGACCATCCGGTCGACCGGCCGGTTGACCACCCGGTCGACCACCCAAAAGTTCAAAATAAAAGGTTCAAACCGGTAAAAATAAATAAATAAATAAATAAATTTGCCCTTTACCGGTTGACCGGCCGGTCAACCAACCGGTTGCCCGGCGCAAATTTGATGAAACGGATTTGATGCTGAACCGTTGGAGCGCGACGTATCAAATTAAGGAAATGGCCTATTTTTTACTCAGATTTGGTGAAATATTTGCTACACCGTTGGAGATGCTCTAATCTTGAGTGAGACAAGCGATATCCCTCTCAATCTATAAAATACGTGAGGCATTGCTTTGAGACAAATGATCCCAAAGGTCTTTCCATATCTCATGGGCACTGTTTAAAAAAATAACGCTGTCGGCAAGATTTGGTGTGAGTGAATTGAGAATCTAAGATAGGATCATATCGTTGTATTTTTTCCATGATGCATAGTCATCTAGTTAGGTTTTGGCATCTGGCGCTGTGATGGTTCCATCTATGAAACCCAACTTGGATTTGGCATTCAAAGAGATGGTTATGGCTCTACACCAACTTGAATAATTATCCCCATTGAGAGGCTTGGAAACAAGCACCATGCCGGGATGCTTAGAATGGTGAAGGAAATATGGATTGGTGGCATCGGGCTTGCCTCCATTCGAAGATTGCTCGTTTACCATGACGATGGGAAACAATGAAAGAGAGCAAAAAAACAGAGTGCTAGGGTATCGTTCCCTGCTCTAATACCATGTAAAGAAAGGAATAGAATATTTTCCTTTGAAAAATTAATGTCTCATTAATTCAGAAGCTATAGTTTTATACAAGACAATTCCTACAATCATGCTAATCTATTCTAGGTAAATATAATAGCTAGTTACAGCAATATATTACAGCAAATTATAGCAATCACAGTACATATTCTTAACATGAGAAACAAATTGAAAAGGCCGATTTTCTCAATAAACAATTCAGTCTTGATTATTTTATGCTTCAGGCCATAATTTTATAGTTAGACCATTTAGAGATATATATATATATAAATTTATTATGCATCCAAATATCTTATTAGTGTCAAATATATATGCATAAGTTGTAACTTTTTATTCTTCCAAGTTTGTTGTTGTATCTAAACAATTATCTAAACAATTCTTGGCTTGTGAATTCTAAAAATCATGATTCCAAATTAAATCGAACTACGGTTTAATGGTTTAATTCCAAAATTTTCATGATTTAGCTTGATTTCAAATTTCATAGAATCATAAGTAATTGTTTACTCCTAAATCGAACCAACTGAACCATGCTCACTCTTATTGTCAATTAGATGTCAAAGAAAGGATCAACTGACTCAAAACTTTTAATGAAATAGCATTATGCATGATAAATAACAAAATATGCAAGCAGTTTATTAATAATTAAAAATATGTGGAAAGGGGAGAAGAAAAACAGGACTGTTTTTCTTGAATTTGTAAAGGTATTTTCTATACTATATGTTAAAGGAAATTTTAAAATTTTATTGTAATGAAAATTATTATTTTGCAAAATGGAATGTTGCATTTTAATATAAACATTCGGGGACAGTGTTCGTGTTTATATCTTGCTATGTGGATGTTTTGAGCTATGTTATATGGACTTAGGTACGATTATTATATGTATGTGTGTATTCAAGTGTTAGACCATAAATTAAATTGTGGGATATTAGGATACGTATTCAAAATTGGATATAGGTATGGGATGAGTAATACACACATAATACATACACACACACACACACACATATATATATATATATATAAATTGCATATTATATAATTTTCTTAGATGAGATGAGATGTTGTAAATTATGTAGAAATTTATTAGAAATTAAATAGTATTCAGAAATATATATATATATATATATATATGAAATTTCTATGTCTAATTTAGGTGAGAGGCTAAAACTATTATTTTACGAGCAAATGTGAGTTTTTCTTCTTCATATATCGTTACAAATTAAATGATTCGAGTGTCTAAATTGGCTACAATTGTCGGGCAAATATATATCTCACACTTGGTTACAGAAATCGCTTATACCAGTCTCGTTTCTTCCTAAGAAACGTGAGGAAAGAAACGTGCAAAAAATGCGATTCTCTCTCGAGAGAAATGTGTTTCTATCTAAAATGGGATCGTGGGTGAAATCCAACATCTGAAACTTGATGGTTTTGCTAGAAAACTAACTTTTCAAAGTACACACTAGTTTTTGCAGCGAATCTTAACAAAACCTTAAATCAAAGCATAAAGTAACAGAAAAGGAGATAAAATAAAGAGAAAGACTAGAATTAAGAGAGAGATTGACTGAGAGAGGAGGAGAAGACTTGGTTTGGTCTTGCTATTGCTGAAATCTAAAATCCTTGAGCTCGCAACTTGCAATTAGGTCTACGAAAATGAAGATCGGGCCATTCGATGTAATCTTTTTCCAGGTATTATGGGTGATTCTATTTATACCATTTGTGCCATTCGAATATCAACTTCCAAACAAAATATAAATGTTTGAATATCTACTTTTGAACAAAATACAAATGTTCAGATATCAACTATTGAACATGATTTTTGTTCAAACAAATAGTTTTGTTTAGAAGTTGATTTTTGAAAATTTTATTTGATCAAAAGTTGATATCTGAACGGCACAAATGGTGTATAGTGAGATAAAATATGGTGTAGGAATAGAATTACCCAAGTATTATCTTCTTTGGTTGTCTGAAAGTGACATAGCAGAATGCACATAAAATTAGATATCATTCTAGTAGACGAAGACTCTTGAATCCACAAGAAAGAAATCCTTGAATCTACAAGAAAAATAGAGTAACTTGAAAATTATATTGATAGAGAATGTCCTTGCCTCTAGGCTTACATGACTATTTATACCAGATAAAGTCTTAATCACCAAGCATACTTGGAGACCAAGTAATATAAGAAACTAATTAACTAGGATAGTACTAGTCTTGGACACCAACTATACTTGGAGACCAAATAATATAAGAAAGTAAATAGTTAGGATATTCCTTGGTTATCAAGGAAATTATATTCTTTAATTAAAATTCTTACTATCAAGCACAGACACTTCAAAATAACTGACGTAGTGGTGTCGAACACGGGAACATGCCGGGGACACATGGAGGACGTGTACGGGACACACCATTTGGCGTGCCCCATTTTTTTTTCTTTTTTTTCTTTTTTGTATGGGACACGGCGGGGCACGGAAGTGGACACGGCGGGGTTAGAAAGCCCTAATTGAATCCCTGTTTCTCCTCTCCAAAGCTCTAATCAAAGCCCTAATCAAAGAGAAGAAGAGACCTAATCGAAACCCTAATCAGAAAACCCTAATCAAAGAGAAAAAGAGACCTAATCCAAAATTAGAAGGAAAAAAAAAAAAAAAAGAAAGAAGAGAAAAGTGAACCTGTGATTCTCTTACCTCTGTCTGTCATCTGTCATCTCTCACTTTGTCGATCTTCGTGGTTTTCGTCAATCTCCATTCATTGAGCGAAGTCAATTGTCAATCTCATCTCTCGCCTCTTTGTCATCTCTGTTGTCTCTATCGTCTCTCCCTCCTCTTGTCTCACTTATTTATGTCGTGTGACTCTCTCTCTCTCTCTCTCTCTCTCTCTCTTGTCTATTCTATATATATACACAATAATAAATACACATATATATATATATATATATTCAATAGACAACAATAAATATATAACATTTTTTAAATATCATAGATATATACAATTTTTTTTATGTATAATAAATATCATATTGTATTCTATTTTGTTTATTTATATATATATATAATTTAAAAAATAAAATTTTATTTATTGCAAAGACATATATATAATTATAATAAAAAAATGCCAAGTCCCCTGCCTTGCCTATGTCCCCCATTTTTTTGAAATCGCCGTGTCCCGTGTTTGTGTTAGTGTTCGTGTCCGTATCTGTGCTTCATAGAATTCTTGGTAGCCAAGTAAAAATTGTCCAAAATTATCATTTCCCCTTTATTCAATAATTTGATTTCCTTGACATGTGTTTGTCCAATTGCCTCAAGAAATCTGCAGTCACTTATTCTACATCAGTCTTTTCTACTTAGAGAGAACTTGACCTCGAGTTCAAATTTGGATATAAAGACTCTTCAGCATGATACTTAAAAAGATCAGCGACATTGAAAGTCTTGGGGATATTAAAGTCTTCAGGCAAATCAATCACGTAGGCATTGTCATTGATCTTTTTTAAAATCTTATATGGACCATACTTTCTTGGCTTAAGCTTGTTGTATGTACCCATTGCAAACCTATCTTTGCGCAAGAATGCCATCACTGAATCTCCTTCTTTGAACACCTTGGTACGCCTACACTTGTTAGCTGCCTCTTTGTACCTAGCATTAGTTTCTTCTAGTTTCTGTTTCATCTCATCTTGCACTGCTTGAGCTTGTTTAACCATGGTTTCTACTGTAACACTTTTGGATTTCTTGGTAGACGAACCAAATCAACTGCATGCCTCTGAGGTGTCACAAATACCATAAAGAATGGTGATTTTCTAGTGGCATTGTGAATCGCATTGTTATAAGCAAATTTGGCTTGAGGCAAGGCATGATCTCATTGCTTCAGCTTGTCTTCACATATGTTTCAAACCAACTACCTCTGTCTAACCATTTGTCTATGGATGTGCAGTAGAGCTTCGATTTAATGAAAAATCGAACATCTTTCACTGCCCAAAAATGGCAAAGAACTTCACAGTGCGATCAGAAGTAGTAGATTAGGGGTACTCTATGCAAGCAAACTACCTCTCGAAAGAACAATCGAACCACATGGAATGCGTCTGATATCTTCTGATAAGGAATGAAATGATCCATCTTAGAAAACTTGTCGATAACCACAAATACAAAATCTACTCCTTATTGGGTACGAGGGAGTCCTAACACCAAATCCATAGAAAAGTCTTCCCAGATATTGTTAAAAATAGGTAAAGGCATATAAAGACCAGTATTTTGAGACTGACCTTTAGATACCTGACATGTGTAGCATTTCCTTTCAAAATTCCCAATATCTCACTTCAATTGAGGCCAAATGTAACATTCTTCCAAGCTTGCTATGATCTTGTCTCTACCCAAGTGTCTGATCAATCCTCCTCCATGTAGGTCTCGGATTAGCTTTTCTCGAAGTGACGTCTTGGGAGTACAAAGACAATTTCCCTTGAATAAGTAACCCTCAGTGACATGAACATTATTAACAAGCTAATTCTCTTTACATTTATCCCACATCTCTCTAAAATCTTCATCTTCTTGGTAAAGCTCCTTCAGAAACTCAAATTCCATGATCGCATGGGTCAATGTAACTAGCAAATTTGCACGATGGCTCAACGCATCTACAACTTAGTTCAAAGTCCCTGACTTGTGTCAGATGGAAAACTTCTAAAGAAATGTAGACCATCTGATATACCTGTTGCTTAGGTGCTTCTAACTATTGATGAATTTTAATGCATGATGATCTGTGTATAAGACAAAGTCCCATTGCACTAGGTAATGTTCCCAATGCTTGAGAGCTCGCACCACCACATAAAACTCTTGGTCATAGGTACTCCACTTTTGTCGAGCTTCAATTAGCTTTTCACTAAAGAAAGCCCCAGACTCTTCTATTGTGAAAGAAATACTCCAATTTCTACACCGCTAGCATCACACTCCACCTCAAAAATCTTTTCGAAGCTAGGTAGAGCTAATACTGACATAGTGCAAAGTTTCTCTTTAATTAAAGCAAAGCTTTTCTCAGCATCTTCTCCCCAAAAGAACTTCCCCTTCTTTATGCACTCTGTGATTAACACCATGATTGAACTAAAGTTGCGGATGAATTGACGGTAGAATGTAGCCAACCCACAAAAGCTTCAAACATCACTAACAGTTTTGGCGTTGGCCACTCTCAGATAGTTTCCATCCATATGAATACCTTATGAACTAACCACATACCCCAAGAATAATAGACTACTTGTCATGAAACTACACTTCTTGAGATTAACAAACAACTTGTTTTCCTGCAAAACTGTTGGCACTTGCCACAAATGCTCTATATGGTCTCTTTCAAATTTTCTATAAATCAGGATATCATCAAAATAAATAACTACAATTTTTCCAGCAAATGGCTTCAATAACTGATTCATAACCCGCATGAAAGTACTAGGAGCATTGGAAAGTCCGAATGGCATAACCAACCACTCATAAAGGCCATCATTGGTCTTGAATGCTATCTTCTATTCATCTTCCATCCGGATTCGAATTTGGTGACACCCGCTTTTTAAGTCATTCTTGGAGAACTACATTGAACCTTCAATTATATCAAGCATATCATCCAAATGTGGAATATGAAATCTATACTTGATGGGGATTTTGTTGATAGCTTAGTTGTCAACTCACATATGCCAACTTTCATCTTTCTTTGGTGTCAAAAGAGCTGGAACAACACATCTTTTACAAATATGCCCCTTTTGTAGCAACTCTTCAACCTTCTACCTTAAAATCTTGTTCTTCTTTGGGTTCATCCTATGGTGTGGTAAGTTTGGCAAATTAGCTTCTGACACAAAATCAATATGATACTGGATATCCTTCATCGGTGGTAGCTCATTGGGTAGTTCATCAGTGACGAGCTTTTTAAGCTCCTCAAGCAATGATTGTATCTTATTTGGAATTGGTATTACTACTTTCTTCTTTCTTTCCTCTACTAAATCTTTGACAACCATCACATAAATTTCTTTTGAAGCTTTTAAATTTGTCACAAACTCAACCTCTGAACTAGCTACGGTGAGAAAAGATTGTCCTTCTACTTTAGGTGGTTTGGACACTATTTGTTATAGTGAAGGAACCATAGCAATTTTATGAGTCTTCCACATAAACAAATGACATCTACATCAAACTGCCAAGGCCTACCCAAACGTATATGACTAGCATCTGTATAAATCATATCACAAATATCTTCTTTGTAATGCTTGCCAACGGAAATAGGGACCTGACAAATTTCAGTTACCTTCGCCGTCAAAGCCTTTTTTATCCAACCAATGTCGTAAGGATTAGGATGTGGCTCAATCTGTAGTTTTAAGTGCTCCACCAATCTCTTTGCAACAAAATTCTCACAGCTTCCACTATCAATGATCAAAACACATACTTTTCTAGTTGACTGAACAACATGATCGAAAAATATTATGGCGCTGATTAAAATCCTCTATCTTTGGTGTGAATAAAACTCATTGGACCACATAGTTGACTCGTTCTCCATCCTCTATGGAGAGCTTAGCCCCATCATATGGATCATGATTATCATGTTTTGCGCCCTCATCGACTCCAAAGTTATCGTCTTCCTTCGCTAGGTTAACTAGCCATTGTTCTAGACAAACATTGGAACGATGGCCGAGTTTGCCACACCTACATTACTTCTTTGTTGTTGGCTTGACATATGGCTTAAGAGCTTCTCTAACCATTGAACTTGTTGCCTAGTTGTTGCCTGTTCTATTAGCACCATTGGGTTAGTTTGCAACAGTTGATGTTTGGACCCTTTTTCTTTTCGGATGTAGGAAAAGAAGAACCGTAGTTGTCCATTGATAATCTAAATATGTTGGTTTGCTCTCCAATAACTCGGCTTTGAGAGCCACGTTGTGTGCTTCCTCCACGGCTCACAAAACTGCCCAACCAAACTTCTCTTGAATTGTTTGCTTCAATCCATTGAGATATCTGGCTACTTGTTGTCCTTCCATCTCATTTAGATTGTTGCGATCTGAAAGTCAAGAAAACTCGATAGTATAGTCAAACACAAATTTGGACCTCTGTGAGAAATTTTGATAAAGCTAGAACAAAATTGCTCGTAGTCCGGCGATAGTTATCTATCCATGAGAAGCTACTTCATCCGTCTCCAAGTCCAAATTGGGTCATTTTGTTGTTGCTGTCTAGTTCTTTGTAATTGGTCCTACCAAACTGCAACGACTCCCTTTAATTTGTATGCAACTAGTTTCACCATCATTGACTCTGAAACCTCCATCATCCCGATGAACCGTTTAACTTCGAAGATCCAATCTAGGAAATTTTCAATATATAGATTTCCATTAATTGGGAAATATCAATTTTTAACCGATAGTCATTGATCCATTGTTGTTGTCTCCTTGGTTGACAACCTTCGTACTCCTCTTCAATCTATGGCTTAAACCCTTCACTGTCTGATTGATACCGGGCTTGACATCTCAAGTTGTTTTGGATAAGATGGCCTTCGGTAATTCCTTCAATGCAAACTCTATCTTGGTTAATTAGTTGGCCTTGGGCAACTCCCTTAGTGTGTGCCCGATCAACCACTAGTGGTCTGTTGTTGGCTTTCAGAGTCAACTCGCAATCATGTCATGAATCTCGTTCAACTGTCGTTGTCTCTCAAATGCTTCCCACAAAGCTCCGACTCCACGATCACCGTCAGTAAAGTTTGTGTGTACTTCTCTATCTTGTGCCATTAAGCTAGCCAAATCTTTGCTTTGATATCACTTGGCACAGTGGAATGCACAAAAAACTAGATATTGTTCTAGTAGACAAAGACACTTGAATCCACAAGGAAAATAGAGTTACTTGAAAATTATAGGGTAAATTACACCATGAGGTTTGGTCCAATTACATCCCACCCATATGGTTAATAATCTCATTTCATTAAACCCCCTGCTTATATAAAAAGCAACAACTCCTAGTAGAAAAACAGAGTAAATTACATTGGAAAAAAAAAAAAAAAGTAAAGCAAAAGAAAGAAAAGAAGGGGAAAAAACAGAGGAAGTAAAGTAAAGCAAAGTAAAGTAAGAAAAGAAAAAGTGCATGAGTTCAATGTCTTCATTCCGTCTAAATAATTACAATGATAGGGGGTTAGTGTAATTTTCCAAACGCCAGGGAGTGATATGTATTAAACTTAAACCTTAAGGGGTGTAATTGTAATTTATCCAAAATTATATTGATAAAGAATGCCCCTTCCTTTAGGCTTACATGACTATTTATACCAGATAAAGTCTTAGTCATCAAACATACTTGGAGACCAAGTAATATAAGAAACTAATTAACTAGAATAGTACTAGTCTTAGACACAAGTATACTTAGGGACCAAATAATATAAGAAAGTAATTAGTTGAGATATTCCTTGCTCACCAACGAAATTATATTCTTTAATAGAGATTCTTGGTCGTCAAGTAAAAATTGTCACAAATTATCATTTCCTCTTTGGTCAATAATTTGATTTCCTTAACTTGTGCTTGTCCAATTGCTTCAAGAAATCTGCAGTCCCTTATTCTATATCAAAAAGTGAAGATCATCCCTCTCACCCTTAATCCGTACCTCCTTTTTCTTTTTCTTTCTCTCTCTCTCTCTCTCCACTTTCATGTGTATGAGAGTCTTCTACTCAAGTTTAAGACTTGATGAATTTTTTATTTTGTATTTGTACAAGGTGACTTTTGATATAACTCTGTAGGCAGTGAAATGCAGCTGGCTTTGTATTGTTGAAAAATGCTTCGGACCCTCACTGGGGGTCGACCCCCAGTGAGGTGGCGCTTCATGATTGGATAAAAAAAAAACTGTTTTATTTAATTTTTTTTTTTTGGAGTTTCACCAAGAGGAGTGCGACACCATCGGGGGTGTGACTCTAATCGGGGTCTGCAAAGAAGGTTGTTGTATTGTTTTATTGCAAAATGTATCTTGCACAAATATGCATGAAATCCAACTAGTTGATTTAGGGGGAATTTTGTCAAAACTCCTTCTGATTATAGTAAATATTATTTTAAAAAAATTATTATTTAAATAATGAAATACTGTCATCATCACAAGCATCATAGTCACTATAATTATTAATAAACAATTACAAAAAAACATAACTTTAACCGAGTGAAATGAAATAATAACTTTAATAGAGTAAAATTTTACTATTAATTTAAAACAGAGCATCAACAAATAATAGACAGATTACATATTATTATAGCAAATTAGAGTAAAATTTTACTCTTTTAAATAGAGCATCAACAAAATAAAATACCTGACATATATTACCAGAGCAAATCAAAGTAAAATTAATCTAATTGCAACAAAAATACTATCATTTGATCAAATTCGATTAAAAAAATTCATAATAAACAAAATATACATTGTTTAATTTTCAATCTTATCTGAAAAAACTTCAATAATTATGTACTCATCATTAGAATCAAAATTGATTTTCTTTTTTTTCCAAATTCAGATGAATTTTAAAGTTGATGATCTATGGGATTATGAACTCTATGGAATAGAATCGATGAAGAAAAGAGTGTGTTGAAAGATTTGATTCAAATCTATACCATATCTATTGAAGAGCAAGATCTTGCATGAAAAATTTGAAAGAAATTTTTTTTTGTCCTTAAGGAAACATTACATCTTGAGGGGGTTCACAAAATAAAATAGTTGAGGTTGTCCTTTTCTCTAAAAAGGGGCTGAGCAAGGGGGTTTTGGCCAAATAATCCTTGATTTATCCCATGTGACTGTTGTATTGTCCCAATTAAAAATAATAAATATATATACATATTTTTGAATAAAAAATACATATGTATATAAAAAAATAACGAAAATACACATTATATATTTAATAAATATTTAAATAAATCTAATATATATATATGTATTTCTGTATTTTTTAATTATTTTAAATTATATAGACATAATATATAAGCGCTCCCTCCAACGCTCCCAACTTAAGAAACTTCTATATATTCACCCTTCCGTGCTCCCACTCCCGCTTCATGCAACTAAGATCCCACACCCTTACCCATGTCCTATCGGATTGATACAGAGTCCATGTAACACTTGTTTTGAGTTATAATTCCTGCTTATTTTAACTGAATTATCTATTAGCAAGAGTTGATGATTTATTTCCTCAAACTTTTCATGTTAACGCGTACTTTCATGAAGTCTCAATAATTTATTTCCTCAAATTTTTCATGCAGGTTTTGAAACGCTATCAGTTTTGAGAAAATTGGAGACTCTAAATCTCGAAAATAACGAATTCAATAATAGTCTTTTGCCATCTTTGAGTGCGCTTACATCCCTTAAGACGCTTAATCTTGGTTGGAATAGATTCGAGGGATTATTTCCAGCTCACGGTATCTTCAATTGTGACACCTGTCTCTGAAAACTCAAGATTTTTCTTATTGGTGCAGGGAATTGTTATTGTATTTATAATTACATATTTATCAAAATTTTCATGCAGGCTTTGAAAAGTTGTCAGTTTTGAGAAAACTGGAGACTCTAAATCTCGAACATAACGAATTCAATAATAATCTTTTGCCATCTTTGAGTGCACTTACATCCCTTAAGACGCTTAATCCTGCTTGGAATAACCTTAAGGGATTACTTCCAGCTCACGGTATCTTCTTTTATGTCATTGTCACTGAAAATTCATGATTTTTTTTTAATCATGAAATTGTTATCATAATTATAATTACGTAATCATTCTTACTATTTTATATTGTTATTACTATGTTATAAGTTCATGACTGTATATGTTATAAGTTCATGACTTTATTTATTTATTTATTTATTAAACATTGTTATTATGATGTTGTTTCTTTGGGCAGAATTGGCTTATTTGGGGAATGTGGAAACGTTGGATTTAAGTTCTAATAAACTTACTGGGATCCAGGGTAAATCTTACAACTTCCTGAAACTTACATACCTGCCTCAAGTTTTCAATTAGAAGAGTAGAAGAACCATATATTATATCATTTGTAGATTTTAATGTTAGTTACTAATTATAACCTACTACCTTTCCCATCCATTTGCATTGTAATCACTGATTTGGTTCATAATATCTCAGCAATATTATGAGCTGAACCATAATCTTGGGAAGCAGAAAAGCTCCTCCTAATATGGGGAGTTGAGTCACTGGAAGTATACTCATTCATTATTTTCACCAATAATTCTACAGACGCAACCATTAATAGGATCTACCATAGAAAATACACTTTGAATGACATTAGTGGAGCAGTCTTTTTAGTTGTGGGTCCCACGACCTAATGCATATGATCATATTTATATATCTTTAATCTATTATGTAAGATAAAATAATACTTTATGTGACATTGAGGTGCTATTTGATAAAACTTAAAATTGAAAATTAAAAATTAAGTATTAAAATTAAATATTGAATTTTTAAGCTGAAAAGTTATTTGATAAAAATTTAAGTGCTGAATTAGAACAATTTATTTGATATATATAATATTAAATTTAAAATTTATTATTTTTAGATTTATATTATGATAGTGAGTTGGTAGTGGTAGTGGTGGTGGTGGAAACTACAATGGTGCCTATAGCACCAATGACAACGGTGGTGTAGATAGAGAGAGAGTGGTTGTGGTGATGGTGGAGGGGTACTGTAATAGTGATAAAAAAGGGGTGACGGCGGCGGTGTAATGATGGTATTTATTGTGGTGGTGTTATGGCAACGGTGACGATGGTTGTGAAGGTGAAGGATTGTGGTAGTTTTTTAGTGTTAGTGCTAGCAGCAGTGGCAACTGTGGTAGTAGTGAAATGATGGTGGTTGAGAAAGGGTTGCGGTGGTGGTGGCAGCAGCGACAATAGTGAAGGTGGGGATCGTAGCAGCGGCGGTGATGATGATGGAGGTTGTGAAGTTATAATGGTGTATCTTGATACTTATGTATAAATATTTATAAATTCAGTTAGAATTAAGTAAGTTTCCTATCACTTAAAATTTTCTTAATTTTTAGTTTATATTTTAAGAGCTACTTAAATTTTTAAGTGATACAATTTGTGGTTATCAAACAAGTTTAATTGATTTTTACTTAATACATTCAATTAAGTGTTGAATTAGATTATCAAACACCACCTTAGTGTCAAAAAGCTATTTTACTCGTTTGATAGCAATATACAACAATATATGCATATAGTGATAGTCTTAAATATGAATATATAAAAAGTGTCGTATAAAAAGTGTTAAACATATATCTCACATCCTTGTTCAAGTGTTAGGTATTGGTATTTTTTATTTTGAGGAGTCCATGTAACTTAGGCCAAGTTTGGGAAGTTTAGAATAAGTGCACTTTTTGACTTTTCTTGTATTATGTGTAGAAAAAGTAGAGAGGAGATATTGATTGATGTGACCCAAAAAAGATAAAAAGATGAAATAAGTGCACTTATATTGGGTACCCAAACAAGGCCTTAATTTCTCCTTCAACCATTGTTTACCTCCACTTTTGGTATTCTCTAGAATATATTATTTGGAGGACAACTCACTTTATTCAATCAACTTGATTTTTTTAGGATAAACTAAAAAATGACAATGATCTTTAAAAAAATAAAAAATAAAAACTAAACCAAAACTATGTATGTAACTGGTAACTATGAACATGATGGATTATCCTAGTGTTTTGTTTAATGTCGTTCTTCTAACCTTACAACTTTATTGAAAGACAGATCAAGTTAAATTTGCATTAACTAAATATGACCATAAGTTTACAATAACTGCAGGTTGTGAGACCTTGTCAAGATTGAAAAAGCTGGAGACTTTATCTCTTAGTAACAACCACTTCAACAAGAGCATCATTCTATGTTTAAGTTCATTGATATCTCTGAAGAATCTTTTTCTTGAATTCACTAACTTGGGAGATTCGTTTCCTGCCCGAGGCATGTCTATCTTTAATATAACTCCCAAAAATAATATATGTTATCCATCCTTATCTTACTAGTATCTTCTATTTTGTTTTATTGCAGAATTAATAGTGCTTGAAAACTTGGAGATGTTGGGATTATTTGAATGTGGGCTTAGCTCCCTAACAATGCAAGGTATAACTCAACTTCCTTGATTAACTGGATGTAGGCATATCTTCTATTTTGTTTTATTGTAAAGGGCACAAGTGTAGCATCTGGGTTGCATTGGAATGGATCGAAATTTATTTGAAAACTTATGTCAGCTCCAGCCAAACTTTTCGAACATTAAGTTTGTTGCCTAAGTCCCTACTTTTTCAAAATGCCTCAGATTACTTGTCCAAAAGCCCAACCACAACACACACACACACACACACACACAAAAACTGTCAGGAGGCATAAATAAAACATAAAAATTACGCCTCCTATGTCAAGAAAACCAATCTCAGTTCGGTCCATTATGAAATGAAAATCTTTTGAAGTACTTATAAAAGCAATAAGTCTGTCATGTTCACTATGTTCTCTGTAGTTGACTTCTAATGGCATTTGATCGTGGTCATATGCTCAGATTCTAAACTACTATCTAAGTGGAGCAAGATGAGACATCTAGATCTAACGGTTAATTATTTCGACAAGGACATCTTACGGATTTTGGGTGCCCTCCCGTCACTTAAGTTTCTATCCTTAGCTGACAATGCAATGGAAGGACCACTTTCGAACCAAGGTGCACGTATTTTTTTTTTTTTTTTTTTTTTTTAATTCTTGCTCTTTAAGTTTATTTTTTAAGCTTCATTTGAGTGTTGAGAAGACTTAGAGTAGTTGGAAAATGAAATCTTACAGCTACATACTGGCTAAGTGACTTTTCACATCTTTATTTCCTTTTCCACCTCCTGGTAAGCAAACTGTGGAAACTACGTTTTTGTTTATTGTGTTTTCCTTTTCTGGTTTTTCTAATCTATCAATGCCATTGTAGACTGTAAAAATTTAAAATCATTTTTTTTAGTTGGCCCTGAAGCACTAACTGATTGACCTGGAAAAAATATATATAAAAAAAAATATAAAACATAATAATTGTCCCTTCACCTTGGTAACCGAGGTGCCCATAATATTAACAAAGAAGAGGAACTTTGTTTATTCTGATTAACAGAAAACCAAAGCCAAGTACAAATATATAATCGCATAGACTAAATCCTAATAATTTAGAAGACTAAATTACCCTTAATGGATAATATAAAAGATAAATACATAAGTAATACAATTCACACCCCCCCTCAAACTGAGGATGCGAGCGCAGAAAGTATCGAAAGTTTGCCAAGAAGAAAACGAAAACAAGCAACAGTGTGAGTCTTCGTAAAAAAATCGGCCAACTGAAGAGAGGAGGGAACAAAAGGAAGAGTAAGAGTGCCAGCCTGAAGATGCTGTCTGACAAAGTGACAATCTATTTCAACATGCTTAGTCCGCTCATGGAAGACAGAATTATGGGCAATCTGTATAGCACTCTGATTGTCACAATACAATGGAGTCGGATCAGAAAGGGAGACACCCATATCAGAAAGAAGCCATCGAAGCCAAACGATCTCGGAAGTAGCATGAGCCATGGCACGATATTCAGCCTCAGCAGTGGAACGAGCAACAACAGACTGTTTCTTACTCTTCCAAGATATCAGAGAATCTCCGAGAAAAACACAAAGACCAGAAGTGGATTTGCGATCAGAGACGTCACCGGCCCAATCAGCATCAGCATAGGCACGAAGAGTCAAGTCCGAAGAGGCAGATAACAACAGACATTGCAACAAAGTGCCACGAAGGTAGCGCAAAGTACGAAGTAAGGCAGCCCAGTGTGTGGAACGAGGAACAGAAACAAACTGACTGAGAATGTACACAGCATATGAGATATCCGGACGAGTAACAGTGAGATAAACAAGGCACCCAACAAACTCGCGATACAACTCAATAGCATCGATAACCTTTCTGATTAATGCCATACCCTAAAAAAACACATAGGACACAACGAGAACTAAGCTTAGAGCGCGCCCGTTTAGGAAGGAGTACAAAGCATGCGTAATAAAAATACGCAAAAGAGAATAATTGGGAGTAACACTGAAAGAGACGCTCATACGGAGATGAGCCAAGAGAAGAGGAGTAGGCATCCGATTGAGAAGATATGCAAAGAAGGAGCATGCCTTCTCCCCAAAAGACGAAGGGACAAAAGACGAGAGCAACAAAGAGCTGTGTCAAGGAGATGGCGATGTTTGCCAGCTCGACCATTTTGGGCAGGAGTGTCGAACATGAAGATTGATGAATAGTGCCATGAGTAGCTAAAACTCCTCGACTCGGACAAGTAATACTACCCCCCAAATCGTAATCGGAGAACTTTAATGGTGGTAGAAAACTGAGTGCGAATCATGGAGTGAAAATTAGAATATATTTTGTAAAAATCAGATTTTCGAGTCATCAAATACACCCAGGTAAACCGACTATAATCATCCACAAAAGACACATAATATTGCGAACCACCCTTGGTAACTATAGGGGAAGGACCCCAAACATCAGTATGAACCAATTGAAAAGGGGAAGAAGAAATAGAACTATTTTTATTAAAAGGAAGAGCAGACATTTTAGCCATTTTACAACCACGACACTCAGAAATATCATCAATGGGAAAATTGCCTAAATGTCTAGACCGAACTAACATCCTCAAACGGTCACTCGACAGATGACCTAACCTAGAATGCCAGATATAAAATAAAGAAGACTTATGGTTTAAACAAAAAGAAGACAATGCAGTAAAAGACACTTGTAGAGGAATGTGCAAGCTATCCAAGATATATAGTTCTCCAACTCTACGCCCGATCCCAATCTGCCTCTTGGACACCCGATCCTGCACAACACAATGAGAAGAAGAGAAAACAACATCAAAACCGGAATCAGATAATTGACTAATAGAAATGAGACTGAGTGAGAGGTGAGGCACATAAAATACAGGAGAAAGAGACAAATTGGAAGAGGAAATAGAACCAATAGAGTGAACAGGCATAGAAAAACCATTAGCTGTAGCAATAGTGATAGAGGAAGAAGGGGAGACACAATTACTAAGCAAAGATGCAACAGGGGTCATATGATGTGAACAACCGGAATAAAAAATCCACGAAGTGTGGATATTACCTGAAGAGGATGAACCAGACAAACCTAACTGAGTGGTAGTCATAGCGGAGGCTTGGGACGAAAATTTTGGATTGGCCACCATGAAGGACTTGAACTGCTCAAACATAGATCATATTGAAGACCGATCATTCTCGAGACGTGCAGAAAGCGGTAGATGAGCGAGACCTCAAGATATCGGCTTAGAGGATGGTGGACTGCATTTAACGACCCTTGGGTTGCAAAAGTTTAGGACAAACATGTTTCCAATGACCTTCGATGACGAAGTGACTCATCCATGGAAACCCGAGGCTTAGGCTTACCAGTAACTTGAAATAAATGAGATGGTGGAGTAGGCAAGAGCGGATGAGTGGCAAAAACTGACTGGGAGGCAGAAGTACCATGAGCCACCTTGAACCGAGTTTCTTCTGCAATAAGTTCACAGATAGCGCTATCAACAGAAGGTAAGGGGGACCGATGAAGAATAGCCCCTCGAAGTGGCTCAAATTGATCACGAAGGGCCATAAGAAACTGAACAAGACGTTGCTTCTCCCGATACTTGGTATAACTATCAAGTAACTGCAAATCTGATGGTTCCATTAAAGCAAGTTGATCCCAATAAGTTGTCATCTCATTGTAGAACTCTTGAATGGACTTATCTTTCTGACTAGCACTGCGAATAGACATCTCAAGTTCATACTGTTTTGCAAAGTTAGACTCAAGGTACATAGTTTTCAAATAATCCCAAACTTGTTTAGAGGTAGAATACTTAGAAAAATTCATACCAATCGTAGTTTGAACTGAATTATGAAACCAAGTAAGGATTTGTGCATTTTCCTTATCCCATTTAGCAACAGCATCTTCAGTTTCTTTGGATTCCGTAGGTCTAATTGTTATACCAATAACATAGTTCCACATACCTTTACCCATTATAAAATTCTTCATTACATGAGACCAATAAGAATAATTGGTACCATCTAACTTAGTAGTGATAGCTTGCAATTTATCATCAGCCATATTGGTATACTCAAATTACAGTGGATTCAAAACCAGGAGAAAGTATACTCAAAATTACAGTGGATTCAAAACCAGGAGAAAGGCAGCAGATAAGAGAGAGAGATGGCCGACCTGAGTTATACGGGGTCAGAAGAATAGAGCTAGGTCAAAATTAGTTCCATCCTCGTTTTTCTCTTCCACTTTAACTAAAATAGAGCTACCCTAGGTCAGTGAGAGACTCAGTGACGCAGAAGATCAGGGAGATACCCAACCTAGGTCTCCGACGAATGACCCAGAGGCCAGCGAGCAAAGCCTTGCAATCGTCTGGCGAAGAGAGAGGAAGGGTTGCGATGGTCCTGCGAAGACGACCTTGCGATTCAAAGAGAGAGGAAGAGCTACGATGGTCCTGCGTGCGAAGAGAGTTGTGATGGTCCTGCGTGCGAAGACGACCTTGCGATTCGAAGAGAAAGGAAGAGCTGCGATGGTCCTGCGAAGACGACCCTGTGAAGATGACCTTGCGAAGAAGGAAGACAACTGCAATGGTCGATGATGACCTGCGACTGCGATAGGTATGCTAATGCTTGTAACCACGCTCTGATACCATATTAACAAAGAAGAGGAACTCTGTTTATTCTGATTAATAGAAAACCAAAGCCAAGTACAAATATATAATCGCATAGACTAAACCCTAATAACCTAGAAGACTAAATTACCCTTAATGGATAATATAAAAGATAAATACATAAGTAATACAATTCACACATAAATGTAGGTTGCATTGCAGCATCAAATCCAATTATGTTCATCTCTATTTTCTTTGTTTCAGTGTATTTAACATATTGTCCCTTCACTTTCGTAACAGAACTGACTTATAATGTTAGCAATTTGGAGGTCCTCATCCTCGCAAGCAATCGGCTCAATGGAACATTGCCAATGGAAGGCAAGAAATTTGTCATTTTAAGTTACATTGTTAATTTTTTTTCAAATGGACGTCAATTCATCGTCTTTATTATTATTTTAATCTTAAGATCAATTTTGAGCTCTGTTATTGTAAGTTCTTTTGGCATCATTTATCTTTTATTATATGTTTTGGCAGGTTTAGCATCTTTCAACCAGCTGGAGATCTTGGATTTGAGTTCAAATAAATTTAATGGGAGTGTTCCTCCATTCGTAGGGGCATCTTCTCTGAAAGCTTTATATTTGAGTTCAAATAAATTTAACGGTTCTTTACCCATTCCAGGTAAAACTCTACCATGATGGTTTGTTAATGTAATTGTAACAAACTAAATGACAGACAAAAAGAAATTTAAATAAAGATGCTAATTTGCTGGGTTTTATTTGTTTATTTGTTATTATTATTATTTTAAGTTCATTGCTTTGTGCTTGTTTAATTTGTTCATCATTGATGAAAAATTTGAACTATCAATATCTTTCCTTTTAAGAGGTTGTCAATTTCTTATAATAACAAACATTTTGAAGAGTATCATATAAATTTCTTTTAGCATGACCAGTGAGATGGACATTACATTAATTATTTTGTTGCTTTTGCAGGTTTATGTGAACTGAAGAAACTTGAAGTGCTCGATCTTAGCTATAACCACTTTAAAGGAATCCTTCCTTCATGCCTTAGCAATTTGACGTCTCTCAAGTTGTTTGATCTTTATGGGAACCAATTCACAGGAAACCATTTATCATCTCTGCTGGGTAGCCTCAATTCCCTAGAGTACATTGATCTTAGGCATAATCGATTTGAGGGATTATTCTCATTTAGCTCATTTGCGAACCATTCCATGCTCCAGGTGGTTGCAATTACAAGTGATAATGACAAATTTGAGGTGGAAACTGAATATAAAGATTGGTTACCCCTGTTTCAGTTGAAGGTCCTTGTGCTATCAAACTGTAATCTGAACAAGTTCTCTGGTGATTTTCCGAAATTTCTCCTTCACCAGAACAAACTAAGTTTTATTGATCTCTCCCACAATAACTTGGAAGGTTCATTCCCAAACTGGCTACTTGTGAACAATACGAATCGGAATTTTTAAGCTCATGAATAACTCTTTTGTTGGTGAATTTTGTTTGTCACCATATTACAATTCTTATACTAATTGGATGGATGTTTCAAACAATCAATTAATTGGGCATATTCAACTTAATATGGGGGAGATGGTTCCATATCTTATACACATAAACCTATCCAGGAATGCTTTTGAAGGTAGTATCCCATCCTCAATAGGTAAGATGAGAATTTTGGAGGTTCTAGATTTATCCAGTAATAATCTTTCAGGAAAAGTACCGAAGCAGTTAGTCAGAAATTGCAGATCTCTACGTTCTTTAGAGTTATCAAATAACACATTTCATGGCCGAATGTTTTCAGATGACTTCAAATTGACTCAGATAGAGTATTTACGATTGAATGATAATCAGTTTACAGGGCCTCTAACAAATGTGGTCTTCAATTTGTCTGAACTATATTTGCTGGATATTAGCAACAACAACATGTCAGGTAAGATTCTAGGTTCGATGAATAACATGATACGTTTGAGAACATTGATCATGCGAAATAATGCGTTTAATGGTCAGTTCCCATGTGCACTAGTTCCAAATGTGTTTATGGACATCTCTCGTAACTCATTTTCAGGATCACTTCCTTCTTGCTCAAACCCAAACTTGGGAATCATGGGGCATATGCATTTGCAAGGGAACAAGTTTGCGGGTTTCATTCCAAAAGCTCTTCTTAATTCATCAAAACTTGTGACATTGGACGTCAGTGACAACAACTTGTCTGGTAGCATTCCCCCGTCCATTAGGTTGCTTTCCAACCTCAGCATTCTTCTATTGAGAGGAAACCAATTGGGTGGTTCCATTCCAACACAACTGTGCCAACTGAATAAGATAAGCTTGATGGATCTTTCCAAAAACTCTTTTACGGGATCTATACCTCGTTGTTTAAGTAATATCACATTTGGGGCAATAGGGGCTACTGATCTTGCTTTCACTCAAACACCTTTAGAATTTGACAGTACTACGCATATCTTCTATGCGTATGAAAATGTCCTAAATCCACAACTAGATAGGGTCTTTGAGATTGGTGGCCCGGATGGCTCATATGATAAAGTAGATGAAGTTGAGTTTGTTACTAAAAGTAGGACTAACTCTTACTTGGCTGGCAGCATCCTTAATTTCATGTCCGGATTGGATTTGTCATGTAACAAACTAGCAGGTGAAATACCTTTTGAACTAGGGAAGTTAAGTGGTGTTCGTGCACTGAACTTGTCTCACAATCTCTTGACTGGACCCATCCCGAAGACCTTCTCTAGCCTTACCCAGGTAGAGAGTTTGGACCTTTCTTACAACCGTTTGAGCGGAAACATCCCAATGTAACTAATTAATCTAAATTTTTTGGAAGTGTTCATTGTGGCTCACAACAATTTATCGTAAAATATTAGACAGGAAAGCACAGTTTGGGACCTTTGAAGCGAGCAGTTATGAGGGAAATCCATTTCTTTGTGGACCACCATTGGAGAAAAATTGCAGAGCCATTGTTGACTTGCCATACTCGCCAACAACAGCATCCTCAGATGAAACTAAGGGGAAATGGTATGATATCGATCGAGTGGCTTTTTCTGCAAGTTTTGTCGCAACATACATTACTTTCTTGTTTGGATTTGCTGTTGTTCTTTACATCAACCCGTACTGGCGACAAAAGGTGGTTCGATCTGATTGAAGAGGGTATGTGTTCAAGTTATTATTTTGTTTATGATACTCTTTACAAGCTTTTACGTTTTCAGCCTTCTGTATAATTAGCTATGCATGGTTTGTTTTCATGGACAAGCACAACAAATGTTTGTGATAGTTAACTTTCTGTTTCTTATGAACAAAAAACAACGATTAGTAGCCATTATTGTCTACTTATTTTCAACCTTTTTGTTGTTGTTGTTGTTGTTGTTGTTGTTGTTGTTACTGCTGCTGCTGATGATTTGAAACATTTCTATCAACTTTTATAAGTTGATATTTTACTCGGGATGCATTACAAGTAGGGTCCTAGACAACATATCTTACTTTCGGAATTTTCTGGGTCGAACTAGGATGATTTTTTAATTTTATAAGAATTATTTTCCTAACTTTTTATTTCATTAATATTTTATAATGTGGAATGAAATAATCTCTAATTATTTCACATTTTAAATAGTAACATCAATTTTATGGAGTCAATTTTATTAATACAAGAGATATATGTCACTTATTTTTTAAATTTTAAAATCAAATGGTATGTATACTTTTCTTATGAGTAATGCTAGAGAACTTAAAACGTTACCCCTAAATTTATTCACAATGACATGGCAGGAGTTAGATCTTAATTAATTAATTTCCAAACAAATAACTAACATGTAACATTCAACGCCATTGATTGTAAATTTAGAAGTCATGTTTTAAGAGTCTTAAGCATTTTTCATTTTTTATTTATTAGATTATATCAATCAATAAAATAGCATAAAATAGTGGTTTAACCATTGCATATTGAGATTTAATAGTTCAAAACTAAATTATTTTTTTTTAAGATTTATTTAATTTTATTATGAAATACTTTTTTCACGACATTTATATAACAAATTATATTAAATTACTAATGAACCAAAACTAATTCAATATTTTTATGCATATATGTTGGTCTCTCCCGAACAAAATTCCTAGTTCCGCCCCTGATCTTAATGCACACTATTTGTGTGGTTCGATAT
Organism: Camellia lanceoleosa; assembly: GCA_025200525.1. Lineage (NCBI taxonomy): Eukaryota > Viridiplantae > Streptophyta > Magnoliopsida > Ericales > Theaceae > Camellia > Camellia lanceoleosa. Next base: position 105,914,389 of record CM045772.1, on the reverse strand, counting down.
AAATTTTTGAACAAAAGTCAAATATTTGAACATAAGCTTTTAAATAAAAATGAATTGTTTAGATATATATATCTCGTTTACTATTTATGTTCCAATAATTGTTCTTGTTAATAAATTTATATTCAAACATTTAACTTTGTTCAAAATTTTATATTTAAATAATATATATATATATATATATATTTTGTAGTGTACCAATAGGATTATTCTTACAGTTCCGATTTGTAGCTCGAAATTTTAAGGCTCGAATTTGGCTCGACGTTTTGGTGTCTTTTTTTTTTCAAAATTTTTTCCGTGTTTTTTCTGGTTCAGCTGATGTTCATCTTCTTCATTGATGTTGATCTGGTTCAAATAAATTCGGATTTGAAACTGAGACGAAGAAGAAGAAGAAGAAGAAGAAGAAGAAGAAGAAGAAAGAAGAGGGATGCCTAAACTGATGATGTTAACCCAATTTTTAATCTGCAGAAAAATGCAGAGAAAAGGAAGAAGAAGAAGAAAATTGCAGAGAGCAGAAATTTTTACATCTGCAGATCCAGATCATTTGAATATATATATTTTTACATCATCTGCAGATCCGGATCATCAATAATGAAAAGGATAATTTATAATATTTCGAGCATCATCTTCATCTTCTCTTGAAAATAGGCGAAAAAAATCATAAAATGAGCTACCAAAACACGAGCCACAGTGGGCAGACCCAGACCCAGACCCAGAAAAAAATTATCAATGAAGGTGAAGATACCAATGAAGGGGGAGAGAGGGATTATAACCAATTTCAAAAGAAGAAGAAGAAATTTGATCTACATAAAAAATTATTATCCCAAAAAAAAAATTATTGATTATGATCTAGATCTGGATCATCATCTTCATCTTCAACATCATCATCATCTTCATCAACAAAAAAATCTAGATCTGGATCCAGATCTGCAATCCACATCTTCTCTTCTCCTTTCATCCTCACTGACCGCCATCATCCAGATCATTTTTTTTTTGAACAGCTTCAGACTTTGAACATCATCATCATCTTCAACATCATCGTCATCTTCATCAGCAAAATCTGGGGCGACCCTCTTCCCCCTTCCTTCTCTCTTTTCTTTTTCCTTCTCTCTCTCTCTTCCTTCGTCCCTCTCCCTCTCCCCCTGTGTTTGCTTCAGACACAAAAAGAGAAAAAAAAATATAAAACGACGTCGTTTTTATAAATTCGAGCCAATCTCGAGCCAAGGTTTTCGAGCTACCAGCCATTTCTCTTATTCTTACTAGTGCTGTAGAAACCAAAAAAAAAGTTGTACCTAAGGTTCTTTCAAACTTAAGTGGCATTTGTTCCGTGTTTAAAATCATCATAAATATAGTAAACTAGCAAGGTTGATGAGTTTATTTCACAGAAGGTTGGATAAAGACCAAAAAGATGATATTGTATGTAAAAGGCCTTTTTTTTTTTTGGTTGTAGATCATATGATTTTAATAGTGTCAATGTCATATTCTAACATGCTATAGCGTGGAAATGTCATATTTTGAGAGACTCCGCTCTAACAATGCATGTGTTAATTTTTTATTTTTTTAAAAATTAAATGCACTCTAATAATTAACATTAATAAAAACTTCAACTTAATAGTTTATCACGAGATCCAACACTCAAATAGATTAAACACATTGCTTGTCATCATATGATTCAATCTTTTAAATTTCATCATAGATTTCGTAAAGATCTTATTCAGTGTGTTTGGTTTTAGTTTTTTTGGATTAAGTTTTTTGAAAATTGAATTTTTTGGTTTTCGTATTTTTTTGTTTTTAATGAATATTTTTAACATTTTAAACATTTTGTTTACTTTTTTAGATGCACTTCACTTAGATGCATCTAAAAAGTAAAAAATTTGTGAAAAAATATTTTAAAAAATTAAAAATGGTGATTTACAGGTAAGTCCCGTTTTAGCAAATAATGATCCATTAAGTCCTAGTTCAAAAACTTTTCACCAGTAAGTCCCATAATCCATTAATATGATGAAACTACCCTTACCAAATCAAAACACAAAACAAAAATCGCTGATTCACGATTTCATTGACAGTTCATCTCGCCATTTCTCACTCTCGCAGATTTCATTCTCACCTTCATCAATTTCGCCTCACATTTCGTCTACCTTCATCAATCTCGTCTTCCTTCATCAATCTCGTCTTAGATTTCCCAAAAACAAACTAGATCATCAAACATTCAAACAACCGAACAACCAAAAATGGTGAAAACAAGTAAGATTCAAGTATCTTAAACCCTAGTTTTTGCGAAATCTTTCATTTTCGAAACTTTTGTTTTTCATTTCCATTTCAGCTTGAATGTTGAGTTCGAAACTTTCATTTTCGAACCTTTTGTTTTTTATAATGTTGAGTTCGAACTTTTGTTTTTCATTGTGAATCTAAGAACATTCATTGTAATGCCACAATAATCATGTTCTCTTGCTTTCTATTTAGGTTTCAATGTTGATTTTAGTGAGACTGCTGTGAATATTCTCAGATTCTTAGTGAATTTGAGTGTAAACCCTAGTTAATCATGTTGCCTTGCTTTCTGTTTAGGTTTCATTGTTGATTTTGGTGCGATTGCTGTGAATATTCTCAGATTCTTAGTGCATTTGAGTGAAAAACCCTAGTTAATCATGTTGCCTTGCTTTCTGTTTAGGTTTCATTGTTGATTTTGGTGCGATTGCTGTGAATATTCTCAGATTCTTAGTGAATTTGAGTGAAAAACCCTAGTTAATCATGTTGCCTTGCTTTCTGTTTAGGTTTCATTGTTGATTTTGGTGCGATTGCTGTGAATATTCTCAGATTCTTAGTGCATTTGAGTGAAAAACCTTAGTTAATCATGTTGCCTTGCTTTCTGTTTAGGTTTCATTGTTGATTTTGGTGTGATTGCTGTGAATATTCTCAGATTCTTAGTGCATTTGAGTGAAAAACCCCTAGTTAATCATGTTGCCTTACTTTCTGTTTAGGTTTCATTGTTGATTTTGGTGCGATTGCTGTGAATATTCTCAGATTCTTAGTGAATTTGAGTGAATAACCCTAGTTAATCATGTTGCCTTGCTTTCTGTTTAGGTTGCATTGTTGATTTTGGTGCGATTGCTGTGAATATTCTCAGATTCTTAGTGAATTTGAGTGAAAAACCCTAGTTAATCATGTTGCCTTGCTTTCTGTTTAGGTTTCATTATTGATTTTGGTGCGATTGCTGTGAATATTCTCAGATTCTTAGTGCATTTGAGTGAAAAACCCTAGTTAATCATGTTGCTTTGCTTTCTATTTAGGTTTCATTGTTGATTTTGGTGCGATTGCTGTGAATATTCTCAGATTCTTAGTGCATTTGAGTGAAAAACCTCTAGTTAATCATGTTGCCTTGCTTTCTGTTTAGGTTTCATTGTTGATTTTGGTGCGATTGCTGTGAATATTCTCAGATTCTTAGTGAATTTGAGTGAAAAACCCTACTTAATCATGTTGCCTTGCTTTCTGTTTAGGTTTCAATGTTGATTTTGGTGCGATTGCTGTGAATATTCTCAGATTCTTAGTGAATTTGAGTGAAAAACCCTAGTTAATCATGTTCTCTTACTTTCAATTTAGGTTTCAATGTTGATTCTCGTACCATTGCTGTTAATGTTTTCAGATTCATATTGAATATGAGTGAAAAACCCTAATTAATCAACTTCTGTTACTTCCAATTTAGGATTCAATGTTGATTTGGGCACCATTGCTGTTAATGTTCTCAGATTCTTACTAAAATTATGTGAAAAACCCTACTTAATCATATCCTATTCCTTTCAATTTAGGCTTCAATGTTGAGTGTGGTACTATTGCTGTCAATGTTCTCACATTTCCAATCAATTTTACTCAAAAACCTTAATCATATTATATTGGCTTCAATTTAGCTTTCATTGTTGATTTTGGCATGATTCCTGTGAATGTTCTCAAATTCTTAGACAATTTGAGTAAAAAACCTTAGTGAATCTTATTCTTTGGTTTCAATTTAGCTTTCAATGTTGATTTTGGTATGATTCCTGTGAATGTTCTCAAATTCTTAGGCAATTTGAGTAAAAAACCCTAGTGAATCTTGTTCTTTGGTTTCAATTTACCTTTCAATGTTGATTTTGGTATGATTCCTGTGGATGTTCTCAGATTCTTACACAATTTGAGTAAAAAACCTTAGTGAAACTTATTCTCTGGTTTCAATTTAGCTTTCAATGTTCATTTTGGTATGATTCCTGTGAATGTTCTCAAATTCTTAGACAATTTGAGTAAAAAACCTTAGTGAATCTTGTTCTTTGGTTTCAATTTACTTTCAATGTTGATTTTGGTATGATTCTTGTGAATGTTCTCAGATTCTTACACAATTTGAGTAAAAAACCTTAGTGAAACTTATTCTCTGGTTTCAATTTAGCTTTCAATGTTCATTTTGGCACGATTCCTGTGAATGTCCTCAAATTCTTAGACAATTTGAGTAAAAAACCTTAGTGAATCTTATTCTATGGTTTAAATTTAGCTTTCAATGTTGATTTTGGTATGATTCCTATGAATGTTCTCAAATTCTTAGACGATTTAAGTAAAAAACCTTAGTGAATCATGTTCTCTTGCTCCCCAATCTAAGTTTGAATATTGATTTTGCTACTATTGCTGTCAATGTTCTCATATTCTGAATGAATTTGAGTGAAAAACCCTACATAATCATATCCCATTCCTTTAAATTTAAGTTTCAATGTTGAGTGTGGTGCCATTGCTGTCAATGTTCTCATATTTTCAATTAATTTCAGTGAAAAACCTTAATTAATCATATTCTCTTGGTTTCAATTTAGCTTTCATTGTTGATTTTGCTGTGATTGCTGTGAATGTTCTCATATTCTTAGAAAAATTGAGTAAAAAAACCTTAGTGAATCATATTCTCTTGGTTTCAATTTGGGTTTCAATCTGAATCAATTTGAATAAAAAACCCTAGTTAATCATATCCTATTGCCTTCAATATAGGTTTCAATGTTGATTTTCATTCGATTGTGTTAATGTTCTCATATTCTTAGTCAATTTGACTGAAAACCCGGACTTAATCATATTCTCTCTATTTCAATTTAGGTTTCAATATTGAGTTTGACATAATTGTTGTCAATTTTCTCAAGTTTTCAATCAATTAGACTGAAAACCCTAGTTAATCATGTTCTCTTGCTTCCAATTTAAGTTTCAATGTTGATTTTTGCTGCGATTGTTGTGAATGTTCTCATATTCTGAATCAATTTGAGTGAAAAACCCTAGTTAATAATCTTCTCTTGCTTTCAATTTAACTTTCAATGTTGATTTTGTTTTTATAGCCATGAATGTCATCAAACTTAGACTTCATGAGAATGACATTGGATTAATTCTTTTAGGGAACATTCTCAGTATTTATATCTTGTCTATGTTGATTTTCCGTACAGGAAAGCAACTCATGAAAACCCCAAGACTAAAAGGTAATGCAAAGAAAATGATAAGAAAGCATACAAAATCAACTTCAACGGATAAAAAGCAAAAGGGAAAGTGTAGAGAATGGAGATTAACTTTCAGATCAAACATGGGGACAATAGTGAAGCTATTACAGCACATCAAACTCAGGAATGAGCATATTAATGGCTTGAAGAAAACCCCCTTTTGGGCATTGTTTGATGCAATATTGCAAAACAAGCTGAATTATAAACAATGCAGAAAATATGATGACATTGCATTGAAAATAATTCAAACATACCAGCCAGGCAGTAGTGGTTCTTTCCAGTTAGGACCAGAAACTGTAAAGCTAACAACAGAAGACATCAAGTCCATCTTCGGTATATCTTGTGGAGATGAACCAATACATCTTGGTTATGGAAATAAAAGCAGATCATCATTTCTCACAAGAAGATCCATACAAACTGAAAGGCTATCGAGCACAACCATCATAGACTTGTTGCAAAAAACATTGAAAGGCAAGAAGAAAGAAGACACTGAAGATGTGATAAGGATGCTGTGTATGTATACTTGTTTGAAGCTTTTTTTTCTCTATATCAGGAACAACAGTTGGATGGGTATTTCTTAATTACATGGAAGACATAAAACTCAATGAGAAAATACAATTGGGCAGAAGCAATAAGGAACACACTGATGTCTTCAATTGAAAAATACCACAAAAATCCAGCAAAAGTCACAGGATGTGTTATGGCTCTCTTAGTAAGTCACATCTTTACTCTATTCTATTAGTTTGTTGTTAATAACACATAGTATTATTTCTTAGTCAAATGACAAAAATTATTTACATTTGCTTTGTAGTATTGGTTGTGTGAGCACACACTGATCATCCACCCTGAAGTTAGCGAAGCATGCCCAAGGGTGATCAAGTGGAATCTTATCAAATTACATAAACGTATGAAAGTCATATCACTACATCAGCTGACAACAAGACAGGTCACATCCTCATCTCATTTGAATTTCAATTCAAGTTGGGAAAAATCCCTATTTTTATACACTGAATTATTACTGAGAAAGTTTTTAGTTTCCTAAACTTCAATTATTTCAAAAACTAATATCTATTGTATGTTGACCTCTGTAACTCTTGATCAATTCGGAGGAAAGTGATGAAGAAGCTGATGACACTGAAGAAGAACAAAAAGAAGATGCTGAAAATACTAAAGACGAAGAAGAAGAAGATGCTAAAGAAAAAGAACAAAAAGTACAAGAACAAACTTTCAGATCAAACATGGTGGCAATAGTGAAGCTATTACAGCGCATCAAACTCAGGAATGAGCATATTAATACCTTGAAGAAAACCCCATTTTGGGCATTGTTTGATGCAATATTGAAAAACAAGATGAATTGTAAAGAATGCAGTAAATATGATGACATTTCACTGAAAATAATTCAAACATACCACCAGTAAAGAAGGGTTCTTTCCAGTTAGGACCAGAAACTGTAAAGCTAACAACAGAAGACATCAAGTCCATCTTTGGTATATCTTGTGGAGATGAGCCGATACATCTTGGCTATGGAAATAAAAGCAGATCATCATTTCTGACAAGAAAATACATACAAACTGAAACGCTATCGAGCACAACCATCACCAACTTGTTGCAAAAAGCATTGAAAGGCAAGAAGAAAGAAGACACTAAAGATGTGATAAGGATGCTGTATATGTATACTTGTTTGAAACTTTTTTTCTCTACATCAGGAACAATAGTTGGTTGGGTATTTCTTAATTACATGGAAGACATAAACTCAATGAGAAAATACAATTGGGCTGAAGCAATAAGGAACACACTGATGTCTTCAATTGAAAAATATCACAAAAATCCAGCTAAAGTCACAGGATGTGTTATGGCTCTCTTAGTAAGTCACATCTTTACTCTATTCTATTAGTTTGTTGTTAATAACAGATAGTATTACTTCTTATTCAAATGACAAAAATTCTTTACATTTGCTTTGTAGTATTGGTTGTGTGAGCACACACTGATCATCCACCCTGAACTTAGCAAAGCATGCCCAAGGGTGATCAAGTGGAATCTTGCCAAATTACATAAACGTATGAAAGTCATATCACTACACCAGCTGACAACAAGACAGGTCACATCCTCATCTCATTTGAATTTCAATTCAAGTTGGGAAAAATCCCTATTTTTATACACTGAATTATTACTGAGAAAGCTTTTAGTTTCCTAAACTTCAATTATTTCAAAAATTAATATCTATTGTATGTTGACCTACAGGTAACTACTGCTAAATTGAATGACGAAAGTGATGAAGAACTTGATGACACTGAAGAAGAAGAAAAAGAAGATGCTGAAAATGCTGAATATGCTGAAGAAGAAGAACAAGAAGTACAAAAACAAGATGCTGAAAATACTAAAGAAGAAGAAGAAGATTCTGAAGAAGAAGATGGTCAATATGATGAAGACTGCCACCAAGAACAAAAGCCAGCAAATGAAGACTTTAATAACTTCTGCAACATTATACTCAATGATGCACCTGAGGGAGAAGAACAAATTCATCAACAAACACTTGAAAAACTTCAATCTGAGAACAACAATTTGCAACTAGACAACACAGTGAAGACCATCTACATAAATAAACTTGAAGAGCATAACAGGCTACTCACAGCACAAATAAAACAATTGAAAGATGAAAATTCTCGATTGCGTAACCAATTGGTTGAAAAAGAGGTCCACGAGATAACCCAAGAAGTTTGTGCAGTAAAACATTCTGGGACAGATGGAAAGGATGAAGGTCATACAATAAATTATGAAAATTCTCAAGTGCTGGAGAAAGAGGTCCATGAAAATTCTGAAGTGGTGGACAAAAAGCTCCATCAGAAAGAGGTCCATGAAAATTCTGAAATTGTGGACAAAGAGCTCCATCAGAAAGAGGTCCATGAGATAACGCAACAGCCTATTGCAACAAAACATTGTGAGACAAATACAAATGTGAAAGATTGTCAAAATTCTCAATTCCAGAATCAGTTACTGAAGGAAGAAGTCCATGACTTAACCCAACAAGTTTGTACAATAAAAGCCGATGATCTGACAGAATCAAGACAAACAAATCTGTAGAATTCCATGATTAAAAATATCAAAGCTAAAGCAAGGAAGACTACTGAGGTGTCAGATTATGAGTATAGAAGCAAGAAAGTTAAAGTTGAGACAGAGAAGGAACACAAAGATGAGACAATTTCAAACAAGTATGTTGTGGCTCAATTCCTACCTCCTGAAGATAAATATAAACTACAAATTCTTTGGAAAGAAAAGCAAACAGAATCAAGGTATAATCTTACATAAATCTTTCAATTTTTCATGTAGTACAAATATATGAAATGAAACTGAGAAATAACTCTATTTTCTGAAAATATTCTGACTTACTTATTAACACATTTTATATTATTTTGTAGTGCTTGTATATGGTTTGGCGCAAGATATGAAAATTGTGTGTTTATTAATGATATCAAGAACTTGGTAAAAGGGACAGACATATCCAGCTGTGTACGTATAATATTTATAATATTTTAACACTGAAAAATTTCTTATTAATTTGTTAACATCACTTTTGTGTTTCAATTTGATAGACAATTGATGCATATGCTGAGATTCTTCAAAGAGAACCACAAGCACAGAATTCTGGTGATGCAGCAGAGCACAATGGCAATTGTTTCATACTGTCAAGTCTATATTGGGTAAGGAATCAATGTGCATGTGTCAATTCTATACTTTATCTTCCATTCAATTTTGGTTTCAAAGTAGATTTTTTCTATTTGTTATCATTCTTGTGAATGTTCTCAAATTTTGATTTTGGTGCCATTGCTGGGAATATACTCAAATTTCAAAACAATTTGAGTGACAAATCGTAGTTAATCATGTTTTGTTGCTTTTCACATATTGAGTTTGAACCATTACTGTGAATATTCACATATGTCAATACATCCATATGTTAATCATAGTTAATCGTTGTTAATCGACATGAATATTGAGTTCGTACCATTACTGTGAATATTCACATATGTTTTGTAAAAAATAGCCAATGTTGAAGAAGAAAACTTCAGAACAAAGGAAAAAGATTTTGAAAAATACTTTGCAAGAATCCCTCCCATGTCGATACATCCATATCTCCATCCACAATTTCAATCATTGGACATTACTTGTTATCGACAAACACTTGGGGACTTGGAAACATTTCAACTCTTTGAGACCAAGAAAAGGAAAGTACAAGCACTTCAATGTTGCAAATCAATTGGTAAGAACAATTTCATATTAGCATTACAATAATCAGATGTAAATCATTACATACTTTATGTTGATGTTTTTTACAGCAAAAAAATCATCCATCAATACATGAAGGATACACCTTGTCAAGCAGAAAAAGCCTAGAATCCTGATGTCAAGATTGAATCAGTCAAAGACAGCCCTTAACAAAAAGCAATGACGTATGTTAATTTATTCTAACTAACAAATTTTAGTATCTTTTTCAAAAAAATTTCTTTTTTACCTAACTGTGTCAAAAATGATATCTGCAGGAATGACTGTGGAATTATTCGTTTGCTACATCATAAGACAATATATCAGGCATCAACCAATTCCAAACACATTACCACCAGGCACATCCACAAGACTCAGAGTAGACATGGTACATGAGTTCCTCAGTGATCCACAAAGATCAATCAAAGTCAAGTAGAGTCAAGATTGCAACCTTCAATGAAATCTTTTTTTATGTGTAACTCAATGAACTCTTTTTTGTAACACTCTGATACAATGACTAATGTTTTTGTTAATAGTTCTAAGCATATTACCTAACAAACATATTACAATTTCTATAATGTGTAATGGAATATTTTGTCATACTCTCAAAGATATATGCACCTGAGCTTTGTTGATGTTTTTGTCCATATTCTCAATTTCTATTATCCTGTTCCTCACACTACTATATGGCAAAAGCGAAAATAGTATTACATGTGAAAATAGTGGACACAAAACTTTACTGTTGTTTCAATCACTTATTTTCAAACTTAGAAACTTTAAAACTGAGAATATTTTCAGTTTTATACAGATCACTCAATTTTCAAACAACAATATTACCACAACAATTTATTTGCTACCTCACAATATTATGACAATTTGAAAAACTAAAATTCCAAACAAAGAATATTTTCACTTACAGTCCACTGTTACTTTAATCAAAACATAAAGTATTGACCACATCTATTTAGAATATTAATTCACATTCATTTAATTCATCACATTTATAACTAGTTCCAATTTATAACAAGAGTCTCACATTATTATCACAAAAACAGCTATTTTGAACTAAAAACTTAAACTGAGAATATGTTCACTTTTTATACAGTATTCACATAATCTGCAAAACAAACATTCAACAGTCAAGTTTATTTCCGAAAGCCAACCAAACAACATTATCACAACAATTTATTTGTTGCCTCACAATAATTTCACAATATGAAAAACTAAAATTTGAAACAAAAAATATTTTCACTTACAGTCCACTCTTACTTTAATCAAAACATAAAGCATTGACCACATCTATTTAGAATATTAATTCACACTCATTCAATTCATCACATTTATAACTAGTTTCAATTCATAACAAGAGCCTCACACTATTATCACAAAATCAGCTATTTTGAACTAAAAACTTAAACGGAGAATATATTCACTTTTATACAGTATTTACACAATCTGCAAAACAAACATTCAACAATCAAGTTTATTTCCAAAAGCCAACCAAACAATATTATCACAAACAATTTCAAAATTAAAATCTGAAACTAAGAATATTTTCACTTTCAATTCAATGTCACTTTATTAAAAAACATAGAAGATTATTACTCAGCGCTCAACAGCACAAACTGCTACTTCAAGAAATTTATGAATACGAAATTTTTACAATCACAAAGCAACTACAAAAAATCACAAAGCCTCCTTACACGATTTCTTATGGTGATTGCCAACCTTCCCACATCTACTACAAGTAATTTGCCTCACTTTCTCACCATTTGAACGAATCCTCTTCTTATTTGGCCTTCTTGGTTGCTTCTTAGACAAAGGAGGAAAAACAACTTCACTATCACCATCAACATTGCAATCTGGTTTCCAAATTGAAGGAACAGGATATATGGGAAAAGAATACGAATCTCGATAACTTTGAACATAGAAGTATTGATCAACAAATAAACTCAAATCATGTCCACTCTTTTGTATAGCACCAACTGCATGTGCACAGGGAAACCCTTTCAACTGCCACTCGCCACAAGAACATATTCGTCTACTAATGTCAACTGAAACAGATGGATGTGAATGCACCTCATAGACATCATTTCCAGATGAACTAACAATCCATGGCCTCGAAGTATTAAAACCATCATGTAACTTGGACTCCATTTTAGGGCAAATCAAACCATTCCATTTATTAACAATTTCCCTCCTCTTAGCAATTTTCCTCATCAACTTAATTCTTACACTATCAATCAACTTTGTGATAGGCAAGTGGCATTCCTCTCGTATCCATGAATTGAAAGATTCAGCTACATTTGACTACATCTCTCCAAAGCATTGCCCTCGAAAGTATGCATTACTCCAATGATCATATGGTATGTCATCTAAAAATTCTCAACTCTTAACCCACCTTCAGTCTTTAACTCAACTAAACATTGATGAAATGTTTCTTCAGTTGGAGCATATGCACATTTCCCAAACAAGGTGATCAACTTTTCTTTCAATCCATGAAACATGCCACGCAAATGATGCCTCAAGTTCATCTTCAAATGATATAAACAATAAGCATGGAAAGCCATTGGAAAAACCTTTGGCAACACTTCAACTAATCCAAGGTTACAATCTGACACAAATGTAACATTTCGTTCTGGTGAAACAATTCTACTCAAATGCTCCAAAAACCAACACCAATTATCTTGATTCTTTGAGCCAACAACTGCAAAACAAACAGGAAAGAACCTTGCATGTACAAAACAGAAAAAAATGAAAATATTATATTATTCTTAGAAAATGGTAACACTCTAACATTCAAAATATCAAACACTAAAATGAATAACTGAAAAAATAAAAAATGCATATACAACAACAATATTATATAAAATTTAAAACATTCAATCATATTTCTAAACTGAGAACTTTCTCAATTTCATAACAGAGAAAACAAATTTCTTATGTACCTTGATTTCCATCTTTTCTTGTAGCAGCAAGTAAATTTCCTCTAAATCTTCCCTTCAAAAATGTGCCATCAAGGAATAAAAGAGGTCGACAATAATCAAATCCACTAATGGAACCATGAAAAGAAACAAATAATCTCTTAAACCGTTTAGTATCATCATCACACTCAAACTCAATGTAACTCTCTGGATTGCAACTCTTTGCAACATCCACATACCATCTTAACTGGTCAAATGACATTAAGTAGTCTCCAAAAATCTCACCTTTTGCTTTTTCTACCCCCAACCAAGCTTGACGATAACTAACTCTCAGCCCATACCCCAACTTAAAATCCCAAACAACATGAACTGGACGTGTCAATGGATTATCACGAACACTTTCAACAATCAAATCAGCAACTAAATCAGAACTCATACGAGAATGAGTCATCGTGCGTACTTCAGCACCACATGTGTGGACATTGTTCAACTTCCTTATATGAAAGAACCCATTAGCATTCTCCACTCTACCATGAACATTCCACATACAACCTTTTGTCTCTCTAAACAAACATTGTGCAAGAATACCTAACTTTATCATTCTTAACAAATATGAACTCAAATCCACACTCAATAGAAAACTTCGACAATGCATTACGAAATTCAACAATTCCACCTTCAAATTTCTATCCTACATGTGTAATACTAACTGCCCAACCAGCAGACAACAGTACTTTTCCCTTGTGTCGACAAAATGATGATAACATATCAACCTCTTCTTCAACCTCCAACCTCGAATTCCTTTTGGAAGATGTAGATGCTCTATTTGACAAGTTCACAGACTTACTGCTGTCATGAGACAATGCAATATCACAAACTTCAAGATCCAACATTGACTCTCTTTCTCCATAATCCAATCTGTTGTTCAGATAACCACAGTTAATGGTTGAGTCTTTTACTCGTACAACAACATCAATACACTTTGAATCAAAATGCACAACTAATGCCAACAACAAATCTAACTCCTCCTTGTTGTCCAACGTACAATTAGGATGTCCAGGCAATGAGTAAGATAGACAAATATTATCAGATTGGAAATTATCCCATTTCAAACATAGCTTCTCAACCAACTGATCATATGTAACATTCGGATCAATCTTAATTGCAAATGTGCAACCATTATACTTGCACAACAAAAAAATAGGTGCACTTGTACAACCTTCACTCATCTTTCAATCTAAACAAGAAAAAAATATCGCATCAATCAAACCAGAACAAAACTAAGAACTTTCTCAGTTTTCACAAATACTTCATAACAATAAACACCAGAACAAAAAACTTCATAACAATACAAATACTTCACAAATCACGTTTCCAATTCATAAAAACAAATAACCAAACCGAGAAATCATCCAGCAAAAACACGTCTTCAATTTACAAAACATAACGTGAATGGAAGATCAAATATCCAGCAAAAACATAATATACAAAATTGAAACAATACATACCTATCAACAGATCGAAGATCAAATATCCAGCAAATCAATTCTTCAATTTACAAATCGAAATCGCACATAACAAACTCCCATAGATTTCAACTCAAAATGCGAACCAAACTAAGAAATCCTTCAAAATCCTTTCCTATTCGAATCAAAATCGAGAAATCAATTACGTATAATAGCGAACCAAAGCAATAAATCCTTCAAGATCGTTCACGATTCGAATCTTCAGCTACTTCCATAACTGATCTGTTAACAGATTCCTTTTTTCTTTCTAGTAAATAACGTGAATGGAATTTTATATACAGTTGTTTATGTTAAAGGGCAAAAACATCTTTTTACCTCTAAATGGGACTTATTGATTCAAAAACTTTTTGATAGGACCTAAGCTACCACCAAACTGTTAGGGAAAATCAGTGTGATTCCCCACAAGTAAATCAATCAATGGGAATATAAACTAATGCGGAAAAATTAAATCAAAGGCAACACAAGAATTTTTACGTGGTTCCCTCAATGTGAGGTACGTCCACGGGATCGAAATCCGATTCCACTATAAACCAAATAAGTTCCAAACGATTACAAACGAGACACTAATGGTCTCACAAAACCACCCTTAGGTGAATTCCAATAATCACAAATAAATAAGAGGAAAGACCTCACCAAATAGATGAACTAGAATCTTCAGAACCAGAGTTGAAGAAGACCCAAAATAACGAACCAAATCAGCTCCCACACAAAGAAACAAAAAACTTGAACAAATCTTCACCAATGGCACTGTTACCGAAGCTAGAGCAGCCACCGTTCACTTTTTTCTTGTGTGTGTATAGAACCAACAACAATGCCTCCAATATAAAATATAATATAATGAATCTAGGGTTTTGTAATCAAACCCTAATTGTATCCCAATTGGATTGGGCCTCCTTAAATATAATATATAAAAATATTATACCTAAACCAAGCCAAATTAAAACTCTTTTTCCAAAACCAATTGGGTCCCACACTCCAATAAGGAGGTATACCCAACACAAACATATATATATGACTTTTAGGTAATTAACTCAATTAAAAAATACATAAAAATACAAAAAAATGTATTGAATTCTTATATTTTTTTTTATATTTTGGGTATTTAGTGAATTTTTAAAAGGTTTTTTCCACAAATTTTTTACTTTTTAAGTATATTTATGTTAGCTATGTCTAAAAAGTTAAAAAAAAAAAATTGCTTAAAATATTAAAAAAATTCAATAAAAATAAAAAAACACGAAAAACAAAAAAGTAGAATTTTCTAAAAAGTGTTTTTTGAAAAAACTAACCAAGCAAGCTGATTGAAATTTGAACATATATGATCAAGGTAATAAGAGTACAGTTGTCAAGTGATTGTGTTTATATATTTGAAATGTTTTTAAATTGCATTTTAAATTTAAATTATTTTAATAGGATGGTCAATATTTATTAAAAATATAAAATTTAATTTTAATATCAATTTATTGGTTTTAATAAATTTATTTTTAAAAAATACATGCCATACCATTTTTTTTAAGATAAAATAGCAAAATTTAAAAGTCAATCGTCAAACATTCATTATTACTAATAGCTCATTGTTGGAGTTCTTCTAAGACTCTATTTGGATTATAGATTTTGAGTAAAGATTTATAATAAAAAAAATGAAAAATGTGTGAAAACCGTAAATGAAATATAATTTAAAAAATTTCACTATTTTTATTTTCCTTTCTTTTACCAAATTTCTATCCAAAATTTATGATCCAAATAGCCCTTTTTTTGAACAAAAATACAATGCAAGTCAAGGGAGCGGTTTCTAGTGGGAGATTTTCTCTTTCTTCTAGGTTCCAAGTGTTTGTAGAAGGTTGTTTTTAATGAGAAAAATGTTCCATATATTCATCCAGTCTCCTTCACCAGAAATACTTCATCTTAGCGGTAGACTGGCTTGACTATTGATTTGGGCATCTTCGATTTCAGCACTATACAAAGTAATGGCTTGAATTTAGATTTGATATTGGATTTGATAATCCAAAGCAAGTTGGAGGTGGTAATATTATTGAGAGATAAGCAACTAAACAGAAATGTATATTGACTTAAAATGTATATTTATTTTTATTAATTTTAAAATCTACTTATCATTTTTATGAATTAATCTTGATTACGTTAATCTTCTTCTAAAAAAAAAAAAGAGTCAATATAATTATGTTAAGAAGTGCAATTTATCCAAATTTTATTTTAATATGTGGTTGATTATTTACAAATATCATAAATAAATCTTTTTTTGTTTTATCATAACTAAAAAAATTAAATCATAACAAAAATAACTTTTTAAATTAAATAAATATTGGAAATATTAATAATTGAAATCATAAACTTTTTTATTTTTATAAAGAAAAATGATTGATCCACATAAAAAATAAGGAGAATCACATGCACGTGGGAGTTGAAGGAAAACATTACACACATGGAGGATGAAAGTGTGTCTGTGATGGGGTGCAAATGAAAAAATATGGGGGTGCAATGTGTTGGTAATTTTTTTTCCCAACTCTCACTTGCATGTAATTCCTCCATATGTTGGTAATTTTTTTTTCCTACTCCCACCTGCATATAATTCCACCTCAAATTTCAGAATTTGGGTTCCAATCCCGCTACATCCACACAAAAGGCCCAGCCCGAATCCCTCGGACTTATGTGGACTAGAGGTGTGCATGGTGCGGTTCGGGCGATTTGAGAGTAAAATTACAAACCGATTGGTAAATTAACAGATCACCGGATTGACAAATTGCAATTTGTACTGTTTTTAGCGGATTGAAAAATATTCTAACTAATTATCACACATTTGTATAATATATAACACTAATTTGTATAATATTTTTTAGATATATAACACAAAGTAATTTTATGTAATATGTCTCATAAATGTAACCACTAATTTGTAATAAATTTCATATCTTAAAGCTCTTTCACACTCATTTTTACATTCATATTTCATTAAAAGTTAAAAAATATAGGGAAAATTACCCACAGGTCCTATTTGAAATATATGTACACTATTTAATCCAGCAACTTTTTGAGTGGACCCAAAAGTCCTACTTTTCCCCCCTCTCTCTCTCTCTCTCTCTCTCTCTCTCTCTCTCTCTGTTTTTTGCCTCACTCTTTACGTTTTCCTCTCTCTCTTTTTTTCAGCATTTTTCTCTCATCTTCTTTGTCATGGACGACGATCGGTGATCACGTCATTCTTATTCTCTTTCTCTTTCTAATATATAATTACGGGTGACTGACGATCACCATTGATCGGGATTCACCGGTAACCACCAACCATCGAAATCAACTCGTGACTTCACCCTCACCGACGGCGAAAAAGATATATTTCCGACGAAGAAGATGAGTAGATCTACTCAGATCTGATGTATGAGTAGATCTACATCAGATTTGGCGAGATCTAAACAAAAAATAATTGCTGGAGTACAATCCTCTCTCTATATCCTCCTTTCTCTTTCGATCTCTTTTTTTTTTTTTTTTTATATTTTCTCTGCTATGCACTTCTCTTTTTCTGTTCTAATGGAGAAAATTTTCAAATTCTAAACAAGTAGTTTTCGAGTTTTAGTTACAGGTGGTGAAAACTGTAAAATTTTGCAGTTTCAAATTTTTTTTGGTGCTGAAATGAATCATGGTTTAAAACTGTAAAATTTTGCAGTTTCAAATTTTTTTGGTGCTGGAATGAATCATGGTATAAAACTGTAAAATTTTACAGTTTCATAATATTTTTTAGTTTGATTAATAAGGATAAATGCTTAATAAATTTTTGCTTTGAAACTGTAACATTTTACAGTTTCAAAACTGTGGTGAATGTGGTTTGGAAATACTCTTCAGATCCTGGAAGACGCCAACGATCCTCTGCTAGTCACCTGCAAAAATACAAACTCCGGTCGGGGGTGCCGGAATTAGCACTCCGACGGACAAGTCAGTTCTCCTCCAGAGATCTTGCTTACTCAGTTTCTAGAAGTGTTTTTCTACATACCTTTATAAGTCTGAAGCTCTTGTATTTATAGTCGTTTTTCAGCCTCGGGGCCAGAGTCTACTTTTTCTTTTGTTTATGTATTCTTCCATTTATCCCGACACGCTTTTTCCAGTATATTCGGCCCAAAGATCCTACTCGGCGACTTGGCGGAAGCGAAAGAGCCGTTCAACACCCGGCTCCGCTGTCGCGCTTGGCCCTTTAATTACTCGGCTCCCAATTGCCCCCAAGCATCTTGTCAGCGGTTGGACGAGGTGCTTAGCTCGATTTTCAAATACTACATCTTTGAAGTTCTTGGGGCTTCGACTTATTACTGTGATTGTTTAATTACTCCCTTGAATCGTCGCCTCGGACTCCGTCGCCTTCGTGCACGCCCATTCATTATGACTTGGAGCCCGTGTCCTTGAATTCATGTTTTATGGCTATTAGGCCGCTCTTCGAATCATTCTTGCACCCCTTCCATCTGCGATACTCTTCACTTTTGCAAGTTTTTTCCTTCTCAACTCTGAAGCTTTTCCTAATTTGTTTACTCCGTCGCGTATTCTTACAATCAATAGATTATGGCAAAGTATTTAAGAGACCTTCTTTCTCCGGGTCGAGTTGTCGATTTTAGACGTCATTTCTCCGTTCCTGACGATGTCCACCTATCGTTAGTGGCGGACCGCACTCTCGACATGGAGAGTGAGGAAGAAACCGATTGTCTTTCCCTACAGCCGATCGCGAGAGGAGTTCGCTTTCCCCTTCACCCGCTCGAGAAATTTCTTCGCCATTGGGATTTGATTCCTTCCCAGCCCAATGTAAATTTCTTTAGAATTATAATGGGGGTCGTAGCGTTGAACCGTCGCCTTGGTATAAATCTCGGCGTCCTTGCCATTCGGCACTGTTACGCTCTGGCCAGATCCTCTGGCCGGCACGGACGTTACTTCCTCAGAGCTAAGGACACAGATCACCAGTTGATCACTATGCTTTCCAGTTCTGGAAAACGAGTCGATGACGTTATGGTCGTTGTCCGTGGCAACTGGGAATTCGGCGAGGGGGAGGATCGCGTCGATCCTATTCCTAGACGTAGGGGCGAGCCAGGTCGCCGAATGCCCTTTTGCTGATAATGAACATTTGTATCTGCCATACCCTATTTTCTTGAATCTCACGGCTTATCTTATGCAGGGAACGAGTTGAAAAAAGTCTTAGCTTCAACCGACGACGTCGTTCTTTCGGACATCAGGATTGCTCTTAATTATTTCGGCCGTCGCAGTCTTTATAAGCAGGGAAGGGCGGCTCACGTTCTGCTTTGCTACGAGCCTACGTATACGACCTTTTCGGCTGCGGAAAATATACCGATTCCGAAAGGGGAAGATTTTCTCGTCGCTCGTATTTTGTCCGACTTCAAAAATTTGAGGCAGATAGGATTTGAAGGGTCCGATTCGGAGAATACTGAAATGTAATCGCCGCATCAGATCACTCGAGGCGAATCGAGGTATTGGATTGACGATCGTCTGCTTTGGTGCGAACGTTCTTGTTGACGCTCTTCAACGTCTGAATAACCCTTCCGTCTCGAGCTCTGTTGGCATGGTTGGGTTAAGCGACAAAGCTTGCTAAGAAGGCGAATCACGGAGAGGTTGGCGCTAGGAGAAAGCGGAGGGCCTTTCAACCGAACCACCTTCTTTGAATCTCGGCGTTCCTCCTATTCTTGAATCGAAATCCTTGCAAATTGTTGAGGAGGCTGACGAGTAAGGGTGCGAATCCTGTTGGTTGGGGAAGCCGTTCGAGGAAGTTGGGGAAACGTCGGAAGCTCTAGAGATCATGAGGTCGGTTTAGAAGATCAGTGCGGTAAACGTCCTCGAATGGTGGGATCAGGTAAGGTCGTGCCCTTTGTGATTCGACCGATGGTGAGAAATATGCCGGTTCCATCGGTTGCCTCGGCACTTAATGACCCAGAGGTCGCGTTAGTGTAGCGTCTTTGTCATTACCGTCGTCGGAGGCTTTCGGTTTGGGCCGGATTTGAATGCGACAATGTTAGCAGCGCGATCGGCCCTTTTGGTGTGTATTCGATTTTCCTTCATTCAAGCGTTGTTCGCGTTATGCTTGTTTTGAGTCGTTCTTTTGCGAGCCGTTGGTAGGATAACGATGTGGGCGCCGCCATCTCGACGCCATCAAGGAGATTAGTAAACTGCGGCGTGAGGGCCGAGAAAAGAGCGAGGACGAGTTTTAAAGCGGCGAGGAAGCTTCTCGAGGCGAGGTGCGGTGGAAAAGCTCGTGATGCGGATAGGTTGAGCGGAGGCGAAGAAGGCCGACGACTTAGGCACTTTGCTTATCCAAAAAGCCGTTCTTGCTGGAGGCCGAGTTGGCGAAGGTGGCGGCGAAAGAGTGCGAGTCAAAATTTTTGGCCGGGAGAGAATTTGGGCTCGCCGAGTCTGTGGAACAGTCTCCGGTTTGAGAATCGATTCAAACATGGTTGGCACAGGGGCCCTTCTTTGCGGTGGCGTTTATTTGAATGTGCCAATATCCGTATGAGCAAGTGGACATCGATCCATTGGAGACCGATTCGGAGGATTGATGTTTATGATACATGATTTTTACGTCGTGTGGTTTTGGTATTTTGTGTTTATGATCTGACAATGGACGTTGATACCTTTTGTAATTATAAGATGTTAGCGATTTATGCGCAATGTGATGAGGTTTCCGTAGTTTTATGGTGACGTTTTATTTTTGTAATTATACAATGTTAAATCAATTCAAACCAAATATGCCGGTTCCCTTGGATGGCTCGGCTCGAGCGTGGAAGGTCTAGTTCACATGGGCTAGATCGCTTGCGTTAGACGGTCTTTCGGCGTTAAAAGCCGAATAGTTCACGCTCCGAGGGCTGGCCGAGGCATCGTTAAATATTTAGCCGAATAGATTAATAAATCTGCCCTTGCGTTGGATAGTGCTCGAGCGTTAAAAGCCAAATAGCTCACGCTCCGAGGGCTGGCCGAGGCATCGTCAAATATTTGGCCGAATAGATGAATAAATCTGCCCTTGCGTTGGACAGTGCTCGAGCGTTAAAAGCCAAATAGCTCACGCTCCGAGGGCTGGCCGAGGCATCGTCAAATATTTGGCCGAATAGATGAATAAATCTGCCCTTGCGTTGGACAG
The DNA here is from genome assembly GCA_025200525.1 of Camellia lanceoleosa. Lineage (NCBI taxonomy): Eukaryota > Viridiplantae > Streptophyta > Magnoliopsida > Ericales > Theaceae > Camellia > Camellia lanceoleosa. The sequence continues at coordinate 105,893,079 of CM045772.1, read as the reverse complement.
TGCTCGAGCGTTAAAAGCCGAATAGCTCACGCTCCGAGGGCTGGCCGAGGCATCGTCAAATATTTAGCCGAATAGATTAATAAATCTGCCCTTGCGTTGGACAGTGCTCGAGCGTTAAAAGCCAAATAGCTCACGCTCCGAGGGCTGGCCGAGGCATCGTCAAATATTTGGCCGAATAGATGAATAAATCGCCCGCTGCGTTGGGCGGTGCTCGGCGTTAAAAAGCGAATAGGTCACGCTCGAGGGTGGCGAGGCATCGTCAAATATTTAGCGAATAGATTAATAATCGCCTGCGTTGGGCGGTGCTCGGCGTTAAAGCGAATAGCTCACGCTCGAAATTTGGCCGAGGCATCGTCAAATATTTGGCCGGATAGATTAATAAATCTGCCCTTGCGTTGCCAGGGCTCGGGCGTGTCGATACATTTTATTGTAATATTTAGGCACTTGTTACAATATTTTGCATCACGTGGCGTAAGCGTTTGGAAATGCCCCAAAGCGTGATGCCATCAAAAGGTGTCATGCACCAAAGGGGGGGGAGCTCCGAATCCGGAGATTTATTCTGGCCAATCGTCATATCCGCGAAGGGCGCTCCGAATCCGGAGACTTGTTCGGCCCTGAGGTGTCATGCACCAAAGGGGGCTCCGAATCCGGAGACTTATTCTGGCCAATCGTGACATCCACGAAGGGCGCTCCGAATCCGGAGACTTATTCGGCCCTCAGGTGTCATGCACCAAAGGGGGCTCCGAATCCGGAGACTTGTTCGGCCCTGAGGTGAGGTGTCATGCAAGGGGGCTCGAATCCGGAGACTTGTTGACCCCGAGGTGTCATGCACCAAAGGGGCTCGAATCCGGAGACTTATTCGCCAATCGTGACATCCACGAAGGCGCTCGAATCCGGAGACTTGTTCGCCCCTGGTGTCATGCACCAAAGGGGCTCGAATCAGGAGACTTATTCTCGCCAATCGTGACATCCACGCGCTCGGAATCCGGAGACTTGTTCGGCCCTCAGTGTCATGCACAAAGGGGCTCGAATCCGGAGACTTGTTCGCCCCGAGGTGTCATGCACCAAAGGGCTCCGAATCCGGAGACTTATTCGCCCTAAGGTGTCATGCACCAAAGGGCTCGAATCCGGAGACTTATTCGCCAATCGTGACATCCACGGCGGGCGCTCGAATCCGGAGACTTGTTCGCCCCGAGGTGTCATGCACCAAAGGGCTCGAACCGGAGACTTATTCCGCCAATCGTGACATCCACGAAGGCGCTCGAATCCGGAGACTTGTTCGCCCTGAGGTGTCATGCACCAAGGGGCTCGAATCCGGAGACTTATTCTGGCCAATCGTGACATCCACGAAGGGCGCTCCGAATCCGGAGACTTATTCGGCCCTCAGGTGTCATGCACCAAAGGGGGCTCCGAATCCGGAGACTTGTTCGGCCCTGAGGTGTCATGCACCAAAGGGGGCTCCGAATCCGGAGACTTGTTCGGCCCTGAGGTGTCATGCACCAAAGGGGCTCCGAATCCGGAGACTTATTCTGGCCAATCGTGACATCCACGAAGGGCGCTCCGAATCCGGAGACTTGTTCGGCCCTGAGGTGTCATGCACCAAAGGGGCTCCGAATCCGGAGACTTATTACGCCAATCGTGACAACCACGAAGGCGCTCGAATCCGGAGACTTGTTCGGCCCTAAGGTGTCATGCACCAAAGGGCTCGAATCCGAGACTTATTGGACTTGAAGTGTTGAGCTTAAACATGTGAAAACGCGAGATCTTGGATTCTGAGGATATTGTGTACAAATATCAAGCCCTGGTCGGGTCATTGATAAAATTTTTCGTAGATGTGTTGAATTCACGGTAGTGGCGAGGTTTCTCCTCGACATGTCGACAACCGATATGCCCTGTTCTGCGGAATCTATTTGATAGGGGCCGTCGATTCGGACCAAGCTTTCCTCGGTCGACCTCCGATCGGCGAGCACCTTCTTGACACCGGTTCTCTGGATTATGCGGCCTTGTTGGACTCGCCGATTGTATGACTTGGCGGCTGCTGCTGATAGCGAGCCATGGGCGCCAAGGCACGATCTCTTCGTTCTTCAATCAGAACCAGGTCCAAAGCAAGCATCATGTCATTTCGACCCGTGTCGAAGGCTTGCGATCCGAGGGTTGGTAGGTGATCTCTGGGGTAAGATTGCACGGGTTAGAAGCACAAGGCAAGCGGTGTTTCTCCGGTGGATCGTCTTGGTGTTGTTCGATGGGCCCATAGTACACTTGGCAACTCTTGACCCACGCGCCCTTGGCACTTTCGACCTCTTTTGATGCCGTCCAAGATGGATTTGTTGAAGCTTCGCTGACCGTTACTTTGGGGGTAAGCCGTGAAAAAGTAAGGTACAATCAGTATTTGCCTTGACTCTCGGTACACGCCACAGTCAAAGCGGAGTGCCATTGTGCGAGATCAATGCTCTTGGAATGCCGAATCGTGTAATGATGTTCCTCCACACAAAACGCAATGTGGGTCTCGTATATGGGTTAGAGCCTCGCTTGACCCACTTTGTGAAATAATCTGTTGCTACGATTAGAAATCGCTTGTTCCTCGGGCCTGGGCGATGGTCCTACAATATCAAGTCCCCAGAGCAAGCGGCCAGGGCTAGTGATTGAATTCAAAGCTTCTTGCGGTGATGGGTTAGTGGGGAAAACTTTTGGCATTGTTCGCATTTCTTGACATAATTTTGTCGTCGGCTCTCATAGTCGGCCAATAATATCCTGTGTTATCGCCGATGGGCAAGGCGCCCACGAGTGTGCACCACATTTGCCTTCATGTATCTCGGTGGCGGCTCCTCTACTCTGTCGGTGCACGCACTCGGTATGGGCGAGAGAGGATTTTTGTAAAGTCCCCTTGTGGATCAAGGTAGTATCGCGAGCCTTGTTTCGCACTTGTGTGCTTCTTTTTATCCTGGGAGTTGCTCAAGAAAGGAATGCGACAATGGGGTCCTTCCAACTTGGGCGGATTCTATGATATTGATGTGGGTCTCCTCGGGCGATGCAGTTGGGGAATGAAGCCCGCCGATGTGCGCTTGAGCTCGGAGTTGATGGCGGAGGCCAAGCAAGCCAGGCATCCGCGTGTGTATTTTGATCGCGTGTTATTTGGTTTAGTTCGTGATGGTCGAATTTCGCCAGCAACGAGTTAGCCGTTTTCATATAGGCCGCCATACGCTCATCTCTCGCCGCATACTCCCCCTTCAGCTGGTTGATTACCAATTTTGAGTCACAAAACACCAACAGTCGCCGTGCGCCGAGAACATGTGCGTTCCGGAGTCCGGCTAAAAGGGCTTCATATTCGGCCTCGTTATTTGATGCTTCGAAGCCGAGCTTGACGGCCTGTTCAATGACTGCGCCGTCTGGGGACATAATTACGACGCCTGCGCCGCTGCCCCGTTGGTTAGACGATCCATCGCAGTATAATTGCCAGATGTCCCCAACGTAGACTCTCCAATCTGCTTTGACCTAACCGGCCTTTGTTTGGAGGTCCCGAGCTTGAGGTCGGCAAGCCCTCACGTGGTCGACCACAAAGTCGGCAGCACGCACCTTGATTGCGCTTTTGGGTGGCCGAATGTCATATTGGCGAGTTAGAGCCCATTTGAAACCATACGATGCTACGCATTAGAATCTTGATCGAAGAAATCTGTTAGCACCTTGATCTTTGTGTGCTTGGAAGTAGTGCATCGATTTTCTTCTTGCCATGACGAGGGCTAGGGCGAGTTTTCTAGCGGTAGGTAGCGTGTTTGGCGTCCACCATCGCCTTGCTCACATAGTACCTTGGTATTCTTCGCCCTTCCTCCTCTTTTAACAATCTGTGGCCGACCTGTCGAGACGACCCAGATATAAAATGAGGGGTCACCGGTGGCGGTGTTGTTAGAAGAGTCTTGTCGAAGGTAGGTCTTGAGGTTAAAAGCGCCTCGCATTCGACGGACCATTCGAAAGCTCGCCTGGCGTAATGTTTGAAAGAATTATGCGCAACGATCTGAGATCGGTGATGAACTGTTGAGTCGTGACCATTCCCATCGACTTTTGGACTTATTTGGTGAGCAGAGGCGGGTTCCAAAATTCTTGTGACTTGCCTCGGGTTGGCCGATTCCTCGATGGTTGACGATGTAGCCTGTGAATTTGCAGAGCCGATCCGAATGCACATTTGGAAGCATTCACTTCATTACGTACTTGCGTGGGGTGTTGAATGTCTTTTCGGATCGGCTATATGGTTTTGTTCTTCTTTAGATTTGACCACCATGTCGTCGATGTATACTTCCATAGTCTTGAGTTGTTCTTTGAACATCGTGGTGACCAATCTTTAGTAAGTCGCCCTGCATTCTTTAGTCCAAAAGGCATAACCTCAGTGATGGGTTCCTCTTGGAGTGAGGAATGCGGTTTATCTGATCATCTGGATTCATGGCGATCGATGGTAGCCTCTATAGGCGTCGAGGAAACTCATGCGGCGATGGCGTGCCGTCGCTTGTCGGCAGTTGGTCAATTCTAAGCAAGCGATCTTTGGGGCAAACTTTGTTCAGATCCGTGAAATCGACACACACTCGCCAGGTGCCATTCTTCTTTTTCACCACCACTGTGTTGGAGAGCCACGTGGGATAGGTGACTTCCCTGATTGCCCCGGCATCAAGCAATTTGTCAACTTCCTCGACAACGGCGGCAGTGTGTTCTGCGGAGGATCGCCGGCCTTTCTGAATGATCGGCTTGCACTGAGGGTCGACATTGAGGTGATGCTGCGAGACCGCTGGGTCTATCCCCGGCATTTCATACGGGGTCCACGCAAATATGTCGAGGTTGCCGAGTAAGAAAGTGATTAGTTACTGCTTGTCGACCTGGCTTAGAGAGGCGCCGATCATAAAAAACTTTTCCGGGCTTCCATCGATGTCAACCCGGTCTAAACCTTCCGTGGCCTTTTCGTTTGGTTGACGCCCAACGTCTTCCAGGACTTCTCGACTGGGCACTTCGACGGAGTTTACTTGCAGTTCCTTCGGCGTCCTGGCGGCGAGAAGGTAACATGCTTGGTCGACGTGGAACCACGGATCTGCTCAATGCCATGCTCTGTTGGGAAGCGTAGCAGCTGGTGGTAGGTGCTTGGGACGGCCTGCAGGGTATGTAACCACGATCGCCCCATGATGAGATTGTATGGTGATGGTAGCCTGACGACCAAGAACTCCGCGACCACCGTTCTCGAGCCAGCGCGAACGGGTAGGCTGATTTTGCCCAATGGGTACTCCGGGTTGGCGTTGAAGCCGAATAGTGGATAGGGAGCCGGAGTTAGATCCGAATCGTTGAACCCGAGTTTGATGAAGGTTCGATAGTACATAATCTCTGAAGTACTTCCCTGATCGATAAGGACGCGCTCTATGGTAAACCTATGTACGCGTAGTGTAACGACCAGAGGATCTACGTGAGGGAGTGTGACACCGCTCAAATCAGAGTCGTCGAAGGTGATGCTTGCCGCTTCTCGGACCCGGGGTCGCTTTGCCGGTGGTGGATGCTTTTGAGGGCTTGGAAGTGATTGGACTGTATGTCTGATCGGGCTATCGGCGGTCAGATATCATATGGACGGTGTCAAGCGGGACGCCTCTTGGACGACATGCGTCCTCTGTCACTTCCTCAACGTAATCCTTTGAGGCGCGGCGGCCGCCGGTATTGCGCTGTTGGTCGCGAGGTCGTCGAGGACCCGCCTTTGGGGGTCGCTCGAGAACCTTGAGTCTTGCCCGGTGGGACTTTGCTTTCTCTAAGGCCAGGTCGCGGCGAAGGCGTTCGTTCTCAGCGATGATGCTGTCCAAACTCTGTTTGGTCTGGCTGGCCTGTTCCATGGTCGCTTGCATCATCTCCTGTATTAGAATCGTTGGTGAGCTAGGGTGCGGGGCGTGTCGCTGCGCGACGGTTGCCTCTCCGAGTGTAAATGCCGGAGTGAAGTCATCTCTCCGTCCGGTCTCATCGGTGGCTATCGGGGGATCTTTAGTCACGTCTTTCATGGATATATTTGAGTATTCCCACAGACGGCGCCAATTGTGGTGAATGTGGTTTGGAAATACTCTTCAGATCCTGGAAGACGCCAACGATCCTCTGCTAGTCACCTGCAAAAATACAAACTCCGGTCGGGGGTGCCGGAATTAGCACTCCGACGGACAAGTCAGTTCTCCTCCAGAGATCTTGCTTACTCAGTTTCTAGAAGTGTTTTTCTACATACCTTTATAAGTCTGAAGCTCTTGTATTTATAGTCGTTTTTCAGCCTCGGGGCCAGAGTCTACTTTTTCTTTTGTTTATGTATTCTTCCATTTATCCCGACACGCTTTTTCCAGTATATTCGGCCCAAAGATCCTACTCGGCGTCTTGGCAGAGCAGAAGGGAGCCGTTCAACACCCGGCTCCCTGTGCGCATCAGGCTTCGGCCCTTTAATTACTCGGCTCCCACAAAAACTTATTTTTCAGTTTGATTAATATTAGAGATTATTTGCTTAAACTTTACAAAAATTGAAAAATAACATATGTTTTTCCCATTGTTGTTGTTTTTTGTCGTTTCATTTTTTTTCCTTTTAGTTTATCAATATTTAGCACATTTTACTATGTTTTTTCGCTCTAATTTCTCCATTTATTCTCTTCTTTTTTTTCTGACAATATTCTAGACATTCCGGTGCGTCTCCAGTGATGTTCTTAACGTCCAGCGAACATTCTGAACATTCCGGCAACTTCTATTAACGTTCTTAACACTCCGATAAACTTCCGGCGATATTACAGCGACTTCTCGGCGATACTCCAGCAACTTCCCGGTGATGTTGAACATTCCGACGAGTCTCTGGCGACCGTTTGACGGAAGTCCAACGGTAATAAGATGTAACAATGTCTGTAAATTTAAAAAAAAAAAAAATAGATTTTTTTAGTAACAATTAAAAATGTATGAGACTAATTGGTGAAAGTGTTTCATTTGAGGATTAACTGGGTCTTGAACTTTGTATATGGGACTTATCAATAAGTCCCCCAAAAATATATATCTATTAATTATAGTGGAGTGGAGCGGAACAGTTTGGTTGATGGATTATAGATTTTTTAAGTTTAAATCGCAGTTAGCAATTAAAGTAGTACGAATTGATACAGATCAGTATAATCTTAGCGGATTGAACGGTATTTTGCGAAGCCCCACATAGTCTGTGAGGACGGAATTTGTGAACCACATACTGTGTTGTGCGTGAGACACACGCACAACAAACCTGTCTCTCTCTTTTCTTTTTTTCTGAAAAAAGCAAACGGTCCTTTCTTCCTCAAACAATGACTTGAAGCTCTGGTCCTGCAGGCTCGGTTCTGGAAATACTCTTGCACAGTTTGGATCATAGCTTTGGTTTTTTTTTTTTTTTTTTTTTTTAAAGAAAAAAATTCCATGAAACATAAAGTTAGTTCCATGGTGTTTCAATTTCTGGGGTTTTTAGTTAACTTTCATGGAATTTTTTTTTTTTTTTTTTGGTTTTCTCATTGTGATTTGCAGGAACAACTTCTGGATGTATTTATCCCAAGTTTGGCTCTTTTTCTCATGTCATGAACATGATATTCAGCACTTTCACTTTCACTTTCCAACCTTTCATCTTCCTCTCTGTTCTCTCCCCTGTTCCTCCACTTTCCTCCATCTTTAATGGCTGCCCTATACCCACAAAGCCATTAAAAAAAAAAGTAACATAATTTTTTTTTCCTGGGTTTGTGATGATATACTTCGAATGTTCAAAAACTTGATATGGGTATATTTCATAAAGCTTGATTTTTATGGATCTTCAAATTCTCACTTGGGTTTCAACAATTTATCAGGTAAAATACCAGATGGGAAAGCACAATTTGGGACTTTCGAATCAAGATGTTATGAAGGAAATCCATTTCTTTGTGGATCGCCATTGGAGAAAAATTGCACAACCATTTCTTACTTGCCATCGCCAACAACAACATCATCTTCAAATGAAACAGAGGGGAAATGGTATGATATTGATCCAATTATATTTTATGCAAGTGTTGTCAGGACATACATCACTTTCTTGTTTGGATTTGCTACTCCTCTTTACATCAATCCGTACTACCAACAAAGGTGGTTCTATCTGATTGAGGGAGGTATGTATGCTAGTTATTATTTTGTTTCTGACACTCTTCACAAGCTATTGAGACTTTCTATATAATTAGCTATGATTTGTTTCCATGAAAAGTATGGCAAATGTGTAATAGCTATTTTTTTTTTCTGATACTTTTTACAAGCTATTAGGCCTTTTGTATTATTAGCTATTGCTTGTTTCCATGGACCAGTATGGCAAATGTTGCAATAGTGCTAGCTTTGTGCTGCTTATGAATGAAGACTAGTGAATTAGTAATCATTATTGATAACTTAGTTTCATTTCCTTTATTTGCTAATTGGAATATTTCTAGGAGCTTTTTATATTATCCTATTCGTTGTTACTCATGAGCATGCTGACCAATTAAACAAAACGAATACCTTTATACTGTCCCACTGGTGCTTTTGTCCCTCTAGATTTGTGCCACTTTTATTCTGATTTACTTGTGGCGAAAGTAATGGGTGGAAATCATGTTGTATTAATCACATTCATGTTGTGTCATCTAGGATATGTGTAGGAATTTTCTCAATAATAACTCAACCAATTTTATTTATTTATTTTTTTGTGTTATTGTGTCATGTTCGTATGCTGTGTTAACATTTAATGTATTAAAACTCAATTTTGAAACTGAAAATTGAATTATAGTGCTTGAAGTTCCCATGCTGTCAATTTGAACCAAGTGTTAACGATTGTATTTTAGACACAACTGTTGTTAGGCTTACATAAATGAGTATTTTACAATTAGCTATGTGATTTATTATGTATCTGTAAAATCCTTGATTTCCAAATACCTCTTTTGTTGAGTTTATGTTCCATGTGTGAATGAAAGCCATGGAGTCAAGGAAAGATGGCTACATACCTTGCCAGCCGACGTGCCGCGAAGGTGGATGGCCACCGAAAGGTAAGTGAACAGCTGGCCATGTGTTGTGCCAGCCAAGCTCTTCAGCTTCCTCCATCTTGGTGTATAAATAGAGAGGCTGAGAGGAGAGTTGAGTAAGAAAGCAAACCAAGAGAGAGTGAGAGATGTGAGGCAGAGAGACCGTCTCTCTCGGTGTGAGAGAGGGAGACAGGTGAGTGGGTGAGTGAGGTTGGTGTGAGCTCCTCCTCTATTGTTATCTCTCCATTATTATAGTGATAACCCGGTTACTCTCCTGTGGACATAGGCATTAGGGCCGAACCACGTTAAATATGGTGTCTTCTTGGGTGTGTGTGTGTTTTTCTACTTGGTATAATTTCTAGAAGGTCTTGGGCTAGATCCTAGATCCCCAACAATTGGTATCAAAGCTTGGTGGTGAAAAATAGTGTGTTTTTCTGAAATGGCCTAGAAATTAAGTTGCTTGAAATCGAGTTTTGAGCGTACCAGGAGGAAGGTCTCAACGAAAGGAATCTAGACCCAGAAAAACGAGCTCAAACGGAGACTGGGGTGGACCTCACACGCCCTCTGAAACTGGCGAGTGAGGACCACTCTTGGACACGTGCCACATGCGCAGCAAGAGGTTGAAGATGACCACTGTTCACCAAAGCCGTCGTGTTTAAATATAATGTGAGGAAAATATAACACAAAGCGTGGTTCTGACAAAGTAAATAAGGTGTTGTGATGTGCAGATGGTCAGGGGTTCGAAACCCCTAAGCTGCGTCTTCAAAATTTATTTTTTTGGGTAAAGGATGACGCGAGGATGACTTTAGCAAATGGAATATTCCTGGTGATAATAGAATATTCCCAGGGATAACGTCAATGGATGGAATATTCCTAGTAATAACGGAATATTCTCTGACGAATTTTGAAAATTACAGAATGGCCCAGAATGTGCATGAAATTATAATTTTGCCCCAAGTTTTGGGAAAAATTTTCAGTGAGGTCCCCGAAAGTGCAGTGAAGGTTAGTCTTAGCTAAATGGACCATTCTAGATGCAACTGCGAGATCAGAATAGTGAGATTCTGAATGGTTTTTTGAAGATAGCCAAAATATGAGAGTTTGTCATCTTCGATAGTTAGAGGAGGTTGCAGGATATTATAAAACACTGCGGATTCACTAAAGAGATTAGAATGGGCAGATGCTGACCAGATTGGACAACCAGACACAGATCGAGATAAATCATTGGAGACCAAAGGAGATCAGGCTTGATCAAATGGAAAATCGAGGGAGATCAGGATTGGTTAAGGGCGATCAGAGGATTACGGAGATGATTATCTCCGAAGTTCATCGGAAGATTTGGTTCAATCAGAAGAGAAGACCATTCATCGACGTATTGATGATTTGGCAACAAGTACAGGCTCAAGGAAATGTTGTGGCTATTAGAACTACTGTATATGAGTAGGTACTGGTGGTATGTGGATGTGTGGAACAATAGTTGCAGAGGAGCATACTAAGCGCAGAAGTACAAATGCAGACGTGCAGCTATACAAGGATACGCTAGAGTGTCGTACAAAGGCGAGGAAAGAGTGTGCAGCAGCAGGTTGTTGAAAGTTCACAAGAACTTTCAGACAAAGAAATTGAGACAAGTAAAACGCAAGAAAGCGCGCCAAGGAGTGGCAAGTCTTTTTTTTTTTTTTTTTTTTTTTTCTCTATGGTGGTTTCTTTAGTTCCATGGCAGCAAAGGATAGAGTTGATGCGGATCTCTCAAGCAAGCTCGACGCAGGGAGACCAGAAGCCATAGGTGCGAGCACTATGCAAGGAATTGCATAGCTGACACTGCTTTGACAGATGGAGCTACTGTCAACTATCAATCTATCAACAAGAAATCGGATTGGAAAGGCAATGCATAACGAACGGCGTATGTGGAAATGCTAGAAGGTTGTTCAGAGGTGCAGAGGGCAAAGACTGATAGATCAAAGGAAAAGCTCCGAACAAAGAAAATCGAGGATGTTGATAAGACAAACGATGAGTTTTCTGTTGCTCCAATAAGTGGTCATGCAAGGTGATGCATGTCAGTCCAGGGCATCCTTGGCAGGGGGTGCAGGGCATCCAATCAAGGTGTGTCAAATACCTTGGTTACGCAAGTTTAAGCATAGCAAGTGAAGACATCTGAGACAGGAAACATGGAAGAGATCTGTGGGAGATAGGAGTAGAGGCTCTCTCCAAATCAGAGAGGTGTGTGTTGAGTTGAGGATGTAGGATTCCCCCCTCCTCTTGTATCTCTAGTGTATTATCTCTAGCTTCAAGGGATACAGGCGTCATTGAGGAGATGTAGACTATGCTGGATTTTGGGCGTAACAAGTTTGGCAGTAGGTTTTATTACGAATATGACATATCACCCCACATGAGCATAAGGGGGTGATTGCTGGGTTTCTGCTCCATGTGTGAATGAAAGCCATGGAGTCAAGGAAAGATGGCTACCTACCTTGCCAACCAACAAGCCGCGAAGGTGGACGGCCACCAAAAGGTAAGTGAACAGCTGGCCATGTGTTGTGCCAGCCAAGCTCTCCAGCTTCCTCCATCTTGGTGTATAAATGGAGAGGCTGAGAGGAGAGTTGAGTAAGAGAGCAAGCCAAGAGAGAGTGAGAGATGTGAGGCAAAGAGAACGTCTTTTTTTATGTGAGAGAGGGAGATGGGTAAGTGGGTAAGTGACGTTGTGTGAGCTCCTCCTCTATTGTAATCTCTTTGTAATCTCTACATTGTTATAGTGATAACCTGGTTACTCTCCTGTGAACGTAGGCATTAAGGCCGAACCATATTAAATATAGTGTCTCCTTGGGTGTGTATGTGTGTTTTTTTACTTGGTATAGTTTCTGGAATGTCTTGGGCGGGATCCGAGATCCCCAACATCTTTCAAACTTGAGATTGTAGTCAACCCATCCCAATTGCTTTGTTGTTTCCCTCTCCAACATGTAACGTAACTCACCCTTTATACCTGTTACTTTGGACTTTCAAGAGTTTTGTGGCTTCTTGTTGAATAAAATGATTAGAAAAAATTTAATTTTCAAGAGGCATGAAATTCTAACTGATGATTCAATAAGTGTCAATTAAGTAAACTTATAATTTATCTGCCTAAAGAAAGTCATACTTGAAATTATTTGCTTAAAATATAGTAAAGGGACAAGATGATTTACTGCAGAATTGTTTGTAATTGTCCAATTATATAATTTATGGGAACACCAACATTATGTAGGTTTGGCTCATTTTCTATACAGAATCAAATACAATGAAGACGTAGATAACTTTTTTTTTTCCCCCAACGGAATAAATGAATTAAAATACTGATCAATATAAAAACAGTCACTCTTGTTCTAAGAGGACTTGGTTTTTTATTGAACCAATCAACAACGAAATTCAAAAAATATGAGCAAAATTTGACCTAAATTTGCATAAAAGCTTGTTATCGGCAGCACAACTAGGACTAAGCAAGGAAACAAAATTTGCAAACCGAACCAGTCTAAACTAATTTGGTAGATTTGATTTGGTTTTTTAATTCATGGTTCCGACTTGGTTTGAAAAATTAGGAAATCGGCCTCCGTAAGTTGGTCCTGGATTAAGGTTCACAATTTCGTATTTGAACCGAACCAGATTGTATAACTTAAACAATATATATTTATTTGCTAAATATTATGTTGGTTTAAGTTAATGATAGAATAATATGCATGTTTATGTTTTGAAAGTTTATGTTTCAAAAAATCATGACAGATTAATGTTGAATAATGTTTGCTTAATCTTATATTTTTACTTACTTGGTGAATATGACGAGAGTAGTTTGTTCGATAGGAATGTTATTTATTTTTATAATTTATGATAAGTTGAATTTTTTTAAAAATATTTTATGATTTGAATAAAACTATACACACCAATTGGTACACTAATTAATATACTAACAAGTGATGTAGCATAGTTTTATTGATTTTGAGTCTTTGTAGGTTGTATAATATGTGGGGTCTGTAGTTTTAATGTTGCAATGCTATAGCATGTGTTGGCACACTAATTGGTATACCAATTAGTACATGTAATATCATTGTTACGATTTTTCTTACGAACAAATTATGTGAAATTGTGATTCTAAATCAAAGCGAACCGTGTTTAAATGGTTTGATTCGAATTGATTCCATTATTTTAATAGTTTTATTTTATTCTAATTTTTATAAAACCGTAACTAAAGAATTGATCCTAATTTCATCCCAAACTAATCCAAACTAATTGATCTCAAACCAATCCAAACCGAATGCCCCTAAGCACAACCGTCAATTCTAAGCAAGAATTCCCCCTCATTTTTTTTACCACACCGTTCTTTCCTGCATTGTTGGCATTCAAAACAACAAATTACGAAAATATCTGAATTTGGTACTTTTTAATATTTGTTTTGTATTCAATAAAATTTTAAAAGATTTTTGCACAAATTTTTACTTTCTAATATATCTAGACTAAGTGAATTTAAAAACTAAAAAAAAGTGATTCAAAATATTTTTAAAAATTTACTAAAAATAAAAAAAAAATATGAATTAAAAACTCATAAATTTATTTTTGAAAACTCCAAAGCAAACAGATTTTAGAATAAAAAGAGGTCAAAAATTAAAAGATTAAAAAATACTAATAAAAAGTTTAAAAGATTGACTAAAAAAAATCATATATTTCAATCATTTACATTTTTGTAATAAACTACACTCCGTTTGTTTCGACGAAAAGTATTTATTATAAAAAAAAAAAATTAGAAAATATTATCCACAGAAAACGTTTTCTTATGTTTAGTTGCATTCTTGAAATTAATGTACTGATGGTTGCATTACTAGTGGTGGTAGTGGTGGTAGTGGCGGCGTGGTAAGGTTGAGGTGAAAGTGGTGGTCGCGGCGGCGGTGTCGGTGGTGGTGGTGGTGGTGGTAATAATGAGATAGAGATGGTAGTACTGGCAGTGGTGGCGGCGATGGTGGAGATTATGGTACTGATGGTAGTGGCAATGGTGGCAGCGACGGTGGTAGTGGTGGTGGTGGAGATGAAGGTTGTGATGGTAACATGATGACATTAATAAATTTTTTCTTTGGAAAATATTTTTCATCTTTTAAAAGTGAAAAACTTTTTCTGCCCAAATAGGCTTATCTTCCATTGATTATGAAAAATATTTTCCGTTAAGTTTTGTTTTTCGTTGTACCAAACGACAGAAAATACAAAAAACATTTTCTAAACAAACGGAGAAACAAGTCATTTCCAAAACACGTCTTTTTGGTTTTTAAGTTTTCAAATACAATTTTTGAGTTTTTGAATTTTTTGTTCTTAATATTTTTGTATTTTTAGTAATTTGTTTATATTTTAATCAAATTTTTATACGATACATTTAAATTAGAAAAAAAAATTTCAAAACAACAAAATACAAAAAAATAGAAAACTCAAAAAATGTATTTAAAAATTCAAAACTAAACAAATGTTTTACTATTTTTTTTATCTCATAAAAAAATAAAAAATAAAAACTCACTTAAAAAAAAATAGATAAATTACAAATACATCCTATAATATTTTCTTAAAACACAAATTGTCTCCTATAATCTAGAAATTACATCTCACCTTTCAAGTTTCTAATCACATAACAGATCATTCATTTTATTAATAAATTATGAATTCAATTAACAATTTTTAATAATATCATAAATATATTTTAATTAATAGTTCAAGTAATTTTATTATTATTTAGGAGAGTAGTTATAAATTTTATTTTTTCTAGTTAATTATGCTAAATAAAAAATTATGATAAGTGAGCATATGTAATTTCTAGAACCCCAAGAACAACTTGTATTTTAAACAAACTTAAAGAGATGTATTTGTAATTTATCAAAAAAACAAAAACAAAACTCCAAATGAGGCCTTAAACATAGCACTACTTTTTTTTCTTTTTTCTTTTTTGTGGGTAAATTACATTGACAGCCCTTGAGGTTTGTGTCTAATAAAGTTTCTCTCTTGACATTTAGAAAACTAGTGGTATAAGCCCACCCGATGGGTATGCTATTAAATTTGTAAAATATAAATTTTAATTTTGAATTAAAAATATATGTAGTGTTTGCTGATCAAGTGGTGAGGGTGTTGTTTTCCAAACTCAAGATCTTAAGCTCAAATCTTGTGTACTTTACTTTATAAATTTTTTTTCTCTTTTTGGATATAAAAAAATCCACTTGGCAAAAGGAAAGAGTAGGGTTCAAGACACTAAGTGAGTTGTTCGCATATATAATAATAATATCGTATAGATAGATATAGATATAGATTATATCCCCCTCTACCAAGGTTTAAAATTGCATTGCAAAATACCCCTCCCGTTAGTCAGCCGTCAAATCAGTTTAAGACTTTTTTTTTTAATGTCAGCAACTAAACTTCACAAAATACCAATTTTAACCTCCATTTTTCTTTTCCTCTCCACTTCGTTCTCTTCATTCTCTTCTCCTAAATCAACCTTTATCTTCCATCATTTTACTTCTAGTCTCCATCCATTATAGGTGGCTGAGATTTACATATCCTATAGAGCACCATCCCGCCCTCTACAATGGAGCACGACTCTACTGGTGTGTGATTTGGGTTATAGTGGTTATGGGTGTTAGTGGACAAAGGGTTCCATCTATTGAGAGGTTTAACAGGGTATCGTCAATACATACATGCAGAGGCTTCACAATGACAGTAGCAGCAATGGCTTCCACATTTGTCTCCATCCCCACCACTATCATTGACCACCTTTACTGAAATTTCATGGTCAACGCATATGTTTCTCTTTGTTTCCCTGCACATCACACCAACATCCATGTAATTGAGGCTACTGTTTCAAGTTAAGAGAGAGAGAGAGAGAGACATTTTGGTCATCATCACTGGGTTTCTAAAATCTCTTTGTCAAGCTTCCACCATTATTTTATTATTACATATTATTCATATATGTATATGTGTGTTTGTATCACTACAGGAAAAATGGCCTACAGCAACGTTTTTTTTATGGCGTTTAGGGAAACCCCACTATAAATTAATGAAACACAACATTTTCGAAAAACGTTGTGTCTGATCTCAGTGAAACGGCGCCGTATTGGGTCAATGTATTGACCGTCAAAACCTCCGTCTCTTTGAACTCGGTCTCTCTTTCTCAGTCTCTACTACAACTCAGTCTCCCTCTCTTCCAAAACCCTCGATTTGAAGCTCTCACTCTCTCTCGCTCAGTTTCAAACACACACACTCTCGCTCGCTCGCTCAATTTCTCATTCTCACCCATCGATTTGCTCGATTGCAGATCCAAAACCCTCGATGGTTTGCGCTTCATCGATCTCTGTCGCTCGCAATCGAACTCTCTAGCTATTCTTCATCGATCTCTGTCGCTCGAGGGCTTTGCTCTAACTGTTCTTCATCGAACTCGAACTCGATTTGTTCTTCATCAAATCACATATCCAAAATCCAAAATCGATCTGTTCTAGCTAATCTCTCTTGCTCTTATATCAGGTACATTTTTCATTCTCTACTTTCTCATTGTCAAATCTGCTGATCTGTTCTACTTTCTCTGTAATTTTTTCGTTCTTTAGTTAAAAAAAAAAAAACTAGTTTATATAATTGTTTATGGTCTCTAATTGGCTTTTGTATATCACTTGTTTGACAAACTATGCTGTTTTGATAGCCTGGAAATACACTAGTAAACTATGGTGTGGTTAAATTGTTGGCAATTTGTTGTCTATTTTTAGATTTTAATATTTGCACTTCAAATATTAAAAGGTCAACTAGTTCAGTCTTCCAACAGTTAGAATTTGCAAGTCCATACCAGGTGAAATTGATAAGCCAATCTTGAATGACAGATACCTGAAAGATGTATAGTTCAGATTTGTTTCAGCTACAAAGTAGAGCGTAATATTGTCAAATATAAAAACTACACATTCGAAGTGGCTGTTTCTGCTATTTCTGATCAATTGATATATGCATATATATATATATATATATATTGCTGCTATATATGTTTATTTGGATGCTTTAGTTGGAGTCAACCAGTGGTTCTGTGCAAAAGATCTCTTTGGGCTCAATGATCTAGTTTGGTTTATACTTGTGTTTAGAAAATGTTTTGGAATTACTTGCCAAAATAACGGTGTTTAAATTATATATTGTGTTGATTTTGTTTTTTTATGTATAGCTTGCTTATGTTGACTTTATTTTATTTATTTTTTGTTGGGGGGGTGGGGGGGTTCTCATGTTGTGTTCTTAGTATTCTGACGTATTTTGTTTGATGACAGATGTCAAATCATGAGATTCAGGATTCTCCATGTACGAAAAAGATGGTAAGCTACTCTGACATTAGTTTGCCTCTTATTCTTTATGGATTTCTTTTCAATTTCCTGATAAAATATAGAAATTCATGGTTAATGCAAGTTATGCTTAATTATCTGGGATAGCTTGCTTCAAGTTCATATCAAAATTTCTAATTGGGTGAAAACCAAGAAACTTCCATGCTGTAACTTTTAAGTTTCAACCATGTAGGTTTAATTGCCAAAAATTATAGATCGATATATAGTGGCTCATAACATATCACCACTATTGTTGTCATCAAAACATTAGAGCAATGTCAATGGTGGCCTCATTTTTGCTTTGTAAATCTTATCGTTACATGAAAGTGGTTGTCAAGTTAACAGTTGTCATATAATTATCTCAAGAAACCATGCGAAAGACCAAAATTTAAAGGGGGCAGAGACAGATATACAGTCACATAGTATAGAAATTTTCTTGAACATTTTAGCAGATTTGTTCTTAAGGATTGAATCACTTTGAAGTAGTAAAGCAAATGAGAATTGTTGAAATGGTAGTTCTTCTATTATTATTATTTTTGAAATGGTGGTTGTCATTAATTTTCTTTCTTTAATCTGATAGTTCTTCCTTCTTTACAGTGAGAAGGTGGGTCGGCTTCCCTGTCTTCTCATCTGGAGGAGTCAACAACTGAGGGAACTTGTCCTAGTACAAGTATGGTGTTTGATTTTGACAGAAATTCATTTCCTTGTCTTGTGAAGGTGAATATGATCCTTTTCCTTTGTTTTAATTTATAGATATAAAAAATATCATCCCTATAAAGCATTCTTTAGCAATATTGCTTCATCTTTGTATTTCCAATGATTTATGCAGGTATATGACTCTCTAGAAGCTGACTTGAAGCTAAATGATGTTTTTGAGTTTGTGGGTGTCCTCACTTTTGATCTGGAGCCTAGTGTAGACAAAGATGATTCTGATGAGTTCACAAGTACTTTATGTGAAGATGAATTGTCTCATTCGCCTCCTAGCAAGGTCTTGAATATATCTTTTGTTTGCAGATATTTTGTCCAGGGTACAAGGCTTGTCCTCATAGTCACAGTTCTTTAATTTTATATAACGTGTTCTATGAAGCCCAGACATCAGATATTATACCTTTTCATATTTCCATCAGAGCATTTCTTATTCCAAAACATTTGATCTCAAATTTGTTGTGCTGGATTTATTGCCTTTGCACATTTTTTGACACTAGTAACAAGTTTCTTTATAACAGGTGCATGCCAGGGTTGACACACTTGCAGTGGGAAAGCTTTCACTAAATCTTACTGGTTTTAACAAGGAAAATGTGTCTATTTTTGGCAATCATCTTAACCTTGCTGTCAAAAATCTTGTGCCTTTCACTCATTTTATACCTCTTACCGTGGATTATCTCAACACTGCTTTCCTTTCCCCAAGAAAGGATTACGAAACAAACAGGTAAAGAATTTTTGGTTTGTGCAACTAGAGATTGACATCTGTATTGGTCATTATTTTCTTACAAGTTCATATGCTTATGCTCCAGACTGGTGTCTGGAGTTCTGCAGCTAGCAAAGGGCTCGCACATGATGATTGATGAGACATATTTACAAGCCGGGACACTCAACTCTGTCGGGGTTGAGAACGCAAGATTGATAAAGAATCTAATGGAGTTGCAAAAAGTAATTTCCAACTTATGTCCCAATTGTATACATATCATGTAGTAAAATCTTGCGATAAAGGTTTATGACAGGTGTTATGTACACAAGCATTGGAAAGCTGTATAATTTTACTTTTACAATCTTGTTCTTGTGCATTGTTGAATGACTACAACATTGATTTCAGAGGCAACTTTTGGGGCTAAGTACATGCTTTTGTGTCTTTCACTTGCCAGGTGGAGTATGATTTTAAGTACTATAAGATGGAGATGGAAGTGGATGTTCAATTACTAATTCTTTCTGAGGGGAAATCAAACATCCTGCCGACTGATCTGGTTCTTCCTTTCTGTCCATTGTCAGTGGAGTCCTGTGAAATTGGGGATGCAGAAGCTCTGAAAGCTTGGAGATGGTACTTGGCTAGTCTAAAATCATTAACTCATTCCATCGAGCCAGACATGCAAAAGGTATGAGTTGACTGTCTTCTTTGGCTATACATGAGTAGTTTGTATTTTAATAAGATGGATTTCCATTTGCTAGGAAGAAGACAAATGTAAATCCTATGTTCTAAGGGAATGCAATTTCCAACTCTAGGGACATGTTGCCACTTAAAACTGACAAAACTGGGTAACCATGCTGCTGAGCGTAGGGTAGTATGAGTGAAATGTTAACAGTTGATGGAGCTTGCGCAATCATCATAACTGTTTCATGCCTGTAGACACCCCATTTTTGACCGTCCTTAAGACTTGAACGTCACCGTTTGAGCACTCGGTGATCATCCATGTTTGTGTTCGTCTTGAGTTCCCGGAGGTCTCGGCCACGCGCCTTGCCTCAAGACCTCTCGACTCGACTGTTTTGTGCTTGGTTTTGCATCAAACACTTGTTGCTTTGCTTCTGAGAATAGAGGAAGGCTTGTTGGCCATCCCCACACCTCACCGGCCATGGCTTGAGGCCACCGGCCCTGTTTTGTTGCCATCGGCCAAATATCTGGCCGGTCGGCACTCTTGATGGTCAGTCGACCATTGGTTTGGTCAATTTGGCATTTTTGGCTGGCTGACCCCTATGCATCTGCTTTTGCAGATATTTTTATGCCAGCTGTACTAGCTGGCATACACCTTGCACCCCCTCCATACACATGTATGGAGGGATTTCACTCTTGCTTAGCTTGTTTTGTAAGCTTTGCAAGAGTGATCCTCTATAAAGAGGAGGCTTCTCCCCCCCTCCTCTAGGGTGACAAAAAGGCTGAGGGGAGCTCTGGTTCTAGAGTTAGCATAGTGTATCTATTCTATCTCTATTTCTCCCTCTCTTTTGCTCTAAGTGTGTGTTTGTCCTTAGTTTTGCACTAGGACACCTACCATTACACCTTACCTTGGTTGCTGAGGCATTAGGGGGTTGTCCTTGAAGTTCTTGAGCTGGTTTGGAGCTAAGAAAGTTGCTGGAGTGATCCTTGTAAAGAAGGTCTTCAAGGGTAAGATTCTTGCCCTTTTTACCTCATTTTTTCATAGTCTTTTTGCCTACCTTGCTTGCTATTTCAAGCTTAGTGTATAACATATAAAAGTCATGTTTTTACTTGCTTAAAATAGTTATTTAAGGTTGCTTTGAGCTTTGGGGTTGTTTGACCCCTCTTAGGTCTTGTTAGGCCCTATTTTTGTGCTATTTTGGTGAGCTCCGGGACCACCTTGTTTGGGCCTCCTCACCACTAAAATCTTGAGGGATTTCAGTGGCGAGGATGGTGGTTTAAGGTCCTAAGAAGGAGAGGGCCACCCCCTCTCCTTGTTGTCTTCAATATGTGCCATTTTAGTCTCATGTGTGAGCACCATTTTTAAGTGCATGTTGGCCATGTCTTAAGTGTTATTTGTGCTTATTTTTCCATGACATAGCACTGTCTTTGGTTGGTTTAGACACATCATGCTTGCCTTGCATACATGTCTTGTAATGCCATGATTTGCCTTAACATGTACATAGCATTTAGACTATCATGCTCATGTGTTTTGACCTAGCTTTGTGAAGCTTTTATGCTTGTTTTAGTGTGTTTGAGGTCTATTTTTAGTCATTCGGGTCATCCATGCTTCGCTTTGTATAGCTACCATGTAATCCCTTTTGTATGCCTTGAGCATTGACCCCTCTAGCATGCCTTCCTTGCTTTGTTTCAGTGGTTTAGAACCACTTGCCATGCCATTTCAGTCCTACTGGTGTGCTTGTATGCTTACATTTGATGCCCCTTTAATGTGTTAAAAGGTGGTTGTCTTGCGCCCCATGTTTGGACCCTTTTCTATGCTTGCATGTTTAGACCATTTAGATGCCATCTAGGTGTGCCTTTGGTCTTGTTTAGACCTGCATTGGGGCTGTTTGGAGTCCCCTTGGCCCTTTGAGGCTTGGTTGGCATGGCCATGGTTTGAGCCCTTTGGTTGGTCTCAAGCTTTGGGCTTGTTAGCATGCTTTGAATGCTTGGTTTAGGTTGGTTTGGCACCATCCTCATGTGTTTTTCAGAGCTTAATATGCATGTCATGTGCCCATGATGTTCCTTTTTTAAGTGTGCTTAAAAGTTGTCTCTATATGCTTAAGTGTTGGACCTTGTATGCATGCATGCTTGTATGTGCATTTGGCCCCATTTCTTTAGCATCGGCCACTGTTTTGGGCTTGTTTGAGGGCTGCCTAAATTAGCTTAAGACCATCCTTCGCATGTGTTGCATGCTTGCCTTATGTGTTGTTGCATATTTGGCCTTGTTCCATGCTTATTACATTACACATTTGCATGCTTGGGTTGTAATGCATTCGGCATGCATTGTACTTAACATGTTGTCCATGTTATATTTTGTATGCTTGCCTGGTTAAGATTATACTTTGCATGTTTGCTAGCTTGTATACTTGCCCACATGCTCATGTTGCATACTAGCTCACATGCCTAGGTTGCATCGCATGAGCATGCATGCCTTGCCTCTTGATCAAGTGATAGAGGTTGGGCCATTTGTTTGTTTTGGTGTGCATTGCATTTGAAATCAAAATGCACAACTTGGCCTCTTTGGCCATCACGCATTGAAATGCGCGATTGGTGGTCCGAGGGTTGAGTACCAAACTCCTTCGAGTCATAAACATGATAAGGAATGTGGTTGGCGCAAACATTGCTTGAAATGCATTGCCATGCCATGTTTTGCCCTCTGCTGCTGTCAAAACAGGTTTCTGCAGGAAGCTTTGGCCGGTCGACCACATGCAGTGCTGATCGACCAATGATGGATGGCCGATAGCTCCATGTATGGTCGATGACCACCCTGCCATGGCCGGTGGCATTCCCCAGTGTTCATAAAGTGCTCCTTGGGACTTTTGCAATTTTCAGAGGAGCAGAGCAGGGAAAACAGAGGCAACTTGTGCATGGCAATGGATTTCCAAACAAACCCGAGCACGCATGCATTGGACCCTCTTCCCAAGGCGTTTTATCGCTTTCTTTACTTAATTGATTTGTTAATTAATTAGGTGGTCTATTAATTATTTAATTAGCTTGTAGGTTAATTAAATTGTATTATTCTTTTGGTCCCTCCGAGCGAGGGCAAATTTGTAATAAGTGTGGGTGCGTGTGTGCATGTCTTCCAACCTCCACTTCTTTCTCCCTTTTACTTACCTTCTTTGATGGTTAGTGTTAGGGCACATTTTTAACATACCTCATGCTATACAGGCGTGCATCATTCATCAGTCTTGCATGCACCGGGCTCGGCGCATCATGCTAACCGCATAGTATTTCAATTCCAAACTTGAATACGTGCATCGAGTCATTGCATTTCACATGTCATTCTTAGATTAGCCGAGCCCGTTCTAATGACATTTTGTATGCGATGCATTAGCCATTTGTTAACTTGAACTAGGATCATGCATTATCACTAACTAGTTCATTGTTTTGGCATGGAGTACGATGTAAGTATTTGTGCTTTAGCATCTCGCATGAGTGTGAATGCTAACATGACAGCATGCTTACCATGTGGCTATGTGCTTATGTGATGTTACTGCCTGAATGCCTGTGGGTGAAGGTTAGATTGTTTGAGTTGGAACAACTCGTTGAAATCCATGTTTTAGCCTACTCGTGAGTAGCAAATTTCAAATCATTTCTAAACAAACGGATATGCGATGCTTTGTTCCAAATTAGGCGATCTAGTCTATACTTTTGTGTTGTGCGCATCACATAGTAAGATTAGGCTAATAATCGGAATAAGAACGCATGTGTTTTCAAAAACTAGATATCATGATTAGTAGAGGCCGATCTTCGGATCGGGCGAGAGGGGGTGCTCATAGCTGACCTTCCCCAATCGTACCCAAGTTCCCGAGCTGAGGCAACTTTGGTGATGACAGACACGTGGCCTTAGGCAAACGAGTTAGGGTTTTCTAAATTCCCCCAAAATAAAATATTTAGGTGGCGACTCTGTATCTGGCAAAGCAGTCCATATTTGGCACTTCTTTACAAAAATCTGTTTTCCAAAACGATTTGCTAAATTTGGAGTCTTTGGTGATTTATCAATCTCACATTGCACATTGTGAGATCAGATTAAGAACCGACACAAATCGAGTCCGAACTGTAGCATGAGGCCCAAGGGTGCGTCTACAGTTTCTGGTGACTCTGCTGGGGAGTTAGAGAACTTGACTCGAACTCATGATATCTTGTTTTTTACTACACTTATGTGTTTCTTTGCATTGCATGTGCATTGGTGCGCCTAGGACACCGTGTTTGCCATCTGCTATTCCTGAATAGTTTGCTAGAGGCTCGCTTCGAGAAGCGTGCCATAAGGCTAACCGGTTACGGGCTCTGCCCCGATAGGAACACAAACCGCGGTTATTACCGGGTCGCCCTTTTGACCAATCGACCTAGTGCATATTCGGAATCCATAGTGACCATTCCAAGCTAGGACAGGTTGCTACCCGATTATAGGTTGTTTGAAACCACTGCGTGCGTAGTGAAACCCTAGCTCCTGACAAAATAGGACAGGGAAACCCTACCCCAATATAGGGATGTTTTGGCTCTACTTTACTTGCTATGTGCTTTTAGAGTGTATCTCTACAGGGAACGCATATGCCAGTTTGCAAGTATGAGTATCAAGCCTGAGGGCCTTAGTATTAGTGTTTTGGGGAATCAGTTATGTCTGCGGATATCAAACTCAGTTTTGGGGCAGTGATTTTGTGGGATAGTGATTAGTGGTAGAGTACAGTTATTCAGCTATGATTGTGTCTGTTCTAATTGGGCCAAAATGCTGCGTGTTTTCTCTTTCAGGTTCAAAGATTCAGTACAGAATAACCAGTGTTCTCCTTTGCCAAGGCAAGACAGACATCTGATCCGTCAGTCACCATTCAGTTCAGCGGACTTATGACGACCCGAAGTTCAGAGGAAATTGTGGTTATGGCAGCCGCACTAGGCCAAGGAATCATCTTGCAGGATGAGGCCAATGTTGATGTACCACACCCGCCCAGGTCGCCTACTGTGCACCCGATCTGGACACCCCAGTTGTATCAAGCTCGTGAGCCCACCACGTTCGAGTTAATGGGGATGATTGGCGACCTTCAGAGGTCAGTGGCTGATCTCGCCTACGGAATGTCGGCTTCGCCACCAGCTGCATCGTATGCCAGGAATTTTGTACCGCAGGAGCCCCCGCTATTGGGACGGATTGTGATCGAGCTCAGCCAACCTGAGGTTGCCTCGAGCTACAGCAATGACATGTCAACAACAACCGGGTTTCGCTCTGATATAGCAACCCAAACCCTCGATCAAGCTGAGGCTAGAGGTAAGAACAAAGTGGGAACAGATACTGATCCCATTGAACAACTACTGTGGGCAGTCGAGGCTTTGAAAGCCGGGGGAATGAATAAGCAGCAGGTATTCGCAGTTGTGGCTAAGACTGTGGACGATGCTTTCCCCACTCCAACCGAAGGCAGTTCAAGCCAAGCGGAAAATCGGGATAGGCCCCGTCATGCCAAAACAGTTCCTTCCACTCCTAATCCTACCCCTGGGAAAGATCAGAAAGCCAAGGCAGTGCCTGCCGACCCTTTCGCTAGTGCGTCTAGCAAAAATCCACAGACTTCAAAGTACCTGCCTCGAGGGCGCAGAGTCTTTCATGCCCTCTACATGCCTTTGTCTAGGGCATTTCTAATTTTGGCTAAAAAGGGGCATCTTAAACCCCTTGAGCCTCGGCCTCTCCCTGCTCATCTTCCACCGGGTCATGATGCTACCCAGTACTGCGCGTACCACCAGCAAACCGGTCACAGCACCGATAACTGCTTCCATCTTCGCCATGAAGTACAAGATTTGATCGACAATGAGGTCATCCTCCCACTTACCTCAGCAAAGTCTGTCACCACTGAGCTGTTGGACTTCGAGGATACTGCAAGTATGTGATCAGGGGTTGGACCACCTGCGGGCGGCGCTCGGTTTATTTCAAGATGTGGCGTCTGGCACGCACTTTTTTTTGAGCATCTGCGAATGCTATTTTTGTAGTTCCTAACTTGGGTGTTGAGCCAATTTGATGGTCTTGTTTTCAGTCTGTCTCTTTGTTTTGAGTCAGTCTTTTTGCTTAAGGGTCTGTCTTGTTTTACCGAGTCAGTCCCATTGTATAGAATGTCAGGTGATTCCAGGGTTGTTGTCTCAAACACCGTTTTGTTTTGTAATTACCCTTTTGCTTTCTTTTTGAGTCTGTCTCTGCTGTGGAGCCAATTGCAACCAGGAAATTTGAATGAAACAGCTGCGGCTATCATAATTCCGTGCTTACTGCTACTTTGTGCTAGTTGTGCCAGAGGACTTGAATGAAACGGCGGAGCATCTCGCTTACTCTTCTGCACCCCAAACTCGTTGCATTGACCTAAGTTTTTCAAAACTTTTTGAACACTGCGGTGATGAAAACGAAGAAAAAGGAATTCCTCAGGATTTGCAAAATTTGATCAACTGAGAGAAAGAAAGGCATGCTAAGCCCTTAATGAATGAAATCATGCTTGTTAACATGAGTACTGAGAAGGACCCTGGCTTGATCCAGATTGGTTCCACACTATCTTCAGCGCGAGCGATTTGTCATTTTCTTAAAAACTTTCAAAAACAAAATGTTTTGCGCAGTCATGCCAAGACCTGTGTGGAATCGCTCTTGAGATTGTGCAGCTTAGGATCGCTCTCAGCCTTGAGACTTGAGCCCTTGCTTTCAAACCTTGGACCTTGGGTTCAGACTGTTCAACGATCAACCGCGATGTAAGGCCTGTGTGGCCAGATTTGAAGCAGCCCTCGAACAAGAAGCGCCAAAGTCAGATCAAGAAGATCAGACCTCATCACAAGAAGCTTGCAAAGCTAAATCAGAAACACCCCTCGAACTAGGGGCAAAAATGTCCGATGTGCTCGAAGAGCCAAAGATGGATCCTTCTGTAAATCAATACAACAGCCACTTTCCTGGATACGGATGGCTTCAAAACCCTAAAACCATTTGGCATGGACTTGTTACACTTTTACCCTTTGAGAGGTTCGCTGGGTCGAAAACCCAGAAGGGCGACCCAGGCAAAAGTTAGAGCAAGAGAAAAATACAAAAAGAAAAGAAAAAAAAAAGAAAAATACAAAAAAGACAAAAAATGCAAAACAAAAGAAAGGAAAAGATAAAAAAGAAAAACATGAAAAGAATGAAAAGAAAAGAAAAACAGAGCTCGCAAAGTTGAAAACCCGCAACAGGTGGCCTTGCAAAAGTTTGAGAGTAAAAAGTGAGGGTTAATACACGAGTGTACCTTAACCTAAACTACGTAAGGCTTGATTCCCATGTTTGGGATACGTAGGCAACTTCATCCTGAAGTCCAACCACAAACACTTTCAAATCAACTGTGTCCATGTAATGCAACTTCACCTTGAAGTCTAGCCACCAACACTTTCAAAGTGACTGTGTCCATATATTGGTTTTGACCATCTTCGTATTCTCTGTATCCGAGAGTTCGGTTGCGATCATCACTAATGAGGACTGTTCACAGTATCCTACGGCGTTATCCAGACAAGAGGCAACTTTCCGTTGCCATGAGTCGCCATTCAAACCAGGGAGACAGTGCCATCCAGACAAGGGACAATTTTCCATTGCCTCCGATTCGAGGTTGCGCATCTCGAGAGTAAGTTCTGCGCTCGTCGAGCATTGACCGTTTGTAAAAATAGTTTTTGAGAATTTTTACTAAGGTTGACCATTTTCTCAAAAATTGTTTCATTTTCCAAAACTGGACCATTTTCTTGGACCCAAAAAAGGAAAATTTTCAGTGCTCATGGCCTGACTGGCATGATTTCAAATCAAAGATCGAACGAGCATGTTAATCTAACTCTCAACTTGGTCAAAATTGTTTTAGTAGAAAACCAAAACAAAAAATGGTCAAAATGATGAACTAGGGGTGCAGTTGAGTCAGGTGTTCTGTCTTTTCCCCGCTATCAATGCATACATGCCAGGGGATGGCACCGTATTCGCCAGAAAAGGGCACAACTGAAGTTAACAACAAAGGGCCGAAAGCTCTCTCATCCTCTAAGCAACGAGGTATCAAACCAAGTGCGAAGCACGAATTAGAATGGGCCAAGATACTCCACTCCCTCATCTGGGGCATCGACTAAATGCCACCAGAAGAAATAGCTGTGAGCTAGCAGTGTTGGGCACGAACCCACTACCTTCAATTTATCCATCAACCATCCAGGGGAGGGATGAAAAATAAGAGATTAAAGAATAGAGAGATATAAGTTGAGAGAAAAGTGAGCAAAAGGGTTTTGAGTGAAAAACCGAGCCTGAGAGTCGAGTGATGTGAGAATCACAAATGAGAAGAGGGTGGGAAAAGATACCCGAAGAAACTGGCTCCTCATGATTTGGGAGGTCTCTTGTCTTTGTAACACGTCTGTGTGTCGTGTCTTTTGTTTTGTTTTCCTCAACTCTTGTTTGGAGTCGTTCCGAGCGTGTCTCGTCGTGTTTGGGTTGTTTACCTTTTATTTTACATTGTCGAGTCTTTTTTCACTGTGTTCAGTCGTAGGCTCAGCACCCAGTTGAAAACCCTTTTCTCAAATCGTTTTGTGCTCAGAGTGCTGTGCCATTCTCCACATTTGTGCAAAACATGATTTGGTTCTTTTGTAAAACCGCAGGGGTTCAACCTGGATCACTTGGAAACAGTGAACATATGGGTTCCGAATTGCATCTGAGTGTGTTTCAGCTTCAACAGCTCCCACCTTTGTATTCCGTCTTCTTAGATTGGACTGTTTGTTCAGGATTCGCCATGTGCAGAATGAACTAAGAATACTGTGTTATGGGCCATGAGTTCAGAATGAGCAGTTTTCAGAACAAGCAGTGCGTTGTATGAACTGTGTGTATGGGCTGTGTGCCGAGTAAACCGAGTACTGTGTTACGAGCCGGGTGTTCAGAATGAGCAGTTTTGTTGTATGGGCTGTTTTGCCGTTGGCCAGTTCCTTATTTGATTATTACAATACAAGTGTTTGATTTTTAGACAGGGGATCAATCTCATTTACATAGAGGTGTAATATGATGCAATGCAATACGATGCAATGTACGAAATGTACCAATGTAACACTTTTTCAGACAAAGAGTTTGTTTCATTTCATCATCTTTTCAAGTACAAAGTTTTGAAGAAAATAAAAACCTGCGTGTGGCAGTACAAGGTACTCAAGCTACCAAAAAAAGAAATAAAGCAAAACAAAAAGAAGAAAAGCAGCAAAAATCTAGATCAGTATCAGTGGTCTCAGGCCTAAGGGTCTGTCCTCGTCCTCTTCCTGGACGAAGGTCCAAGAGCATCATCATCATGCATTATCCGAGTCCGAGCCATCTCCGTCTCCTCCTCGACGACTTCCGCTTCTCGGACTCGGACTGTCATCGCTCGAATCGGCGCCGAGAGCTACTCCCAACATGAGTGCGCCTCACTTTGGTGCGGGGGAATACTGTGCCATCTCGCCCTCCTCCCCGAGCGGGAACAGAAGGCCCAGCTGGAGCACCTCCTGCAACCGGAATCTGGAATGGAGGCTGAAAAAGTACAAATGGCAAACGCATCAGTATGTTACGCAAAAGTAGAGTATGAATGTCAAGCACAGTGTATGAGTACAGTGTATGAATGCTGTGAGCAGAGTATCAGTACAGAATGCAGTGTATGAATACAGAGTATGAATGCTGTGAGCAGTATATCAGTACGGAATGCGGAGACTAAGTGCAATGTGTGAATGTCGTAAGGGCCGTGTATCAAGTGTTGTGTTGATAGTACGATACATCAGATTATGTAAAGTTTGAGTCGGTGATCAGAAAGACTTACCGGGATACTGTAAAGGGCCAGCAGGTCTAAGTTCCGCTGGAGCATCCCCATCATGGAGGCATTCAACTCTAGGGACTGGCGAGTGTACTCGGAGGAAGCCTGCAAAAGTGTTAAGGGTATCAGTATTCTGTAGAATATCAAGAGAAATGAAATGAAATGACTGTATAAAATGCAATAGTACATACCGGAAGTCGTAGAAACCGACTAGCTCGTGATCAGCCGGGGGGGGAGCAATGGGGATCTGATAAATCTCCTCACTCTGCCCTCTGTATGTCATCGTCGTGGGCAACACCGGCCATCCAGCTCCCCGCCCTTTCTGAGGCCCACTCCTGCCACGGGCCCGAGCCATCCTAGGTGCCCCTATTCCTGCTCTTGCTCCAGCTGCTGGCGCCGCAGGTCTCTCTCTCTCAGCTCGACAGCCACTGCTCAGAGGCCGCATGATGTAGGTCTGGACGTACTCTACATAGTCGCCCTCGTCTCTGAAACGCTCTGCCTCCCATCCGATCGTGTAATCGGCCATCTCATGTGGGGGGTATCTCTCTATTTATCTCATGTCGATAGGAGGTGGAGCCGGGACTTTCTGCGCCGGTAAACCTAGGGTCTGGCGTAGGAAGTGCTCACCCAGGTACCAAGCCCGATAGATCGGGCCCTCCAACAGGAGCCTGAATCGGGCGGACTCCTCAGCACCTGCATACCTCCCCCAAGCTGCAGCTGGCAATGGAGCCCAAGGCTGCCACGTGATCTGTAAATGATACACAGTTTGGTTATCTACTGTTATCGAAAGAACAATGCAAAGAGAAGCTTGAAATAAACTCTAAAGTTGAACATACCTCTGCGGCGGTGATGGTGTCAAAGTAGCGGCAGAAGAATATAAACGACTCCCGGGGTCTCCGCACGCATCTCACGTCAAAGCGGCGCGAGAATAGAACGCCAAAGGGGGTCTCCTCGTCCGGCTCTGGGGCAAGCCTCGAGAAGTAGGCATACACCCACAACTACAAAGTGTAATAGAGCAGATATCAGTATGCTTATCAGATAAAGCAGAATGCAGATAAAGCGGAATGCAGAATAAAGCAGAAATTGCAAAACCGTGTATTGTGCAGAGGTATACAGGTGCAAGATACAACAAGGTAAAGCAGATTGTATGTTTGCAGGTAATGTACGATCAATAGGCATCGATCGCAAGATGTGAAGTATTATAAAGATACAACAAGGTGTAAAGCGATTATATGTGTCGTGTGCAGATACAACAAGATGAAGGTATTGCTTGTGCGCAGTGTATAGAGTACAAATAATGAAAAGCAGAAATGTAAAAGAGGAAGAAGATGTACCTCCCAAGCTCGCCAATAGCCTCCAAGCAACTGCCCGCTGCACTAGGAGGATGAGCTCATGTATCCATAGATGGTGGCCAGCGCCCACCCCGCAGAAGCAGGATCTGGTCACGCCCACCGAAAGGCCAAGAAACAGAGAGGCACAAGATTGTCTTGGCCGGCGAAGATGGTCATCTCCAGCAAGAACATAAGAAGCCGCGTGCATACTGCTCTTCCTCCTCCTGGGTAGTAGGCGCCTGGGCTCGGAAATGTGTCTCGAACCATGAATACCGCACAAATCCTGCCCGAGCAAGAGGTGGCTGAGTGCCGAGCAGGTACAGTTGAGCGGCATCCCACTCATCCATGTCTGTATCGAAGGGGATCGGATCACCCCCTACCCCGATACCTGTGAGCATCGAGAAGTCGAAGGGAGTCATCGGCATGTCTCCCGTGGCAGAGAAGTGGAAGGAGTCAGTGGTGTCCCACCACCTCTCTACCAATGCCGCAAGAAGAGGCCTGCTCGCAGTGAGGCGCGAGAGTCCCTTGCAGAAAACGCCAAAACCAGCCCGGTCGACAATGCGACGAACCGCGTCGTGTAGCTCCAGGTACCACTCTCGGGTGACTGTATTCCCATACCCTTGGAGGGCATGTGAATCTCCCTGTGGTCAAAACAAACCATTGCGAAGCAGTGTTACAAATACAATGTTGAATGCACTCAGAATTGATAAAAATACAGTGCGTGTGCACGTGTTTAGATTCAAACAGACATCGGGTGCCAGTGTGCTCGTAGTGAACTACAACATATGATGTGTCAGTGTGTTTAGGTGGTTCAGTACAGATATAGCATGTGTATACATGTTCAGATTCAAACAGATATCAGGTGCGGGTGTTCTCGCAGTGAATTCTAGCATGTGATGCAACAATTTGTTCGGATCATTTTAGTGAAAATGCAGCGTGTGTGCACGTGTTCAGATTCAAACATGTATCAGATGCGAGTTTGCTCACGGTGGACTACAATATGTGGTATATCGGTGTATCCGGGCTAAGCAGTTAAAGAACAGAATCAACTATTGCAGTTATGTTCTACATTGTAGAAAATAAAACAGAGGGAAGACTGTACCTCAGAAGCGCCGTAAGACAGATGCGACTCTAGCTTGCGTAGAAGAAGCTCTCGCGGCATGCCCCTCTCAAAACTCCTGAACTGGCGAAGTCCGTCAGGAGGCAGCACGTGAATCGCCGGTCTGTAGGCCGCCGGATCAAACAATCGAATGTGAAGAGGCAAGAGCTCAGCCTCTGGGTCCATATCTATCTCCGGGGGAGCCCCACCGCCTGGAATGTTGTCCGCCATCTCGAGAAGAATGCGAAAGTGGCCAGAAATGTGAAAACCGGGTGAGAATATGAAAAGTCAACTGAAAAGTCAACCCCGAGAGGGTGAAAAATGGCTGGAAAGGTCGGGGTGCGGAAAAGGCATAGATATCAAGGAAAACTCATGGGAAACAAACCTTGAGTGGTGAAAATCGAGAAAGAAACACCGAAACAAAGTTTTGTTCGGTTCAAAACGTTCGAAACGCAAAGGTATTTGCACATTGAACGTCGAAACGTGCTCTAAAACAGGGGAAAACGGAGGAATGGAAGAAGAAAAATAGCCTAGAGAGAAGGAGGAAGGATTTTCGAGTTTGTGGGAAGTGAAAAAATAGGGCTAGAGGCCCTATTTTAAAAGACCCGTGCCGAAATGTCTAAACTGCCCCGATTCAGCAGATGGCCCTGCTTGTCATGGCGGTTGGCTAAATATTTGGCTGATGGATTTGTTTTGAAGCCGATGTATGGCCGATGACCTCCCCCGATGGCCGGCGAGCCTCCTACATCCTTGTTTGGGTCAGATATGTGGTTTGGGGCCTTCATTGCTCAACACAGTGTAAGAATAGGCATTTTTAAGCTTAACCGGTCTCTGTTTTGACCTCGGACCATGTCTTCTGCGTGCCATCCTTGAATACGTACAAGGAGTATCCTTTTCGTATCCTTTTATATACCTTGCAAATTCCACAAATCGCTTCAGTTATGTTCATTACACATCTTGCGTCGAGCGATGCCTCGTCTTACTTTGAAATCACATCTCAACATCATGAATAACATGCCTTTACCATGTTTCAGTTGAATATGTCCCCTCTTCGCGTTGTTATACACATTGCATGCATTGTCGCGTTATGCTTTACTTATATGTGTTCAAGTTCCTTATTATACACATTGCATGCGTTCTTGCGTTATGCTTTACTTACATGTGTTCAAGTTCCTTATTATACACATTGCATGCATTGTCGCGTTATGCTTTACTTATATATGTTCAAGTTCCTTATTATACACATTGCATGCGTTGTTGCGTTATGCTTTACTTATATGTGTTCAAGTTCCTTTTATACACATTGCATGCGTTGTCGCGTTATGCTTTACTTATATGTGTTCAAGTTCCTTTTATACACATTACATGCGTTGTTGCGTTATGCTTTACTTATATGTGTTCAAGTTCCTTATTATACACATTGCATGCGTTGTTGCGTTATACTTTACTTATATGTGTTCAAGTTCCTATACACATTGCATGCGTTGTGGCGTTATGCTTTACTTATATGTGTTCAAGTTCCTTTATACACATTGCATGCGTTGTTGCGTTATGCTTTACTTATATGTGTTCAAGTTCCTTTTATACACATTGCATGTGTTGTCGCGTTATGCTTTACTTATATGTGTTCAAGTTCCTATACACATTACATGCGTTATGGCGTTATGCTTTACTTATATGTGTTCAAGTTCCCTCATTATACACATTGTATGCGTTGTCGCGCGTGCTTTACTCATATGTGTTTATGTCTATCTAGCATTGCTATGCTTGTTTCAAAAATGCATATGTTATGCATTCATTATAAATAGCTTACATATGTTATGCATTCATTGTAAATAGCTTGCATATGTCATGCATTCATTGTAAATAGCTTGCATTGTCATGCATTCATTGTAAATAGTGCATATGTCATGCATTCATTGTAAATATTGCATTTACATACATTCCGTTGCATATTGTAAATATTGCATTGTAGCTTGCATGCATTCATTGCATCACCTCCATCTACGGCTCGCGCCTTTCCATGTTGAAGCTTGGTCTGGTATGTGCCCATATTTTTCACGTCGAAGCACAGTTATGATATTATGTGTACGCGCCTATTCCACTGCTGATATTGTGGTTTGAGGGTGACGGCACCGTTTCTGTGTTAGACGCGGTTTGTATGTGTCCATGCCTTTCCTAGGCAAGATACGGTTTGGCCGTAGGCCTTATCCATTGTATATATTACATTGTAGTGTAATTTGTTGCGTCCAGCATTTAGGATCATGTTCTTTCGTTAGCGGGTCATTCCCCACTTATGTCATTCCACCCAATTACTTGTTCTTGTGTCCGTCTACATTACTCATAGTTCTGCATGTGTACGCGCCTATTCCACTGCTGGTATTGTGGTTTGAGGGTTGCGGCACCTTTTCTATGGTAGACGGACTTTGTATCTCCATCATCTTTATGAAATTTGTGTGGTTTTTGAACCGCTCATGATTTGATCATGATTCAATTGCATTGCGTATCATTTGCATTGTTTATACATAGTTTTGCATATACTGCATATCATTTTGCGCATAGGTTGCATTGTCATGCACTCCTTCGCTTGCGTTGTCACGCAGCTTCCGATTGCATTGGTATGCATATTGCTAACGATATTTTACCTGTTAAGTTGCTTTCTTTTGCAGACATGATATTGTATGTACGGTTCATTTGAAGCTGGTGCAACCAGACGAACCGGACAGGTATTGTATTCTCCGCGTGAAACGTAGCGAGAAGTACATAATTCTCTTACATCCTTTCTGCTTTGTAGTGTAGTTGGACTTGTGTATGCTAGCTTAAAACTGTTGCATTGTATGTGCTTCGTTACAACTTTCTTTGCATGATCATAAGTTATGCTCAGCTTCTTGCACGATCAGTTGCATTTGCCCCTACCTTCGGGCGCATATCATTATTGTCTTGCATGCTTTGTCTGAGTCTTCGGCCTTGTCAAAAATGGGTCGTCTCTGGGCTTTGACACTCACTCCTGTCATTGTTATGACTTTCGAGTTCTGTCAAAGAGGGGCAACTGTAGACACCCCATTTTTGATCGTCCTTAAGACTTGGACGTCACTATTTGAGCATTTGGTGATCATCCATGTTTGTGTTCATCTTGAGTTCCTAGAGGTCTCGACCACGCGCCTTGCCTCAAGACCTCTCGACTCGACTGTTCTGTGCTTGGTTTTGCACCAAACACTTGTTGTTTTGCTTCTGAGAATAGAGGAAGGCTTGTTGGCCATCCCCACACCTCACCGGCCATGGCTTGAGACCACCGGCCCTGTTTTGTTGCCATCGGCCAAATATTTGGCCGGTCGGCACTCTTGATGGTCGGTCGACCATTGGTTTGGTCAATTTGGCATTTTTGGCTGGCCGACCACTATGCATCTGCTTTTGCAGATATTTTTATACCAACTGTGCTAGCTGGCATACACCTTGCACCCCCTCCATACACGTGTATGGAGGGATTTCACTCTTGCTTAGCTTGTTTTGTAAGCTTTGCAAGAGTGATCCTCTATAAAGAGGAGGCTTCTCCCCCCTCTCTAGGGTGACAAAAAGGCTAAGGGGAGCTCTGGTTCTAGGGTTAGCATAGTGTATCTATTCTATCTCTATTTCTCTCTCTCTTTTGCTCTAAGTGTGTGTTTGTCTTTAGTTTTGCACTAGGACACCTACCATTACACCTTACCTTGGTTGCTGAGGCATTAGGGGGTTGTCCTTGAAGTTCTTGAGCTGGTTTGGAGCTAAGAAAGCTGCTGGAGTGATCCTTGTGAAGAAGGTCTTCAAGGGTAAGATTCTTGCCCTTTTTACCCCATTTTTGCATAGTCTTTTTGCCTACCTTGCTTGCTATTTCAAGCTTAGTGTATAACATATAAAAGTCTTGTTTTTACTTTCTTAAAATAGTTGTTTAAGGTTGTTTTGAGCTTTGGGGTTGTTTGACCCCTCTTAGGTCTTGTTAGGCCCTATTTTTGTGCTATTTTGGTGAGCTCCGGGACCACCTTGTTTGGGCCTCCTCACCACTAAAATCTTGAGGGATTTCAGTGGCGAGGATGGTGGTTTAAGGTCCTAAGAAGGAAAGGGCCACCCCCTCTCCTTGTTGTCTTCAATATGTGCCATTTTAGCCTCATGTGTGAGCACCATTTTTAAGTGCATGTTGGCCATGTCTTAAGTGTTATTTGTGCTTATTTTGCCATGACATAGCACTGTCTTTGGTTGGTTTAGACACATCATGCTTGCCTTGCATACATGTCTTGTAATGCCATGATTTGCCTTAACATGTACATAGCATTTAGACTACCATGCTCATGTGTTTTGACCTAGCTTTGTGAAGCTTTTAAGCTTGTTTTAGTGTGCTTGAGGTCTATTTTTAGTCATTCGGGTCATCCATGCTTCGCTTTGTATAGCTACCATGTAATCCCTTTTGTATGCCTTGAGCATTGACCCCTCTAGCATGCCTTCCTTGCTTTGTTTCAGTGGTTTAGAACCACTTGCCATGCCATTTCAGTCCTACTGGTGTGCTTGTATGCTTACATTTGATGCCCCTTTAATGTGTTAAAAGGTGGTTGTCTTGCGCCCCATGTTTGGACCCTTTTCTATGTTTGCATGTTTAGACCATTTAGATGCCATCTAGGTGTGCCTTTGGTCTTGTTTAGACCTGCATTGGGGCTGTTTGGAGTCCCCTTGGCCCTTTGAGGCTTGGTTGGCATGGCCATGGTTTGAGCCCTTTGGTTGGTCTCAAGCTTTGGGCTTGTTAACATGCTTTGATTGCTTGGTTTAGGTTAGTTTGGCACCATCTTCATGTGTTTTTCAAAGCTTAATATGCATGTCATGTGCCCATGATGTTCCTCTTTTAAGTGTGCTTAAAAGTTGTCTCTATATGCTTAAGTGTTGGACCTTGTATGCATGCATGCTTGTATGTGCATTTGGCCCCATTTCCTTAGCATCGGCCACTGTTTGGGGCTTGTTTGAGGGCTGCCTAAATTAGTTTAAGACCATCCTTCGCATGTGTTGCATGCTTGCCTTATGTGTTGTTACATATTTGGCCTTGTTCCATGCTTATTACATTACACATTTGCATGCTTAGGTTGTAATGCATTCGGCATGCATTATACTTAACATGTTGTCCATGTTGTATTTTGTATGCTTGCCTGGTTAAGATTATACTTTGCATGTTTGCTAGCTTGTATACTTGCCCACATGCTCATGTTGCATACTAGCTCACATGCCTAGGTTGCATCGCATGAGCATGCATGCCTTGCCTCTTGATCAAGTGATAGAGGTTGGGCCATTTGTTTGTTTTGGTGTGCATTGCATTTGAAATCAAAATGCACAACTCGGCCTCTTTGGCCAT
This sequence comes from Camellia lanceoleosa, assembly GCA_025200525.1. Lineage (NCBI taxonomy): Eukaryota > Viridiplantae > Streptophyta > Magnoliopsida > Ericales > Theaceae > Camellia > Camellia lanceoleosa. The sequence continues at coordinate 105,856,072 of CM045772.1, read as the reverse complement.
CACGCATTGAAATGCGCGAAACTCCTTTGAGTCATAAACATGATAAGGAGTGTGGTTGGTGCAAACATTGCTTGAAATGCATTGCCATGCCATGTTTTGCCCTCTGCTGTTGTCAAAACAAGTTTCTGCAGGAAGCTTTAGCCAGTCAACCACATACAGTGCCGATCGACCAATGATGGATGGCCGACAGCTCCATGTATGGTCGATGACCACCTTGCCATGGCCGGTGATGATTCTTCATGGCCGGTGGCATTCCCCAGTGTTCATAAAGTGCTCCCTGGGACTTTTGCAATTTTCAGAGGAGTAGAGCAGGGAAAACAGAGGCAACTTGTGCATGGCGACGGATTTCCGAACAAACCCGAGCACACATGCATTGGACCCTCTTCCCGAGGTGTTTTATTGCTTTCCTTACTTAATTGATTTGTTAATTAATTAGGTGGTCTGTAAATTATTTAATTAGCTTGTAGGTTAATTAAATTGTATTATTCTTTTGGTCCCTCCGAGCGAGGGCAAATTTGTAATAAGTGTGGGTGCGTGTGTGCATGTCTTCCAACCTCCACTTCTTTCTCCTTTTTACTTACCTGCTTTGATGGTTAGTGTTAGGGCACGTTTAATTTAGCATACCTCATGCTATGCAGGCGTGCATCATTCATCAGTCTTGCATGCACCGGGCTCGGCGCATCATGCTAACCGCATAGTATTTCAATTCCAAACTTGAATACGTACATCGAGTCGTTGCATTTCACATGTCATTCTTAGATTAGCTGAGCCCGTTCTAATGACATTTTGTATGCGATGCATTAGCCATTTGTTAACTTGAACTAGGATCATGCATGATCACTAACTAGTTCATTGTTTTGGCACGGAGTACGATGTAAGTATTTGTGCTTTAGCATCTCGCATGAGTGTGAATGCTAACATGACAGCATGCTTACCATGTGGCTATGTGCTTATGTGATGTTACTGCCTGAATGCCTGTGGGTGGAGGTTGGATTGTTTGAGTTGGAACAACTCGTTGAAATCCGTGTTTTAGCCTACTCGTGAGTAGCAAATTTCAAATCATTTCTAAACAAACGGATATGCGATGCTTTGTTCCAAATTAGGCGATCTAATCCATACTTTTGTGTTGTGCACATCACATAATAAGATTAGGCTAATAATCGGAATTAGAACGCATGTGTTTTCAAAAACTAGATATCATGATTAGTAGAGGCCGATCTTCAGATCGGGCGAGAGGGGGTGCTTATAGCTGACCTTCCCCAATCGTACCCAAGTTCCCGAGCCGAGACAACTTTGGTGATGACGGACACGTGGCCTTAGGCAAACGAGTCAGGGTTTCCTAAATTCTCCCAAAATAAAATATTTAGGTGGTGACTCTGTATCTGGCAAAGCAATCCATGTTTGGCACTTCTTTACAAAAATCTGTTTTCCAAAATGATTTGCCGGATTTGGACTCTTTGGTGATTTATCAATCTCACATTACACATTGTGAGATTAGATTAAGAACCGACACAAATCGAGTCTGAACTGTAGCGTGTGGCCCAAGGGCGCATCTACAATGCCAAGGCAAAAGCATTTGGGTATTGTTTTGCTTGGCAATTAAATATCATATTTGACTTGCTCCTGGGAGCAAATATTAAATTACTTTTACTCTGAAAATAATTCTTTTGAAATTTCATTAGAGGCGAAGGAGAGGGTGAAGACGATGGGTCTTGTCACGACCCGAACCCGCCCCCGTGGGTTAAGGACATAACCGGCCAGCAATCATGAAATTACCTACGGCCTCAAACCAAACCAAAAGTATTTTAACAGAGTTCATGGGGGCCAAACGGAAGCAATTTGAAACTTTGTCCATAGAGCCGTGCTTATATGCACATCATTACATACGTATGTTAATAACTCACGACAGAAAGTACAATGACATAAAATTCTGTACAGACAGGATCATTCAAATCTAAGCCCGCCAAACAAAACCATACACAGACGTACTCACAACTTCGCCAACATAACAGAACAGAAACAAACGACAAAAGGCGAAGGCGGGTCTCGTGCGTGAGACACAAGGGCTGACCTCCCCAAAATCCTCGTTGTTCCACTCTAACTTCACTAAGGCTGGGTTTGGACCTCTCATAGCTCACCTACAAACACACGAATGAGCGTGAGCGAAAGCCCAGTGAATAATATCAAATAAGAAGATACAACAATATGTAGAACAACATATTTCGAACGGCCTTGGGCCCAATTCATATTTCTAATTAATATATATACACACACAATGTAAGTCAAGTGACTGTGGTTCTAAACATACTGGCCTTTTGGCCTCTTTATCTATCATTTATGTCAGAACGGCCTCTGGCCCACTCATTCGTTCTTGTCAAAACGGCCTTTGGCCCAATCACACTTTCGCGTCGAAACGGCTCTTAGGCCCAAATACACTTTCGTGTCAAAATGGCTCTTCGGCCCACATTTATATCGATCGGCCTTCGGCCCACATTTATATCCATCGGCCTTCGGCCCACATTTATATCAATCAGCACATAGGCCTTTCATATCAAACTGGCACATAGGCCTTTCTTATCCAACTTGTCCACCATTCAAATTAATGAACTTTACAAAACTTACATAAGAGTAAGAAAATGGGACAATAACATAATTTAGATATTACTCACAGTGGTCGGCATGTGGATTTACCCAGGAGCTTGACCCTACATATCACATAACACATATGGGTCACAAATAGTTCAATCCGTTCTTTAATTCACATATTCCTCTTTAGGCTTTATTCTTATCTCTTTAATTCAATCACGATGCTCAATGCATGCCTAAGAGTGTTTAGAAGTGAAAGGGAACGGAAAACAGAACACAGAATGCATTTTCAAAATTTTCAAGAAAACGGGCCCCCGCCGAAGGACTTCGCCAGCCGGACCCTTAAGTCCGCAGTATCTTGGTTACCTCAATTCACGCCGGCGTGGACTCGCCGGCCGAGCGATCGCCTCGACATAGCTCTCGCTTGGCGTCAACTTCGCTTCGGCGGAACCATGTCTGAAAAAATACTGAGACTCGATTTCTCGCTCGGCGGCACTTCGGCCGAAGCCAAAGTTTCGAAATCCCAGATTGAGTTCTTGAGCTTCATTTCGATTTTCCAGCAAATTCTCATGCATTCTAAGGCTCAAAGTCCACATGCAATCATACTAACAAGGTACAAACACCAAAACACATTGTTAAGGAGCTCAATTTCATGGGTTACATACTTGCATGTCTCAAATTGACACCACATTCAACTCTATCATGTATATTCATGCATTTCAAGCTCCCATCTTCAATTATTCAAACATGCATGGCCATCTTGACCTCATTTCCATTTCAAAAGATGCAAATGGTGCCAAAGTTCAACAAACTAAGCTTGCATGCATAATCAAACTTCAAATCTTGCTCAATTGACATGATACATGCTAGATTATGCAACTTATGGCAATTCATAACAATTCTATACATGCATGTGCATATCTCATTAAATTCAACACAACTCGTGATCAAACTTACCACTAAGTCTTTAATTCACTAGAACACAACTTAAACTCATGAGTTAGGGGTTGATTACTCACCTAGGAGCTTTAACCTTCTAACTTGAGCTTAATTCTTGAGTTGATCATCAAATTATCAAGCTTTGAGGCCAAAATCCCAATTTCTCTCACTCCCTCTCTCACTAGCCGACCCTCTCTTTCCCCTTTGAGTCTTTTGATCAGCCAAATGAGGTAAATAATAGAGAATAGGGAGTGTAAAGGCTTATAACAAAACCCACTAAGGCCAATATTCTAATAATAAAGTAGTTGGGCTTTAATTCATCAATTACATCAACTTAATCTGACCCGAATCAATTTTCAATTAAATTTCACCGTAGGATCTAAAAATTACGCTAATCACAATGGCATAATCAATTTCGGGTTTTGTGGCCGATAAGGCCCTCAATTTAATTTCCAAAGCAGATTATTCAACAGATATTCTTACGGTGAATAGATAGAACTACGAAATCACATATATTCACATAATTGGTACACAGAATCATATCAACACATAATCACATCATATTAAGGACCAATTAACATATTACGGAATAGGGGCATTACAGGTCTGGTGTGCAGGTCTTGGTTAGAGGCTGTGGCTGGCCCCTATTGCTAGACCGACATTGACATCGAGCAGTGGTGCCGCAGGTCTAACCGCCCCCTTTACCTCATCGACTCCGCTGTCAGGAAGCTCATCCATCGCAGCAAATGCACCTTCACCGCTTCTCTGCTTACAAGCTCGGCGACTCTGCCTTCTCCTTCATCGCCAACTGGTATGTATACATATACACACTCAGAAGCAAACCCACTTTCATTTTGTTTTAACATAATCATATGAGCATTTAAGCAACAATGCGTTGCTTTTTATACAAGAAAAGAGATGAATGTGAGTTTGATTTTTTTAATGTTAGAGGAGTTGCCCCCAATGTGGTTGATTTGCCCTGTATTCTCCGTTCATTGTTTAGAAATCAAAATTTGATATAATAGATTCAGTGTGCCATCTTTTGTATGACTCGTGAAAAATCAAAATAAAACATAAAAAAAATAAAAATAAAAATAAAAAAAGGTAAATTACACTTACACCTCCTGAAATTTGAATTTAATACATATCATCTCTAACATTTAGAAAATTACACAGACCCCCTGTCATTGTAATTATTTAGACAGAATGAAAATATTAAACTCATGCACTCTTTCTTTTCTTTTTTGGAGTCTCAACAGGCCATGGGTGGGCCTGTTGCACCAGCTTCTACACATGTGCATTCACAACAACAATCTCATGCATACACTTCATCGTTTAATTGTCATCGTTCGTCTGAGGAGGTGAGTAAATAGTTAATTATGAAATTTTCAATATGACATTTTATTCATGTTATTTGTTCTTATCAAATGTAGGTTCACATATCAAAGAAAGGAAAGAAGAAGAAGAAGAAGAAGAAGAAGAAGAAGAAGAAGTAGATAGGACAAATTCAATGAAAGAAGGCTGTTGGAGTCAACTGAATTCAAGGTTAGAATTGTTCATAATCTTTTCTTCTATTTCTAGCTCTAAATTTTCACAACCTAATATTATATATATATATATATATATTCATGGCTTCATAAACATTGATGACTGATGAAAACTGGTCTGATGATCTCATTTATATATTAACCTCAATAAATACTGACTATTGACTCATGTTGGCTCAGTTGTACTTCAATGCAAGTGACCCATTGAGTGAGTTGTGGCGAATTGCCTAGATAATTCCTGCTTTTTGGACTCTGCTTGCATTCTCTCTCTTGGTGGTGATATGTGTTCTTTGGGCTCCTTCAAGTAACCCAACTAGGTATCTGTTATGACATCGACACATTCATTTTCTTATTTTTTATTTTTTCTACTATTCATAAACTATATGAACAAACTCTTTGGATGGTGATGGAGTTATGGGTTTTATTGCCTTTAAGAGTTGTGGCAGGGCTAGATGTTTGCAACGAGACAACCAACTTACTAAATTAGTTGAGCTTCAAACATAAATCTGAGGTGGCTTAACCCATTAAGAGTGTTGTAACTTTGAAGATACATTTTAGTTTTACTAGTGTTATAGGGACCTATGTTACATAGATGTTGAGATAGGACATGGACACATGATACATAGACGTTGAGATAGGACATGGACACATGATACATACACCTTGAGGTGTAAATTCTAAAATAATAGGACATACCCTCAGATATATGTACTATCTATTAATATATATGCATAAGTTATCATCCAAAAAATGTGGAAAAAGAAGAAGAAATGTACACATGTATAGGCCTGCAAAGGCCATTCCCAAGTCTCTTCTATAGAAATTTATGCTTTTTAGTTTTAGAAAAAATACCATTCAAATAATAGTATTAGTACTAGTTGTGGTGGTGGTAAAAAATAGTACTTTAGTCTCCATTGGATTGGGGTCTGTGAGGAAGTAGATTGGGCATAGACTTGACCTTTTGCACTCTTTGCATGAAGTGGGGTCCTCGGGTTTGAACCCACAATCTATCAGGTTAATAAGCTGAGTTTTAACCATTGAACCAGTAGCCACTTGCCTTCCCAAAAAAAAAAAAAAAAAAAAAAAAAACAATATCACATAAAGAGAAGGAGTTGGGTTTCAGGGATAGTTTGTTTTCAGGGATTGTTAATCTATATATGGATCTGTTTGTGTCTGCTTTGGTCTTTTGGTTTACTTATGATGATTATTATTAGAGAAAGAAATGAACTAAGAACATGCCAGAATAGTAGTTAGTGACCAAGGAAAGATGGAAGTAACTAAGGATGCATATTACAGAGAGAAGAGAGTTTAAAAGGTTCTATATAGGTCGTAAAAGATTACGAGGCTTGTTCTGGCATCATATGGGAGAATCAAAAAATTGATGAAATAAGATATTAAATCAAAACTAATAAAATAAGAAAATTAAATTATTTCAAATAAAAAAAATTATACAATTTTACATTATTCTAGACTAAATTATACAGTGGACACACACAACACCACCCCCACCCCCACCCATCCAGACAGAAGAAACCTTTCCTCTTTTTCTTTTTTTCATTGTGTCTATTACTTTGGTGTAATATGTGGGGCAGCAATGATCTGACATCACATATTCTCATTGATGAGGTAGGTATGTATTGCCTTGTTGACTGTTAGGAGTAAGCTAGCTTGTTTTCAATTCTATTTGCATTCTGAGCTCTTCTCTATTTTGATTTTGCTACACATGTGATGGAAATATTGATTTTGTTATTTATACTTTCAATAAAATCTCTAATTAAAGAAATGGTACAAGAAATAAGCCAATTTGAATGTATATATTATACAAATCAAAATTAAGCATTATCTATGTTTCATTGTTGTTTTGCAGCCTATTGGAAGCCATTGATCTCATCCTCCAAGGTGCTCAGAATCTTGTGGTACCAATAAAGTCCAATTCAAGAAGAAAACTGCAAGAATCTCCCACAGCTCACAACGGCTGTGAATTTTGTTGACCCAAGAAGACAGGATCAGATTTAGTCAAAATTGAAATGAAAACTTGTGATTTTAGAGTTGATATTTCAATACAATTACCAAGACTTTCTGACATTTAATGATCTGCCTTTTGCTTCTCTATGTACTGTTTGATGTATTGGTTGTTAAGATACAGTTCTATTATCTATTGGTAAGCATATATAATTACCAAGTTATAAGTGTATATAAATCATAGATGAGTAATATGGCTTTGAAATTGGATGATTTGTGTGGATTGTTGCCCAATTTCATGTGGTATTTGAAGTATCTGGAGTGTGAATTTGAATTTTCTTTTTTTGGATTTCATTATAATGTATTTGGCTTTGTCTAGTGGAAGATTTGTTTTTTCAGATTCATTATAATGCATATTTTCTGAAATGGTATGCTTTCGACAAAATATTGATATTTAAAAATAAAAAAAATAAAAAAAAAAAACGCCACTAAATGACGTCATGCTCACGTTACACGTTAGTTTGTGACGGTAATAGAAGCGGACGTCAACATTTTGTGGCGTTTTAAAAAATGTCGTCTTATAATTTTAGCGACGTTTATTAAACGCTACAAACCTATTGCGGCGGCCGTATCAACGGCGAAAATTTTAAACGTCGCTATAACTTTTTACGGCGTTTTTCAAGCTTTTAGCGGCGTTTTAAAAACGCCGCTAAAACTCGAATTTCCTGTAATGTATAGAATAATTTTATATTTTTTGAATCACAACGGAAAAAAAAAAAGTCATAATCAAAATCTCAAAATAATGTCATAATTAAAGAAGAAATTTAGTCACAATTAAAGAACAAAATTATGTAACTAAGGGTGCATATGATATAGAATGTGTATAACAGAAATCTCCATATATATTATATATATATATATATATATAAAGAGAAATAACAAATCAATGTATGGTTGAAAAAAAAAATTAAATTAATATTGAAGTTTACAAATTTTGATTATTAAAATCATAATTTTTTTTTTATGTATATACAATTATTTTTAAAAAGTACACATGATTTATAATTGTGTTTGTGTCTGTGACTAGGTTTAAAATATAAATAAATAAATAAAAATTGGTGTTTAGTGTTTGTTTTCTTTTTGTGATTTTTCATTGGCTTAATTTTTTTTAGTGAACGTTTTTATAAAAATTTTAGGGTTATGAATTTTACTGGACAAGGCAAATCAAAACATTAAATTTAAATTTAAAAAAATTCAGGAAAGACAAAAATTAGCCAAAATTAATGAGTTTCTTTTTTTTTTTTTTAATACTTATTTTGGCCTTTTCATTTTTTTCTGAAATTTTATATTTTTTACCTTTAAAATTTATCTACGCAAGATAAATTGAAAAAATAAAAAAATTTAACATAATTTTAAAATAAATCACGAAAGACAAAAAAAAAATAAATTTGATTTTTTTTTTCCAACCAGCAATTATGGATAGATTTAATTTAATGGATAGATATGGCTTAGAATAATGTTAGAGACCCTAAAAGTTCTATCAAAATTTTTATCAAATGTCTCACATGGGTGTGGGATCCACACCATGTGGGTCCCATGTAGATCCCACACCCATGTGAGATATTTGGTAGAAATTTTGATAACAATTTTAAAATCTCTAGCATTTTTGTATGACTTAACGGCGAATTGTTCAAAACAATTTCAGGAAGCTTCCACCACTGGAATTGTTTACTGCAATTTAAATAGGCTTATGAAAGAAGATGGTAATATGGTAATTTCATTATTTCAAGAAAGGGTATTAAAGTCATTATCTATTTTTTGTTAGAGTTGTGTCCTCACTTTTTTACTTTGGTCCCCCACTTCTTTTGAACTCCTACCAAGCAAAATGAAACATCTCCATTTTCTCTTTGAACTCCCACCTTAATACCAACTATACTCCTAACCCCAAATTCAAACCCAAACCTTAACCCTAATTTCATCCTCACTATCTTCGACTGTCACCTCCGGCTATTCTCTTCTTCTTCTTCCTCCGACAACTCCCAAAGAAGCCACCACCGTTACACCCTCCCTTACTCCACCGCTTCCCTAACTCTGTCGCATTTTCGTCGTCCTCTTCCTAGCCCAATCAATGCATCCATCGCGTGACCACCATCATGGCTTCCCACCGCTGGCAACCATATTCCTCTGCTACATAAATCCCCCATCTATGTCGCCAGCCTCTCATAGCCCTCGCTCGCAGCCTCCACAGATCAAGAGAGAGGGAATGCGAGAGAATAAGTGGAGATAGGTTGAGAAGTGGCGGCGAGATGGGAGAGGACGAAGCAGTGGAGGTGGCGGCAATGTGACGGAGATGCCGGGGGCTAGTCGCTACGGCGACACAGCAACGACGACTCTAACCTAGTTCGATCTCAGCCGATTCATCATCACCCAGAGAAACAACCACATCGGTTTTGTTTTTCGATACCAGCTCGACTGGAGATCGACAGAGATAGCAAGCGGAGTGGGAGTGGTGGTTGTGGCGATGAGAGGTGGTCGGAGATGGTGGTGGTTGCCGAAGGTAATTAGGGTTACAGTTAGGGTTTGGAAAATTAGGGTTAGAAGATTAGGAATGAGGGTATAAATGAAATTGTAGGTTGGGACAAAATTAGAAATTAAAAAAAAAAAATGGAAGGGGTGGGAGTTCTAAGAAGAAAGGTAGGGGTTAATAACAAATTTTTTTTTTTTTTTTATCTCTATTAAGAGACCAAGTCTGACAGGGATGCAGTGTAATTTTTCAAATGTCAAGGAGAAATCTATATTAAGCACAAACCTCAAAGGTTTCATTGTAATTTACTCATTTTTTCCTGGACTAGGGAGGTGTTCTCTCGCTGGTGCTGAAGGATGATTCACCGCCGCCTCTGTTTTTGTTGCTCGATATTTACACTGTTAGCTGTTCAATCTCAACCTTCTACAGAATTCTTCTTCTTCTCTGTTGCCATAGATGACAGGGTATAAAGAGTGAGTGCGCATTTGATTTGTTTTTTATTTCTACTTTTTTCCCTGGATTTTGTTTTGACAAATGGTGTGGTTTGCAAAATAGCTTGTCATAATTGATTCTCTCACTGCCAAAAATATAATAATGAAGTATGAGCATTGAGGTCTATTTTTTTACACTGAAGTATGAGCATATAATAATGAAGTATGTTTATAGGTCTATTTTTTAACTATGTTAGATCATAATTTGAGTAGAAATTTAAAAATGAAAAAAATATATATATAAATACGAGTAAATTATAATTTATTTTATTTTTTTCCATTTTAATGCATCGATTGCACATGAACGGGAGAATGTAGCAGATGATGAAGCACCTAGTTCCCTAATCTCTATGTAATTGGCAAAAAAAACAAACCTATAACAGCTTTGACACATTCTAACCGTATCTCTATCGATGTAAATTTTTTATGCTTGCACGTTGATTGATTCCGACCTGAAAAATAAACATAAAAATAAAAATAAAAGAAAAAAAGTATTACTAGCTGGTTGTAGTCAAGTCCAAAGATAAAACAGATGAGTGAATTGACTCAATTCTAGTTAAAAAATTCAAGAGAAATTTGAGGAACAGTAATGATATTAAATTCTTGTAATGATGACTATGGGTTCCAAATTGGTACAAAGACTCCATCCGAATTGCCTGGTCTGGTTGTTTCCTCTACAACGTACCACTCACTCAATTTCACTATTTACGTGTTACTTTCCACATTCAAGACTTTTGTGGCTTCTTGTTGAATAAAATGATAATTAATTTTCAAAAGGAATAAATTCTAAGTGATGATTCAATTAGAGTCAATTGAGTGAATAAACTTATAATTTATTTAAACTATAGTAAAGGGACAAGATGATTTACTTTAGATTTGTACGTAATTGTTCCATTAGAAAGAGAGAGAGACAAAAAAAAAAAAAAAAAAGACCGAGTCAAGGTTCACCTGTTCATTTGTCAAGTCAATCGGCATTAGGGAAAGAAGACCGAGTTGAGTGTTGGAAAATGGCTTTTGAAACTTTTGAAAAAAATTTATTTTTTGCTAATTTTAAGCATTAATTAAGGAGGGATCCAAGTATTATTTTTAACGTTTCTAATTGGGTTCATGTTTAATATCGCTTAGTGAATAAAACCGTGTATTTGGTTGCTCAAAACCATTTCCGGATGAATGAGAATTCAACACACGTTTTCGGATTCGTGGAAATGATTTTAGGTGGGTTTCTTACACATTTGTGAAATGTGCTTGTCCCATGTTGGAAAGGCTTATGGATTTGTGTGGGTTTATAGACCTTAGCTTGGGATACTTGGAATAGGCTCCAAGGGGTACCCAAGTTTGTAGAATGGTGAGGTTATGGGTGAAGTGGACTAGACCCATTGAACCCAAAACAAAAATCACACGCGCACGCGCCACCGTTGCCATCTATCTGGTCGGGCGGGCCGGCCTAGGCGCAAGTATGAGGTTGGGTTTAGCTTGTCCGGCCCAATACTTATTTTTTTAGGCCAAAAACACTTGTAATTTATTTATTTATTTTTAATTTTGTTTTCAAAATTCAAAATAAATTGGTCCAAATTTTTTTTTCCTTCACCCAAACAGATCTTAACCCACCAGAACAGGTTTCAACTTGTTGAATCCTTTCCTGGACAAATTTGTAATTGCCCAAACAGTCCAAACAGATTTTCTATCTGTTGAAATCTATCCAAACAGTTGTCTATCTGTTGGCACCTATTCGGAACAACCATCTTTCCTCCTATATAAAGCCTGCCATTCCAGCATTTCTAGTATCCAAAATTTTCCAAATTTCTTTCCTTTGTTCTTCTGTTCGTCCTTCTTTGCTCATGCATCTGTTTCTGCATTTATTTTTAAGAAAAGAAAGAGAAAGAGAAAGAGTTACAACATCGTTTGGTTTGCCAGACTTGATTTTATAGTGTTGTAAAATCAAGTGTTAGTCGTTGCATCCTGGGAAGTAGACGCCGGTTAAAACTCAAAGCACTGGAGCGAGGGTGAAATCTACTTTAAGGAGATTGTGTCCAATACAAGCCTCGATATTAATTTTTGTAAGCGTTTCATTCGGAAAATAATTTATATAATTATTTTCTGAATTATTTTATTTTATTGTTTATTTAATTTATGCATTTAATTTATACACACACACCCCACTATGGGTATAACAATCTTAAAGTAGATTTTTTATTTTTATTTTTATTTATTTTTGTGTTAGATAGACGAATATTTTGTTTCGGAAAATTAAATAGTAGTCATATACTGTTTAATTTCTTAAATAGTATAATATATTGTTTAATGATTTCTTTGATAACATAGTAGTAATATACTGTTTATCATTGAAATTTTGTTACAAAATATTATTATGTTTATTTTGTGTGTAAATTCTTTTGTATATGAATTTGTGATTGGGGTATTTTTATTTCGACAGAATTATGACTACTAAAACTAACTGTACTAAGACTGTTATTACCCAAACCCCCACACCTGTTGTGCCAGTGATGACTTCGGCAGTACCGGTAAATCATGGAGAGAAGCCAAAAAAATTCAATGGAAATGATTTTAAAAGATGGCAACAAAAAATGATGTTTTATCTTACCACATTGAATTTGGCTCGCTTCACCTATGAAAAATCTCCAGCACTCAACAAGGGAGCAACTGACCGGCAAGTGGTTGCCGCAGTCGATGCATGGAAACATAGTGCTTTTCTGTGTCGGAATTATATCCTCAATTCATTGGACAATACACTGTATAATGTATATAGTGTCAAAAGCACTGCTACAGAACTGTGGAAATCTCTAGATCATAAGTATAAAACAAAGGACGCCGATACAAAGAAATTTGTTGTCGACTGTTTTCTGGATTTTAAGATGATGGATTCTAAGACAGTTATTAGCCAAGTTCAAGATCTCCAACTAATTCTCCATGACATACATGCAGCAGGGATAGTTCTCAGTGAATCTTTCCAAGTAGTAGCAATCATTGAAAAATTGCCACCATCCTGGAAAGAATTCAAGAATTATCTAAAGCATAAGCGCAAGGAGATGAAATTGGAGGAACTGATTGTGCAACTCAAAATTGAGGAGGACAACCGTGGTTCCGACAAGAAGTCAAGAAACCATCTCATGCAAGCTAAAGCAAATGTTGTGGAACATGAACAAGGGTCAAAGTTCAACAACAAGAAATGGAAGCATGATGGCAATGGTTCTAAACAAGGATCCACTAGTAAGATCAATAAGGGGATCAACAACAAGTTCAACAAGAGGTTCAAAGGCAAGTGTTTTGTGTGTGGCAAAGATGGGCATCACACTAAGGATTGTCACATTCGCAAGGACGGAGGGAGTTTATGCAAAAAGCCAGCACAAGCCAACATAGCTAAGGATTTTTATCTTTCTGATGGAGTGGCAGACATCAATCTTGCTGCAGTAGTCTCTAAAGCAAACTTCGGGCAGTCCCAAGGAGTGGTGGGTGGATACTGGAGCAACCCGCCATATCTATGCAGATAAAAAGATGTTCATAACCTACAAAGTGGTGAAAAGTGGGAAACAACTTTTTATGGGAAACTCCTCTACATCAACTGTAGAAGGACAAGGAAAGATCATGCTGAAAATGACCTCAGGGAAGAACTCACTCTTAACAATGTACTCCATGTGCTAGAGATTCGCAAGAATTTGATTTCTGGGTCATTGCTAGTCAAGAATGGGTTTAAATTAGTCTTTGAATCTGATAAAGTTGTACTCTCTAAGAGTTGAATGTATATGAGGCGAGGTTACATGAGTGGTGGGCTATTTAAGCTCAATGTAATAACTATTGTACCTAATTTGGCTTTTAATAATAAAAACACATCTTCTGTTTATATTGCTGAGTCTTCTTTTTTATGGCATGGTAGATTAGAACATGTTAATTTTAATTCTTTGTGTAGACTTGTTGCTTTAGAATGTTTACCAAACTTAGAATCTAATCCTAATCATAAATGTGAGATTTGTGTTGAGGCAAAACTCACTAAGGCATCATTTAATAAAGTTGAAAGAAGTACTGAACCTCTAAGTTTAATTCACACAGATATCTGTGACTTAAAATTTGTTCAAACTATAGGAGGTAAAAAGTACTTTATTATTTTTGTTGATGATTGCACTCGATATTGCTATGTTTCCTTATTGAGAAGTAAAGATGAAGCCGTAGAAGCTTTTAGGCAATATAAACTTGAGGTTGAAAATCAACTTGGCAAAACTACTAAGATAGTGAAGAGTGACAGAGGTGATGAGTATGATGCACAATTTAAAGAATTTTATTCTGAACATGGTATCATTCACCAAACCACTGCACCCTATTCTCCTCAGTCAAATAGAGTTGCTGAGAGAAAGAATCGAACTCTTAAAGAGATGATGAATGCCATGTTGATTAGTTCAGGGTTACCTCAGAACTTGTGGAGGCAGGCGATTTTGTCTGCTAACTTTATCCTTAACAGGGTACCTCACAAGAAACTCAATCAAACACCTTATAAATTATGGAAAGGTCGACAACCTACCTACAATTACCTCAAAGTGTGGGGATGTTTGGCCAAGGTGGCAGTCCCTAGTCCCAAAATGACTAAGATAGGACCAAAGACCATTGATTGTGTGTTCATTGGTTATGCAAATAATAGTAGTGCATATAGATTTTTAGTTCATAGATCTGAAAATCCGGATATGCATGTAATCACTATTATTAAGTAAAGGAATGCGTTGTTTTTTGAACACATTTTTCCTTGCAAGGAAACTGAAGAGACAAGTTCAAATAAAAGAACTTTTGATACTGCTATGGGTAGCAGTGAAGACCACAATGATAATGAATTAGATGAACCTAAACATAGCAAGAGGGTTAGGATCTCTAAATCATTTGGTCTAGATTTTCTGACATACCTGTTAGAAAATTAGCCTCAAAACTTCAAGAAAACAATGTCAAGTCCTGAAGCTTTGTTGTGAAGAAAGGCTGTGAATAGTAAAATTGAATCAATACTGCAAAATCATACTTGGGAACTGGTAGATCTTCCACCAGGGTATAAACCTCTTGGATATAAGTGGATATTCAAGAAAAAAAATGAAAGCAGATGGTTCAATAGATAAATACAAGGCTAGGCTTGTTGTTAAGGGATACAGGCAGAAGGAAAGCCTTGATTATTTTGACACCTATTCACCAGTGACAAGAATAACATCTATTCGCATATTGCTTGCGATTGTAGTTTTGTATAATCTGGAAATACATCAAATGGATGTTAAAACAACTTTTTTGAATGGCGAGTTAGATGAAGAAATCTATATGGAACAACCGGAAGGGTTTTAACTTCCCGGCCAAGAAAAAAAGGTTTATAAACTTGTCAAATCCCTTTATGGATTAAAACAAGCTCCGAAATAATGTCATGAAAAATTTGATCACGCTATCCTTTCGAATGGTTTTAAGATAAACGAATGTGACAAATGCGTCTATGTTAAAAACACAGACAAAGCCTATGTCATAGTTTGTCTTTATGTGGATGACATGCTCATTATTGGAAGCAATAGTGACATGATTAAATCCACAAAGGAAATATTGAACAAAAAGTTTGACATGAAAGATCTGGGAGTAGCACATTTAATTCTAGGAATAAAAATTACTAGAACATCTAAAGGATATGCTTTATTTCAATCTCACTATATTGAGAAGATTCTAGAGAAATTTGGAAAGTGTGGGTGTTGATTTCCAACCACACAACCAAACGAGGAACTCAGCTGGAGAGTACCGACAGAATAGATTAGCCCGAACAACCTGTCACAGAAAGATGAGAATCCGACGGTGGTTCATCCACCTGGGGCACTCCAATGATTAAGTCAGTAATTAAATACCTCTCAAAAGATAGAAAATAGTACTTAAACTCCTCAGAAAGAACTTACCTCAGACCCACGATGGTGCCCTGTTTTTATAGCCAACATTGACCTGATCCCTGTAGAAGCCTCACTTCAGTGGACTCAAGCTCAGTGTTTATCCTGGATCCTCAGTTAGATAGGGATAAACTCCTTAAGAGCTTTATCTTTATCAGACTGAGATCCTTCCTGGTTCTAGGACTCTTGTCCCTTATCCGCTTATCTCGGATTCCAATATCCCCGCAGGTAACCTCAGCCTAGCCAAAATCACCTCGGCTCTGGGACCTGGCCACGTGGTACCTCGGCTGACATCCTGACGTCACCTTGGCCACGTGCCGTCATTCACAAAATATGTCCCTACAACTGCCCCCTAGGCTCTATTACCTGGTAACCTAAGGTGATGGAACCTACATCGCTAGTTCACTTATTATGTCGGCTGGAATTCGTTCTTTCTTCAATGTCTGAGATCATTACTCGTCGGCTTCATGTACCCAGGACTCAACTGTCCATTCGTCACAAACCAAGAACCAAAAACCAAGTTCTTTAAGTTTTTTCAACCGAAATTGTTCCTCTAGCCAAGTTTTTGCTTTATTAAATTAAGAACTCCAAGAGTTTTATTTGCGCATGAGCTCTCACGCATGGTTTTCTCAACCGTTTCCTCCATGTGTCATGTCCCAACTGGCTCGTACCATTCACGCGTCACTAAGTCACGCCGATCTGCCCACGCCGCCTGACAGGCACCTCGTCCTAGGCATTCCATTATGGTTTGCCGCCCTTTCGAATTTTTTGATAAAACCCTTACTCTCTCTCCGTCTCTTCACTTTTAAGAATTCAATTTGCCTTCAAATTTTCTCTTTTTAACATTTCTCTCCCAATCCTCCATTTTCGTGCTTCCAAGCTGCTGCAGTTGCTCCAATCATCTCCTCCAGCGAGCAATTCTTCATTTGGTTCCGATTATTTATATTATCCGACTTTGGTAAGACTCATTCCGTCATCCTTTCTGTCGGCCTCTCTTGGTAAGTCCTCAGTTTCTCTTTTTTGAGTTTTGCCACATACTCCACTTTGTATTTGTTGCTGTGGAAGTTTCATCTGTAGTTATATTTTGTTTACAAGACATTCTTTGTTCTTGAGTCTTCCTTGCTCCTGGAACTTCCGTCATTGTCTTTGCTTGTGATTTGTGCACATTGCTTTCACACACTCACACTATGTTTGTAAATTTTCATGTGTCTTGGACTGCCATTCGTATGACTAAGCACGCCCTTGGCACATTGTACCAAACACTCTTGAATGTCTGATACTACTCTTGCCATATCTGTATTTTTATATTTTTGCTTTGTTCAATTCTTATATTTTGCCTTTGATGCTTCTTGGCTTTGAGTCTTGCTCTTTTTCCTGCTTTTCTTGTTGTATTTTCCATATTTTTTCCCCTAACTCTTATTTCAGCGTAGTCCTAAAATTGGGTTTTGCCTAGAAACCAATTACTTAGGAAAAACTTGAAACAAAACTCCCTTTAGACCTGGAAAAACCCTAGCTCCATTGTTAGCTTAGGTTTTAGCCGAGGTGTTCAAACCTTTATTCATCACTTTGCTGCCTAACCCCTTTTAGCCGAGACAATGGGTATGTTCAGGTGGAGGGTAGATTCCCCAGAAAAACTCGAGTACTTTAAGAGAGAGTTCTCTATCCCTGCCAACATCCAAATTAGGTTGGCTAGGGAGGAGGACTCTATCATGCCAGATGGAGACTCCATGCCCTTCCCTGTGGTTGCCTTCATAGAATGCAGACTTCGGCTTCCTCTAAACATTCTCTTCAGGGAAGTCCTTCACTATTACAAACTCAACCTTATGCAACTAGCCATCAATTCCTATAGGGTTATCAATGGTATAATTACTCTAGCCCGCCGAGAAAATGCTAGGATAACATTAGCCGACATCCAATATTGCTATACCATGTGTGGCCTGAAGTTTGAAAAAGGCTACACTTACTACTTCAAGCCGAGATCCACAGCCTACAAAATCATAGCCGACCTCCCAGACTCCAACAAAGGTGCTGGAGATGATTACCTGATCATCTCGGGTAATTGGGAGTTGGCTCCTAATGATGATCTCCATTTCTTCCCTCTACGCCAATCAGTGTTTAAAGAGGATGAGGGTAAGAACTAAGTGTTAACATCTCTGCTTAAGACTTTATTACTTTATTTTCCTCTATCTGTTCTAGTGTCTGCTTTCTGTTCTCTACAGCTCTTCCTCAACCATCCAAAGACTTCCACCAATCCTTCTACCCTAGCAAAGACCTGAAAAGGCTGATGGGCCTACCTATAGACTAGTGCAAAGCCCCTCTACTACTAAATTACATCCCAACTTATAAGTCGGCTTTGTCTGACGTCCTATGGAGAAGTCAAACTCCACCGTCTGTCTAAACCTCTCTAGTTACCTCTTCACCAAGAACTGATCAGGCTTCCTCCTCTGATCTAGTTGAGTTGCCATCAACATCTGCCCCCTAACTCATATGGATATCACAACACCGACGCTGACGTCAAGCTACACCAAACGTCCCTGCCAGCAGAACCCAAAGTTGCAAATGACTAGATTCTGAAGAATCAGCATTTGACCCAACAAACCCAGCAATTGTTCTACCAGCAATTCATTTTGGCACTAAAATCACTGTTGCTGCAACCGCCGAGGAAATAGGCCGCAACAAAGCCGTTGTGGAGGACCTCCTGGCCGACCTGCCATGAGTGGTGACAGTCCAATCTTCTCCATCAGAATCCCAACCCAAACAAAAACCAAAAAGGGTAAAAAAGGCTAAGGCAAAGGCCCCTGTTACCCAAGTTGATACTGATGATACAGTGCCAATCTCAAAATTGGCCAAGGTGGAAAAGAGTGCCTCCAACGCCGAGAAAAGGCCTGTTGAGGACGAGCAAACCACCACCTCGCGATCGAAGAAGCCAAAGTCCCAGGTGGTCGCAAGCCCAAGTGCCCTTAAAGCCGATGATCCTTGGCCCCTGCCATCACAATTGTGGACCAACCAGTCAAGGCTGGTGACAGTGCCATTATTAATATTGAGGTCGGTGTCACTCTTTCCATCGTCATTCTTCTTCCAACCGATCTAAATCGTATGGCCAAGATCTCAAGATATGAAAACTTTGCTTTAATGATGCAACACTCTGTTCTGGTAAGCCTTCAACTCTTGTCTCTTCTAGCTTTTTAATTCAAGTTCTCATATTTTGAAATTTTACTAACTTGTGCATTCTTTTTCTTCTCAAATGATCTAGCAAGCTCATTCCTTTGCGATGAAAGCTGAGGATTTGAAGAAGGAATTGGTCCACAAGACCAAGGAGGCTGTTGGCTTCCTTACTTCTTTAAACAATGTCGAGGTCAAGATGAAAGTTCTGTTGGATCAGGCCATGCTAACCAAACGAGCCCAAGACCAGGCCGAAGAAAAAGCAGAGGCGGCAGAGGCTATGGCCGAGGTCCTAAAAGTCGAGGCCAAGGAGGCCTAAACAAAAACCGCCAAAGCCCAAACAGAGCTCCGAAAAGCCTTGGCCACTAAAGAGGCCGAAATCAAAGCTACCGATAAGAAGGCTTTCTCAGATGGTCAGGTTGCCGTCCGCGACGCATACAAAGCCCAGGTTACCCAAGCCTGTAACCTAGGCTTTCTCCTTGGCTAGACTTCGGCTTTAAACAAACTGTCTGTTCATGAGAACTCCCCTCTCCATGATACCAATCAACTCCAATTGCCATTCCCTCCTGCTCCCAAGAATTCAAAGGACGAAGCCGAGGATGAGGACCCTGAGGCTGATGATGCTGATAAAGGGCCAAGTCCCCAACTCTGAATGAGCAAGTCCTGGACTTGACTCATGATGAGGAAGAGGACTTGGTTTCCAAGGGTGCCTCTTTCAAACAGATAACTTCTAACTCTGAGATAGTGGTGGAGAGAGAAACCACATTGCCAACCGAGGCCAACACAATGCCAACAGCCGAGGTTGAGCAATCTGAAACTAATGCCCATGTCCCAAACACTTAGAATTTTCTTTTCTTTTAGTTCTGAACTTTTCTTCTTTTAGTTATATTTTGTTTGAACAATTTTAAGTTCAAATTTGGCCAATGAGCCTTCTTTGGTACCCAAACAAGTTGTCCTTTTGCCAGGTCGAAGTGCCTTTTTATTTGTGAACAAGTTCCAACTTCTGAGTGCAAGTCTTATATTTCCTTCTAAGTATTGAATGTATGCCTTCTTTTCTTCTATGTATGTTTCTATACTTAGAATATTTTTTGCATGTCTTCAAAGCACAACTTAACTATATAATCACCTCAGATATGAACCTTGATCGTTTATTTCGGCTAATACTTGGAATACCTTGGTTAATACCTAAAAATATTTCGAAATATTTTTACAAGTGCTTGTTTCTTTAAACTTATTCAGTCAAGTACTGCTTCTTTACTTCTACTTGTTGTCTTCTAGCAAGGCTTCATCCTTTTGTCCTTTCCGGGCTTGGCGACCTGGTTAGTCATCTAAGCTAGTATGTACCTCGGATACTGCTTCCAACATTACCTTGGCTAACTTCAACTTGTAAATTTATCTGAAATTTCAACAAGTGTTAAGCCAATTCTAACATGTCCCAAATCATTCCAGCTCTCTGCCCCCTAATGTGAACCTAAGTTCAACTTAAGTTCAAATTATGCATTTATAGTCCTTCACCGGAGTTAGATTCAAACAAAGACTAGCCGAGGTGTTCAACCTTGGTTTCTCTATTAACCCGACGAAAGCACACTTAGATCCATTTTCAGTGTAACCCTGCCAACATGGCAAACCTGAACTAGTTCAACTCTATTATATGCAAGTATGATTCAACTCTGTCATATAATGAGTCTAAGTTATTCGTCATGTTTCATTCAGAAACATCGCTGACTTAGTTCAACTCTATTATATGCAAGTATAATTAAACTCTGCTATATAATAAATCTAAGTCATTCGTCATGTTTCATTCAGAAACATCACCGACTTAGTTCAACTCTATTATATGCAAGTATAATTCAACTTTTCCATATAATAAGTCTAAGTCATTCGTCATGTCTTATTCGGAAACATCGTCATAGGATCAGTCAGTCTTATCGCACAAATATCAAAATCATTAAAATCAAACTAGCATTTTATTATAGCTTCAGCTAATAAAATTATGACATAAACCTTTGAAAAACAAAAGACTAATGATAAAAAAACTTCAAGTTGCAAGTGTTCCAAGGTCTTGGCAACTCTTTGTCATCATTGTCTTCAAGCCGGTATGCCCCATTGCTAGCGACCAAGATGATTCTATAAGGCCCCTCCCAATTTGGGCCAAGTTTTCCTCCCTAAGATCCTTCCTGTTGCTGACGACCTTTCTTAGGACGAGGTCCCCAACCTTAAACTCTCTTAGGTTGACCTTCTTGTTGTAAGCCCTAGCAAGTTGTTGCTAGTATGCCCCTAGCCGAATTGCTGCTCTCTCCATTTTCTCCTCCAGTAGGTCCAGATCTCGGGTCAAGAATGCTTCATTAGTCCCATTCTCTACTCCTTGTGTTCTGATCCCAGGGATGCCGACTTCTATTAGGGTAACTGCTTCTGTGCCATAAGCCATGGCAAAAGGAGACTCACCAGTTGATCTTCTCGGCGTAGTCTGATATGCCCAAAACACATTGGGTAACTCTTCCACCCACTTCTCTTTTGCTGTTTCCAGCCTCTTCTTGATCCTATCCAAGATAGTTTTATTGGATGCCTCTACCTGACCATTGCTTTGAGGGAAACATAGAGTGGAGTAGTAGTTCTTGATTTTGTACTTTACACAAAAGCTTTTGATTAGCTTACTGTCAAACTGTGTGCCGTTTGTAGACACCCCATTTTTGACCGTCCTCAAGACTTGGACGTCACCGTTGGAACACTCGGTGATTATCTATGTTTGTGTTCGTTTGGAGTTCCCGGAGTTCTCGGCTGTGCGCGCCCTGCCTCAGGACCTCCGAACTCGACCAGTTGTGTTTGGTTTTGCACCAAACACTTGTGTTTTGCCATGAAAGGGCAGAGAATGCCTTATGGGGCATCCCTACACACCACCGGGCTATCGGCACTTTATTGTGCCGATCGGCACTATTTTGTGCCGACCGCACTTTAATTTTACCATTTAGTACTCTTTGCCACGAGCACTGTATAACTTGCTTTATCGATATTTTCTTGCAACAGAAAGTGTTTTGCTCCCTCCATACACGTATGGAGGGATGAGCCCTTGTTTGCTTAGCTTGTAAGTCTTACAAGTACTATAAGAGGAAGACTCTTCCTCTTGGCTCAAGGATAGGGCTTTTAGAGACAAAACCAGAGCTCATATACATATATCTCGCCATATATCTATATCTCCATCTCTCTCTTGTGTGTGTGATTTTAGGCCAAAAAGTGTAGTTTTACCTCACTTTTGCTCCTTTACACACACCTTTACACCTTAGCTCGAGATTGAGAGGCTTGGAGGTTTGTTTTGTGTGATCTTGGACTGGTTTTGATCACTAGAGAGTGGCTGGAACCTTTGTTCTTCAAGGGATCTTCAAGGGTAAACACTTTACTTTATATTCCCCATTTTTGCAACCTCTTTCTACCCTCTTTGCTTTGTGTTTTTGAGTTTGTGTTTAAGATAAAAAAAAAACTCTTGTTTTTACTTGTTCTTGAACCTTCATTAAGGTCATTTTGTGGTTTGAACAAAGGCTCACCCTTTTAGGCCTTATTTGGCTATTTTGGTGACCTTTATCTTAGACCTTGTTGGCTTGGTGTTTTTGGCCTTCTCACCACTGAAAACTAGTGGGTTTTCAGTGGTGGGGAAGATGATTTTAAGTCTTATATAGGGGAGAGACACCCCTCTCCCCTTGCCTCTTTGTTTGCCTTTGTTTTGGGCTTAAAGAATAGCATGAGTGTATGGTGAGTTTTGGCTTCATTTCAGAGTATATTTGTGTTCAATATGACATGTTATACCTCTGTTTTCAGTCGGATTTATGGTCCTTAGCATGTCTCTCATACTCGCTTTGAAATGCTCTTTTATGCTTAAAAGTGTGCCATGCATTCGAGCCATATTCTTTGCATATTTTAGTTTGACTTCATGGAGATAATAGCATCATCTTGCCATGTATAAGGGCTGTGAGCCACTGTCTTGGACCCATTTGGCATGCTTGGTTTGGTTGTCTTGCATTTTGGCTTGTAAGCCTTGTTTGTATGAAGCTCTAGTATGTATGCTTGCTTGCATTTGGCCTCATTTCAGAGCTTTCTTGAGTGTTTTAAGTCATGTTTAACCTCTGTCTAATGTGGGTTTAATGGCCCTTAGCATGCTTCTTACACTTGCTTTGTAATGCCTCATTTGGCCTAGAATTGTGCCATATGTTTAGCCCCATATATCTCCATGTTTTGGCTTAGCATGGTGGACCATTTAGCCTTGATTTGCCATGTTCTAGGGTTGTGAGCCACTGTTTTGATCATATTTGGCATGATTAGTATGGTTACTTTGCATGATGGTTTGTTGGCCTCAAGCATATAGTCCATGTGTATACATTGGTTAGCCTATTTAGAGGATTTGGGATCATTTGGCATGCTATTTCAGACCTTAATCCATGCTCACATGTCAAGATTTGTTATCTCTCTTCATGCTTTAAAGGTGTGTCCTTTATGCTTTAAAATGTGCATTGTGTGCATTCATGCTTTTGGGACTGTTTTGGGGCTGTCACATGAGGGATTTGGGTGCCTTTTTGCATGATAAAAAACCTGTTTTGGTTGCCTAACATGTGCCATGTTTAGTCTTGTTAAGTGGTGGTTCAATGTCCCACTTTGTGCCTTAGCCTTATGCCTTATGGCTTGCATGCTTGTGCGGCATCTTGCTCTTGTTTTGAGGCATGATTTGCCACTGTTTTAGGGGAGTTTGAGGACTGCCCTCTATGGCTTAAGTCCATTATTGCATGTTTGTATCTCGGTTGTTGCATGTTTGATCAATGAGGCCTTGAATGTATGCTAGTTCCATGCTTAATTGGTCCATGTTGCATGACATTTGTGCCTTGCATACTTTAGCTCTTTGCATGCTTAACATGATAAGTTGCATTGCATTTGAGCCTTGTTGCATTCATGCATTCCATGGTTTGGCTTGGGGATTGTCAAGCCAAGCATAGAATTGAGAGGAGTTCACACTTCAAGTGGTGCAACTCACCTCAATTCTTGGTCACCAAGGCCTTGGACCAACACATGATAAGGCTTTGGATTTCATTTGCTTGTGTTGCATGCATTTACATTAAAATGCAATCTTAGTTCTTAGGGCCATCACGCATCAAAATGCACCATTGGTGGCCCAAGAACCAAGAGTCTTACCTCCTTGAGTCCCCAAGCATGATAGGAGGCAATGACCATGCTTACATGCCCCCCAAAACCCATGCCATGCTTTGTCTTCTTCTTCTTTGTCATTAACTGTCTGCAGGACTTTCACGGGCTTTATTGTGCCGATCGGCACTGTTTTTATGCCGATAAACTCCACATGCAGCCGGTGGTCAATCTCAGCAGCCGATGAGCTCTTCCCCCAGCCGGTGGGGTATTTCAGATCATTTGGGAGGTTTCCTGAAACTTTGGGAATTTTTGGAGAGGCAAGGCAGTAAAAACAGAAGCAGCAATGCCATGACACGGATTTTTCGGGCAAATCGGATCGAGCATGCATCATTCGTGCGCCTCAAGGCAGGGCTGAGGCCCCATTACTTTTATTTATTTATTTGCTTTAATTTTAATAAATTTGTAATAATTTATGTATTCATTTATTTATTCGGACTGTAATATTTATTCGGTCCCTCTGTGTGAGGGCATAATTGTAATAAGTGTGGGTGAGTGGGTGTATGTCTTCCAACCCCCATTTCTTTCTCCCTTTTATTTACCTGCTTACAATGGTAGATTAGGGCACGTCTATTTTAGCATACCTTATGCTACGCATGCATGCATTCATGCATTTGTTTACATGCACCGGGCTCGGTACATCATACAAACTGCATTGCAATTTTCAATTCCAAATTGAATACGTGCTACTCGCGTATTTCACATGCCATATTTAGGGTTAGCCGAGCCTACTCTAGATTGCATCTATGCCTGTGTTGCATTAGCCACTTAACATGAACTAGGTCATGCATGTTTGCTAACCGGGTTATTGTTTTGGCACGGAGTACAATGTAAGTATTTATGCTTTAGCATATCGCATGTGTGTGAATGTTGACATGACAGTAGGCTTACCATGCGGCTAAATGCTTATGTGTTATAAACTGCTTTAATGCCTGTGGGTGGAGGTTGGGTTGCTTGAGTTGGGAAAACTCGTTGAAATCCGTGTTTTAGCCTACTTGAGAGTAGCAAATCCCGAAATGTTTTCAAAACGAACGGATATGCAATGTTTATTTCCAAATTAGGCAATCTAGTCTATACTTGTTTGCTGCGCGCATAACATAGTAATTCTAGGCTAATAATTGGGATAAGAGCATGTAATGTTTTCAAAAACGGATA
This sequence comes from Camellia lanceoleosa, assembly GCA_025200525.1. Lineage (NCBI taxonomy): Eukaryota > Viridiplantae > Streptophyta > Magnoliopsida > Ericales > Theaceae > Camellia > Camellia lanceoleosa. The sequence goes on along the minus strand of CM045772.1, from coordinate 105,830,625 downwards.
TCACGGTTAGTAGAGGCCGGTCCTCGGGCCGGGCGAAAGGGGGGGCTCATAGTGACCTTTCGATCGTATCTAAGCTCCCGAGCCAAGACCACTTTGGTGATGATTGGACATGTATTCTTGACCGAGTCGTGGTTTCCTAAATTTCCCATTTTAAAATATTTAGGTGGCGACTCAGTATCCGCAAAGCGATCCATGTTTGGCACTACTTTTCAAAACATCTGCTTTCAAACGACGGTTTGATTTGGACTCTTTGGTTCAGATGAACCGCGACGCAAAAGGGAGTCCGAATCAGAAGCGAGGTCCCCATGGACGTGTTACGCTTTCTGGCGACTTCTTTGGGGAGTTTAGAGAGCTTGACTTAACTCGTGATATCCTGCTTTTGACTACACCTATGTGTTTCTTTACATTGCATGTGCATTGGTGCGCCTAGGACACCGTGTTGGCCATCTGCTATTCTTGAGCGGTTTGCCGGAGGCTTGTCTTGTCAAGGCATGTCCATAAGGTCGACGGTTGGCTCTGCCAATATGGGGAACACAAACCCGGCTTTTACCGGGCACCCTTTTGGACCATTCGACCTAGTGCATATTCGGAATCCATAGTGACCATTCCAAACTAGGACAGGTTGCTTACCCGATATAGGTTGTTTGAAACCGCTGCGTGCATAGTGAAACCCTAGTTCCTGACAAAATAGGACAGGGAAACCCTACCCCAATATAGGGGTGTTTTGGTTCTCATTTATCTGCTATGTGCTTTAGAGTGTAACTCTGCAGGGAACGTACAGATCAGTTTGCAAGTTTAAGTATCAGGCCCGAGGGCATCAGTATCAGTGTTTTGAGAATCAGTTGTCTGTGGATATCAGATTCAGGCCTAGGGGCAATGGTTCATGAATCAGTGATCAGTGGTTGAGAAACAGTGTATCCAGCATTCGACCGTTTATTTTAAATACCCGACCGTGTGTTGTGTGTTTATTTACTTTGCGCCGTTATGCTGTCCGATTGTCTGTTTATTTATATGTTTTATTTATCTTTTTATTAGGTAGTTGAGCACAATTGCTACCGATCCGATAGATATTCCCCAAGCACCCTGGGTCAGAGGCCGTCGACTCCTTCGATCTGAGGATCTGATAGACGGACAACCAGTGTACTACTCACTACCCCCGATTACTAAACGGATGTCAGTAAGGCAGAGGACATCAGTACAACAGTCAGTTCAGAGGGCTTTGTCTACCCCACCTGTGCTCAGTAGAGATCGGGGTTTTGTGTTACCAACAGAGGGGGAATTTATAACAGTAATCCAACCAGAACAGGATAGTATGGCCAGTTTGGAGGAGATAGTGCGCCACCTTCAAGAGAGCATGAAAGCAATGCAGCAGGATGCCGTCCGTCGAGCAGATTTCCAGTAACAGCCACGCCAGTGAGAGAACAGCAGAGACAATTGCAGCTAGAACAAAGAACCGGAGATCTGCCGACCAAGTTCCTCCCCACCAGAGTTCCTAACGTCGGGAGAGGCCCAATGTTGACTGACACAGAGCTACCCACAGACCACCCCCACCCCCAACCCTACCCCAAATTCAACCTCAACTATCAAAACCACCCACCAATCTACCGGACTCTCCCTTTGAGTTCGAGACTGATCCCACCGCACTCAAATTAAGCAAGCTTGAAAAGTTATTCAAGAGATCCCAAGGGGTCAAGACTATCCCTGATATTGAAGATGGCTACACTGACGCAGCTGTGACGCTGCCTGATAGATTTAAGATGCCTCATATCGATCGGATTGATGGGTCTGGGGACCCCATGGTACACTTAAGACTGTTTCGGACGTTCTAAGGCCAATGGGCCTCAGTAGGCTCCAGAAGTTGTCTCTATTTGGTGGGACCCTGTCAGGTGTGGCGTCTGCATGGTATGCTAAGTTAGATGATGACGTTAAGAGAAATTGGGACGAAATGGCTGAGGCCTTCATCACAAGAAGATTCATACAACACACGATTGAGATCACTACCCGTGATCTCGAGACAACCGAACAAGAGCCTAAGGAGAGTTTTTGAGTTCAGAACGGATGGAGGGCCAAGGCTTCAATGATGACCTTGAGGCCTACGGACAAAGACCAGATTCGGATGATTGTGCGCAATCTACGACCAAATTGATGCAAAAGATGATAGTAGTCCCATTTCCCACCTTTTTCTCGACCTACATGAAATGGGGTGCAGATTGAAGATGCCTTGAAACAAGGTCGATTGATAATGATCGGAGCAACCTCAAGGACCTTCAACCGCAACACTAATGCAGCCCGAGTGGTACATCCGCCACGAGAGCCTCCAAGTGAGCATGGTCACCACTAACCCCCACAAAGAAATGCGGCAACCGCCATTCTCCTGCATCGGAAGCAACCCACAAACAACCAAATACCCACCCAAAAACTCCGAACTTTCGCCCACTCTATATGCCCCTATCCAAAGCTCGGGGTGTTGATCAAGAAAGGGCACTGAGGCCCTGGAGCCGACCCCTACCAAAAAACTCCTCCTACCCATAACCCGACCAAATATTGTGCATTTCATCAGCAAAGACGGTCACGACACCGACCAGTGCTATCGGTTACGCCATGAAATTCAAGACCTTATCGATAACGGGGTGATTTTGCCTCCCGAGAAGCCCAATGTTACTACAAATCCCCTCCCTGCACATAACCAAGCTCCACCACCTAAAAGACTTAATTTCATCCATACCGGGGCCGTGTCTTATGACCCTAGTGTCTATATCACACCCACCCACTTGCCTAAACCGGAGGTGTTCCTCCCCAAGTGCACTAACTTGTGCATGATGGACATCTCCGTAGCCCAACCTGAGCCATCAGTGGTGACCGCCGAGAACAGGAGAGAAGAGACCCCGAAAAAGAAAAGGGTTATTGAATCAGAGTCCGCGGAATCTGGGAGTTACAGTGGGAAGACATACAGTCCGAGTGACTACATCTCCTGGATAAGCCAAGATAGACCCAGGATGGAACTGCCAACAGGGGGAGAATTGTGCATGATCCGAGGGGATAGTCTGGGACAGGGAATCGATGACGTAGCAACCGTAGGGGAAGACCTGGGCAATCTCCAATTTTACAGCGACCAATACCCAGAGGACGCGGCAGTTGCGTGGTTCAATTATGAGGATTCAGTAGAAGCTACCGGGTGGTTGGACGAGCAGCCCGATGTGGTAGGAGAATTTCAAAGTAATGAGCTCACGGAATGAAAATATCGATGACTAAGGGTCAAGGGCAGAGCATATTGCCAGGGGGCGCCGATGTTAAGAATTTCGCTCGGGATTGGAACATTTTGAGTACGGAAATGATTGAACAATCAGTTGTGTCAAAACAAGCAAGTTTTGAGGATTCCGAGAGGATTCGAAAGGCAAAGGCCCAATGGGGATCAAACCGCTGTGGTGTACGTAAATGATAATGCTACGAGTACGAGGATGGAAAGTGCCGCGAAAGCACGAGAATAGTATACCAGGCGGACAGTGTCTGTCGACACGGAAATGTGGTGGGAAGACGAGGACCTATGTCTTACCCATACGGATGAAGATTGGGGGAATAACCAACCCGATAACACCTGGTACCTTGGAGAAGTTGACCACATGACACGGAGTGGGCGGTATTTCAAACCCCACACTTGGATCAACCAGAGGCCTCGTGGAAGGACAGAGGTCAAAAATGGAAAAGCAACCGAAGAAGAGGCCGCTTTTGAGACAATTGAAAAGATACAGTGCACATCTCCATCTGGGACCGCTATGGCTTCTCGAGTGCATAGGGAGGCTGCTTTTATCACCTATGGATAAAGCAAAGCTTTCAATAGAAACAACACCGTAATTTAGTGGGGTTAGTCTTTCCGGAGGAGTCGCCTGATGTTGACGTTTGTCGATAAGGAATTACACCGAGGGCACAAATCACAACAAGCCACTCTACATCTCTGTGGAGTGCAGGATAAATGGATACCTAGTCCTTGTTGATACAGGTCCGCCATCAACGTCGCCTGAGGACAAATTTTACGCGATTGGTCCGAAGTCGCAGACTTTGTACCAACAAATCCAGTTATCAGCATATGACAATACAAGCCGAGAGGTGATGGGAACCGCTTAAAATCCGCACAAGGTTGGGCCGACAACAGGAGATAGATTTTCATGTCTTGGAAGTACCGCAACTTTCAATTTGTTATTAGGGCGGCCGTGGTCGCATCGTGAAGGCAAGATTATCTACTTTGCACCAAATGGTGAAATACCCCTATGGAAGGAGTAGCCATCGCCTTCGGAATTCATCAATTCATCCACCATCGAAGTATCCACTGCTCGAGATAGAGCATGGCCTGGAGGACGTGTTCATATCAGGTTTTACCTTTGGCTGAGGCTCAGGTTGTACAGAATATCATGGCCGCTAATGAAGGGATATATGTTAGTGCCCAAGCAGTGTACCTCATGAACAAACTTCAATACATCCCCGGAATGGGATTAGGGAAGAGCGGCCGTAAGGGCATTGCAACACTGGCTGAAGTGCCGCACAACCCCCACACCTTCGGCTTGGGTTATCTGCCCACCAAGGAAGATTGGAAAAGAAGAGGAAAAGAGATGGCTGGAAGAGCCAAAGCAAAACAGATGGGGAAGCCTTTTGAATTGATGCACCGGCCCATCCGGGGTACCTTGAACGGACGTTTCGTCCGGGAGGGGGAATACTTCCCATTCTGTGGTTTTCCGGAGCCATGGCTAAATAAAGAAAAGAAACGCATGCCGGGATTTGAGATTTTCTTCGACTTGCAGTTATCTGGGGATGATGTTGTCAAGAGCGCATGCATCTGACAGCTTGAGGCCGAACATAGCAAGGAATTGGAGTCCATGGACACTGAGTTTGAAATGGGGTAGATCGCATGTCTACTTTCAGATCCTTTGATCAACCAACCGCTTTGGGGATGACTCCTCGGTGTCCATGATTAGAGATGAAACGGCCAGGGCCAACCAATGCTATTTTGGATGCATCCATCGCACCTCCCTCACCGGGCAAGACGAGGAGGATTTTTATCAAATAGCACCGTCAGTAGTGAGCCGAATCTGATTCCACCGAGTCTTGTGAGTCGGAATCGTTCCACTGCCTCGAAGTCCGAGTCCCAGATTCTCGGGAGTGATAACGGGATGCCACCCCGCCTGCATCGTTTTTTCTTTCTTTTGAGTCTCATATAACAGAGGAATTGACGGTTTGGAAGTATCTAATGAGAATGAGGTAACCGTGGTTTTAGAGTACTTTTCAGGCCTTTGGTTTATTGCTTAAATCAGAACTTTCAAAATTCTGATGAAAACGACGAGGACGAAATTCCTCCGCTTTTGCAACGACTAATTGAACAAGAGCAAGAGAGGTTTGTTAAACCCTTAATGGATGAAATCACTACCGTGAACGTTGGTACTGAGAAGGACCCGCGGCCGGGTCCAGATTGGGTCCACGTTGTCTTCAAGGAACGCGAGCGCTTAGTCGCTTTATTAAAAGATTTCAAAGATGTTTTCGCGGTCCCACGAAGACATGCCCGAATCGATCCCGAGATTGTAAAGACCGGATCCTCTTGACCCCGAGGCTCGACTGGGCGTAAACTCAGAGGATTCGCCTTATTGGGCCATTAAGATCAAGGAAGAGGTCACCAAGCGATTGACGAGCTTCTCGCCGGTATCTGAATACCCGACTTGGCCGGCCAACATTGTTCCAAAGGTCAAGAAGGATGGCGTAATCCGTATGTGTAGACTTCGTGGATTTGAACAGAGCCATCAAGGATGACTTTCCTTGCCGCATATCGATGAGTTGGTAGATTTCACGCCAGGCATGCTTTGCTCTCGCTCATGGATGGTTTTCGTGCTATAATCGATAGTAATGGCACCAAGACCGGAGAAGATCGCTTTTACCACCCGTGGGTACATATTGCTACAGAGTGATGCCATTTGGGCTAAAGAACGCTGGGGCTACGTATCAACAGGCTGCAACCACAATATTACATGACATGATCCACAAAGAGGTCGAGGTGTATGTGGACGACATGATTGTCAAGTCCAAAGAAAGAGAGGGCCACTACACCGCCTTGCAAAAGTTTTTCCAAAGGGTCAGGGAATTTAGGTCATTTGAATCCTCAAAATGTACGTTTGGTGTTACCGCTGAAAAATGTTGGGATTTCGACATTACACAAAGGGCATCAAGTCCTTCTTCTAAAATCAAGGCCATCTTAGAAATGCCACCACCAATGACTGAAAAGGAGGTGCGAGGCTTTCTGGGTAAAGTGCAATTCATAAGGCGGTTTATCTCAAAACTAACCTTAACTTGTGAACCACTTTTTGGTCTTTTGAAGAAAGGAAAGAAGTTCCATTGGGACGGCCGATGCCAAGCTGCGTTTGAACAGATTAAAGAGTATCTACAGAATCCGCCCGTGTTGTCACCACCGAAGCCGGGGAAGCCGTTGATATTGTATTTGTCAGTGACTGAAGCTACAATGGGCTGTATGCTCGCGCAAGAGTCGGAAGATAAAGTGGAAAGGGTCATCTACTATCTAAGCAAAAAGATGCTAGATTACGAGACCCGCTACACTCCGCTAGAGAAGGCTTGTTTGGCCTTGGTATGGGCTACCCGGAAGCTGCGGCACTACCTGTTAGCTCACTCTGTAATGTTGGTTTCACGACTTGATCCCATCAAATATCTTTTCGAGAAACCAGCACTTACAGGTAGGCTAGCTCGTTGGCTGTTGTTGCTCTCCGAATTTGACCTCAAATATGTGACGCGTAAGTCAGTGAAAGGAAGAGCGGTGGCAGAGTTCCTTGCCGACCACCCGGTTGAAGGGGATGAAGCGGTTGAGTACCTATTCCCAGATGAAGCTATTCTGCACGTCGAAGATGAAACCTGGACGATGTACTTTGACTGAGCGTCAAATCAATACAGATATGGGATAGGGGTGTTGTCGATAGCTACCGACTCCGTATCCCTTTAGCATTCAAGCTTCGGTTCAAGGTCTCGAACAATGAGGCAGAGTACGAGGCGTGTATTGCCGGTTTAGAAGCTGCCCTAGAACTAGGGGCAAGGCGGTTGGATGTCATTGGAGACTCGAACCTAGTTGTGTCTCAAGCGAAAGGAGATTGGAAAGTGAAAGAGGAAAAGATGATAATATACCACCAGACCTTGGATTTGTTAATCCCTCGGTTTGAAAAGCTAAATTTCACTCACCTAGTGAGAGAGAACAACAGGTTCGCAGATTCGCTAGCAACTCTATCTTCTATGATAGACATCCCATCTGGGGTCTGGATGCGTCCAGTCATTATTGACCAGAAATTTGCACCTGCCTACGAGTCAATCTCTGCCATAGATGAAGTACAAGATAATAACCCTTGGTATCACGACATATGGAACTTCTTGGAGAAGGAGGCCTATCCACCAGGAATAAATGCCAAGGACAAAAGGGCGATTAGGAGAATGGCTGTTCAATTTATCATCTGTGGGGGTAAGTTGTACAAAAGAGGTCATCTGGGGATGCACAAGCTGTGTGTGGAAGTCGAAGAGTCGAAGCGCCTGATGGAGGCCATCCACGGAGGAGAATGTGGGACACATATGAATGGGGTGATGCTGGCACGAAAGATTCTCAGACAAGGCTACTATTGGTCTACCATGGAGGAAGATTGCATCGGTTTTGTTCGGCGATGCCATAAATGCCAGATTCATGCAAACCGCAGGAACATCCCGCCATCAAAGTTGTACAACATGACATCACCATGGCCGTTCTCAGTATGGGGAATCGACGTGATTGGAGCTGTTACTCCGAAGGGGTCGAATAGGCATGAGTATATCTTAGTAACAATAGATTACTTTACAAAGTGGGTCGAGGCCCAATCTTATGCCGTGTTGAAGGCTTCGCAAGTCGCAAAGTTTATCAGAAACAACATTATCTGCCGTTACGGAGTCCCGAACGAGATCATTTCAGACAATGGTTCTCACTTCAAGAAAGAGGTGATTGATTTGCTGGAGAAGTATAATGTGGCTTTTCATAAGTCATCCACGTATCGGCCGCAGACCAACGGAGCAGTTGAGGCCGCTAACAAAAACATCAAACACATACTGCAGAAGATGGTGGAAACCTATCGGGACTGGCCAGATAAGTTGCCGTTCGCTCTGTGGGGCTACCGAACTTCAATTAGAACTTCTACCGGGGCGACTCCGTATTCCTTGGTATATGGGATGGAGGCTGTTCTACCCATAGAGATTGAGGTCCCGTCTCTACGAGTATTGGCCGAGTGTCAGATAGCTGAGGCAGATTGGCAGCAGAGCAGATTCGAGGAACTCATGCTCTTTGATGAAAGAAGGCTGAAAGCACTGTACCATGTCCAAGGTTATCAACGCAGAATCGCCCGGGCTTTTAATAAGAAAGTTAAGTCCAGAAATTTGAAGGAAGGAGATTTGGTGCTCAAGGACAACCGAGCTCCCATCCACGACCCAAGGGGCAAGTTCAGACCTAATTGGACGGGTCCTTATATCATCAAGTCTATCCGTCGTGGAGCTGTGGTTCTGATGGACCTAGATGGCCTAGAGTTCTCCCAACCGATCAACATGGACAAGCTGAAGAAATATTACCCCTGAGAGGCTCGCTAGGCCGAAAACCCGGAAGGGCGACCTAGGCAAAATTCAGAGCACAAAAAAATTAGAAAATATAAAAACCGAGCTCACAAGGTTGAAAACCCGCAAAGGGCGGCCTTGGCAAAAGTTAGAGCGCAAAAGGAGAGTGAAAATACTCGAGTGAACCCAAGCCTGAACTACGTAAGGCTTGATTCCCATCCTTGGGATACGTGGGCAGCTTCATCCGGAAGTTCAACCATAAACATTTTCCCCGATCAGCTTTGTCCATTTGATCATCTTGGTCATCTTTGTCCATCGGTATTCATCGCAATCTCCGGTACAGTGCTATTCAGACTAGGGGCAACTTTCCGCTATGCAAATACCACAAGACTATCCAAACTAGGGGCAATTTTCCAATTGCAGGAATCCGGGGTTGTGCATCTCAGTGACAAATTTCAGGCGTGTCCAGTTCTGATCCATATCGAAAATGGTTTTGAAAAGTTTTGATAAAAGATGGCTTTGTTCAAATAAATCTTTTTACAACTAAGACCATTTCTGGACCAAAACGGAAAATTTTCAGTACCACAACCTTCAATTTCATTGATTTCAAATAGAGTTCTCTTGCTCTTGCATACAATCGAAGTTGCTTTTATTACATTCATAAAGAAAACTTGAAAGTACTAATAAAGCAATAAATCTGGGGCATGGTCAAGTCAAATGTCCCTACGCCCCCTCCTGGAGCTGGTCGAAGCCTCTGATGCCAAAGTGGGTCCCTCCTGTGCCTCTTCATTAAGCCAATCCAAGCACTCATCAGACAAAGTGCAACTGAAAGCGGGAGCGGGGCCAGAGTTCTCTCTCCATGTCGCAAGATATCTTGCCACTGTGAGCCTCGAATTAGGAATGCAATGGTATTTCTATCCTTCCGTGACAAGTCTGGTCATGACCAAACTGGCGCAGGATACGGAATGGGAAGTAGAAAACACAGTGAGTCAAGCCAATCAATTGGATCCCGGGTTGACGGGTCATGCTATAACTCATCATTGGGAGATTGAGCCAAGGGCACCGCCAAGCAATGCGATCTACGGACAAATTGCACATCCACTCAAACCACCAACCTTCATCAAGGGCGTCAACTAGACGTTGCCTAAAAAAATAGCCGCGCGCTGAATATGCTGGGCAAGAGTCCACAACCTTCAGTTTATCCATCAACCACACCTGGGGAGGGATAAAAAATGAGAGAATAAAGAATAGAGAGACGTACGATGAGAGGAAAAGTAAGAAAGGGGTTTTTGTGAGAAAAATCGAGCCTGAGAGCCGAGTAATGTGAGCAAACATAAAGTGTGAGATTGGGTGGGAAACATTACCTGCAGTAATAGTGGACTCCCTGCTAATCTGATCGTCTCTCGACGATAAAAGGCGTCTAAGCCCAGCAGTGTCTCAGCCAGGACCATGGCAATGCAGCTTTGGCCCTCCTTCAAGCCTTGGGCGACTTCAATCAACCGGACACTGGGTCCTCCGGAACCGGAGGCGAACAGAAAATGAGATAGCATGCATAGACAGAGGGCGTGCGAAAAGCCTTGCTGATGGTCGCCACGATCACCGCCTTTAAAAACGACAGACCAAGCTCTAACATCTAATGTCCCGTCACAAATCGAGAACGAAAGCCGGGTATTGATAGCCCACACATTTGTCCTAAGGCTTGAGCATGGCCAAAGCGGTTAGCAGTATCTTCATTACGCCGATTCCATCAAAGCTTGGAAATCTTCGACGAGGGCACACCTCTTGCCCGCTAAAGCTAAAGACATGTGTCACCGGTTCCGTAACCTTGCCGCGCATGGAGGAACGGAAAATGCAGGGTGCGGCGCAAAGTGAATAGTGCGACGCCGAAAAGTTCGGAAATTCAACTTTTCCGAGCCATCCAAGTTGTTAATCCAAGTTGCGAGATTTTGAGCAAGAAATTCCTCCATTTGGAGCAAATCAGTGTGGAAATGAAGAAGACCACGAGGCTAAGATCTTTTTGAAGAAGATAAGGTTGAGTGGAGGACAGGTGGCAACATTCTGCTGGTGCTGGCAATTTAGTGCCGACCGGCCATTTATAGTGCCGACCGGCCATCTATTTTGGCCGATGAAGCACCATTTCGGCCGATGGCCATCCCTTGCGGCCGGTGGAACTTTGGCTTGACCGGTGGGTCTCCTCCTTGTACTCTAAGCTATTATGTTAAGAATTTGGGAGAATCCCACCACTTCCAATGCCCTTCAGTGATCAATTCCTATGAAGGCGCGTCCGTTTGTTTATCGAGTTGTTGTATATTTGCTTATCGAGTTGTATGTCACTCTCTTTAAGTCTTTGTAATGTTTATCGAGGTGTACTCGCGTTTGGCTAGTTTGCTGAATCCCTCTGATTTGCTTATCGAGTTGTAATTGGTTTACTACCTGATTATTACGATGCGATGCTTTGTTTTCATAAACACAAGTTTCAGTTTCAGTCGCATTGTGGTGTGAAACCTTGCGATGCGATGCATAGAACATGCAAATGCAATGCCTTTTGAACAAATAGTTGTTTCATCTCCATCATATGTTTTGCAAAAAACACACGATTTTGAGAAATAAAACCTGCCTAAGGCAGTGCAATGTGCTTAAACTCCTAGTAAAAAAGGAAAGTAAAGCAAGAAAATAACAGGGTAGCAGGGTCTTTGGGTTTGACCTCGGTAACCTCCTCCTTTCGCCATCGTACCTTTTATGCGCCTTGTTCGGGTCACCATGTGATTTGGTATCTTCATCGCTTAAGCGCCCAAGAAATGGCGCCTCGTAATATAAGCGGAGCTTCGAGTTGACCTCGTACCACAACTTTTGTGAGCGATGCTCAGAACGCGCGAAGGATGTCCCTTCTCGTATCCTTTTATGTCTCGTAAATTTCAAAAGAAATTGTTTCAATTATACTGTGTTGCAGTACGTTGCATTTCAACATCATGTTTTACCATGTTCAATTTCAAGTTCCTCTTTCTATACGCATTGCATTGTATGCGTGCTTTGCTTTACTGATATGTGTTCAATTTTATCTATACACATTGCATTGTATGCGTGCTTTGCTTTACTGATATGTGTTCAATTTTCTCTATACACATTGCATTGTATGCTTTTGCTTCTTCGATATGTGTTCAATTTTATCTATACACATTGCATTGTATGCGTGCTTTGCTTTACTGATATGTGTTCAATTTTCTCTATACACATTGCATTGTATGCGTGCTTTGCTTTACTGATATGTGTTCAATTTTATCTATACACATTGCATTGTATGCGTGCTTTGCTTTACTGATATGTGTTCAATTTTCTCTATACACATTGCATTGTATGCGTGCTTTGCTTTACTGATATGTGTTCAATTTTCACTATACACATTGCATTGTATGCGTGCTTTGCTTTACTGATATGTGTTCAAGTCCCTACTATACACATTGCATTGTATGCGTGCTCTGCTTTACTCACATGTGTTCAATAACAACTGCCTATACACGTTGCATCTGCCACACACCTCCAATCGTGCAACATGCATATTGCTAACAATATTATACCTGTTAAGTTTACTTTCTTTACAGGCACGATATTGTATGTACGGCTCATTTGAGGCCGGTGCAACCGGACGAGCCGCACAGGTATTGTATCCTCCGTGTGAGACGTTTTGAGAATTGCATAATTCTCTCACATTCTTTCTGCATTGTAGTGTAGATTGGCGTATGCTAGCATATAACTGTTGCATGTGTGCTTCATTACAGCTTTCTTTGCATGATCATAAGTTATGCTCGGCTTCTTGCATTGTCAGTTGCATTTTGCCCCTGCCTTCGGGCGCATATCTTACTTGTTTTGCATGATTGTCTAAGTCTTCGGCCTTGTCAAAAATGGGTCGTCTCTGGGCTTTGACATTCACTCTCGTCATTCTTATGACTTCCGAAGTTACAAAGAGGGGCAATCAGAGACACCCCATTTTTGACCGTCCTCAAGACTTGGACGCCACCGTTGGAACACTCGGTGATTATCTATGTTTGTGTTCGTTTGAGTTCCTTGAGTTCTGGCCATGCGCGCCTCAGACCTCGAACTTCGACCGATTGTGTTTGGTTTTGCACCAAACACTTGTGTTTTGCCATGAAAGGGCAGGGAATGCCTTATGGGGCATCCCTACACACCACCGGCTGGGGCTAGAGGCCACCGGCTGGCTGAAGCTTCTATCGGCACTTTATTGTGCCGACCGGCACTGAATTTTACCATTTAGTACTCTTTGCCGGTAGAATCGCATTACACTTGCTTTATCGATATTTTCTTGCGTGTAAAGTGTTTTGCTCCTCCATACAGGTGTATGGAGGGATGAGCCCTTGTTTGCTTAGCTTGTAAGTCTTACAAGTTCTATAAGAGGGAGACTCTTCCTCTTGGCTCAAGGTTAGGGTTTTTAGAGACAAAAACCAGAGCTCATATACATATATCTCTGCCATATATCTATATCTCCATCTCTCTCCTCTTGTGTGTGTGATTTTAGGCCAAAAAGTGTAGTTTTACCTCACTTTTGCTCCTTTACACACACCTTTACACCTTAGCTCGAGATTGAGAGGCTTGGAGGTTTGTTTTGTGTGATCTTGGACTGGTTTTGATCACTAGAGAGTGGCTGGAACCTTTGTTCTTCAAGGGATCTTCAAGGGTAAACACTTTACTTTATATTCCCCATTTTTGCAACCTCTTTCTACCCTCTTTGCTTTGTGTTTTTGAGTTTGTGTTTAAGATAAAAAAAAACTCTTGTTTTTACTTGTTCTTGAACCTTCATTAAGGTCATTTTGTGGTTTGAACAAAGGCTCACCCTTTTAGGCCTTATTTGGCTATTTTGGTGACCTTTATCTTAGACCTTGTTGGCTTGGTGTTTTTGGCCTTCTCACCACTGAAGACTAGTGGGTTTTCAGTGGTGGGGAAGATGATTTTAAGTCTTATATAGGGGAGAGACACCCCTCTCCCCTTGCCTCTTTGTTTGCCTTTGTTTTGGGCTTAAAGAATAGCATGAGTGTATGGTGAGTTTTGGCTTCATTTGAGTATATTTGTGTTCAATATGACATGTTATACCTGCTTTCGGTCGGATTTATGGTCCTTAGCATGTCTCTCATACTCGCTTTGAAATGCTCTTTTATGCTTAAAAGTGTGCCATGCATTCGAGCCATATTCTTTGCATATTTTAGTTTGACTTCATGGAGATAATAGCATCATCTTGCCATGTATAAGGGCTGTGAGCCACTGTCTTGGACCCATTTGGCATGCTTGGTTTGGTTGTCTTGCATTTTGGCTTGTAAGCCTTGTTTGTATGAAGCTCTAGTATGTATGCTTGCTTGCATTTGGCCTCATTTCAGAGCTTTCTTGAGTGTTTTAAGTCATGTTTAACCTCTGTCTAATGTGGGTTTAATGGCCCTTAGCATGCTTCTTACACTTGCTTTGTAATGCCTCATTTGGCCTAGAATTATGCCATATGTTTAGCCCCATATATCTCCATGTTTTGGCTTAGCATGGTGGACCATTTAGCCTTGATTTGCCATGTTCTAGGGCTGTGAGCCACTGTTTTGATCATATTTGGCATGATTAGTATGGTTACTTTGCATGATGGTTTGTTGGCCTCAAGCATATAGTCCATGTGTATACTTTGGTTAGCCTATTTAGAGGATTTGGGATCATTTGGCATGCTATTTCAGACCTTAATCCATGCTCGCATGTCTAGATTTGTTATCTCTCTTCATGCTTTAAAGGCATGTCCTTTATGCTTTAAAATGTGCATTGTGTGCATTCATGCTTTTGGGATTGTTTTGGGGCTGCCACATGAGGGATTTGGGTGCCCTTTCGCATGATAAAAACCTGTTTTGGTTGCCTAACATGTGCCATGTTTAGTCTTGTTAAGCGGTGGTTCAATGTCCCACTTTGTGCCTTAGCCTTATGCCTTATGGCTTGCATGCTTGTGTGGCATCTTGCTCTTGCTTTGAGGCATAATTTGCCACTGTTTTAGGGGAGTTTGAGGGCTGCCCTCTATGGCTTAAGTCCATTATTGCATGCTTGTATCTCGGTTGTTGCATGTTTGATCAATGAGGCCTTGAATGTATGCTAATTCCATGCTTAATTAGTCCATGTTGCATGACATTTGTGCCTTGCATACTATAGCTCTTTGCATGCTTAACATGATAAGTTGCATTGCATTTGAGCCTTGTTGCATTCATGCATTCCATGGTTTGGCTTGGGGATTGTCAAGCCAAGCATAGGATTGAGAGGAGTTCACACTTCAAGTGGTGCAACTCACCTCAATTCTTGGTCACCAAGGCCTTGGACCAACACATGATAAGGCTTTGGATTTCATTTGCTTGTGTTGCATGCATTTACATTAAAATGCAATCTTAGTTCTTAGGGCCATCACGCATCAAAATGCACCATTGGTGGCCCAAGAACCAAGAGTCTTACCTCCTTGAGTCCCCAAGCATGATAGGAGGCAATGACCATGCTTACATGCCCCCCAAAACCCATGCCATGCATTCTTTGTCTTCTTCTTCATTAACTGTCTCTTCTGTAGGACTTTCACGCCGGGCGGTTTATTGTGCCGATCGGCACTGTTTTTATGCCGATAAACTCCACATGCAGCCGGTGGTCAATCTCAGCAGCCGATGAGCTCTTCCCCCAGCCGGTGGGGTATTTCAGATCATTTGGGAGGTTTCCTGAAACTTTGGGAATTTTTGGAGAGGCAAGGCAGTAAAATGTATAAAGAATGCCATGACACGGATTTTTGCAACCGTCGGATCGAGCATGCATCATTCGTGCGCCTCAAGGCAGGGCTGAGGCCCCATTACTTTTATTTATTTATTTGCTTTAATTTTAATAAATTTGTAATAATTTATTTATTCATTTATTTATTCGGACTGTAATATTTATTCGGTCCCTCTGTGTGAGGGCATAATTGTAATAAGTGTGGGTGAGTGGGTGTATGTCTTCCAACCCCCATTTCTTTCTCCCTTTTATTTACCTGCTTACAATGGTAGATAAGTTCACGTCTATTTTAGCATACCTTATGCTACGCATGCGTGCATTCATGCATTTGTTTACATGCACCGGGCTCGGTACATCATACAAACTGCATTGCAATTTTCAATTCCAAATTGAATACGAGCTACTCGCACATTTCACATGCCATATTTAGGGTTAGCCGAGCCTACTCTAGATTGCATCTATGCCTGTGTTGCATTAGCCACTTAACATGAACTAGGTCATGCATGTTTGCTAACCGGGTTATTGTTTTGTACGAGTACAATGTAAGTATTTATGCTTTAGCATATCGCATGTGTGAATGTTGACATGACAAGAGGGCTTACCATGCGGCTAAATGCTTATGTGTTATAAACCGCTTTAATGCTGTGGGTGGAGGTTGGGTTGCTTGAGTTGGAAAAACTCGTTGAAATCCGTGTTTTAGCCTACTTGCGGTAGCAAATCGAAATGTTTTCAAAACGAGCGGATATGCAATGTTTATTTCCAAATTAGGCAATCTAGTCTATACTTGTTTGTCAGGCGCATAACATAGTAATTCTAGGCTAATAATTGGGATAAGAGCATGTAATGTTTTCAAAAACGGATATCACGGTTAGTAGAGGCCGGTCCTCGGACCGGGCGAAAGGGGGGGTTCATAGCTGACCTTCCGCGATCGTACCCACGCTCCCCAGCCAAGGCCACTTTGGTGATGGCGGACATGTGGCCTTAAGACCGAGTCGGGGTTTCCTAAATTTCCCATTTAAAATATTTAGGTGGCGACTCATGTCCGCAAAAGCAGTCCATGTTTGGCACTACTTTTCAAAAAATCTGTTTTCTCAAACGATTTGCCGGATTTGGACTCTTTGGTTCAGATTTGGAACCGCGACGCAAAAGGGAGTCCGAACTGTAGCGAGGTCCCCCGCGGACGTGTTACACCGTTGTCTGCTATTATTGCCGTTGGAATCCCAAACCTAATGATTATGTTCTTCCATATGATGTTCTTCACATCAATATCTTGAATCTTCGCAAGGGGTTCAGCTTCTACCCATTTTGTGAAGTAATCAGTTGCTACCAGTAGAAACTTCCTTTGCCTAGTTGCTTGGGGCAGTTGTCCGACAAGATCCATGCCCCACTGGGAAAATGGCCAAGGGCTGGACACTAGGTTCAGATCTACTGCTGGTTGATGTATCAAAGGTGCAACCCTTTGACACTTCTCACACTTTCTGACATTGGCTTCTACATCCTTCTGCATGTACGGCCACTAGTACCCCTGAGTAATAGCCCTATGAGCAAGTGATTAGCCTCCAGCATGGCTCCCACATACTCCTTCATATATTTCATACAAGAAGTCTTTAACCTGGGAGGGATGCACCCACCTTAAAAGGGGACCAGTGAAGGATCTCCTGTAGAGGTGGCCATCTGCTGTTAGGCTGAACCTAGCCGATTTCAACCTGATCTTATGTGCCTCCTTTCGGTTGTCTGGCATCTTGTCATCCCTAAGGAACATCACTATTGTATCCATCAAACTTGGTCTCATCTTCACACTTATTGCTTCGTACTCTGTGATTAGTGGTTCCACACTTGGGCCTACCAAATAATCAACCATTATTGTCCTTGCCTCTCTTGACTTCATTGCACTAGCAGGTTAGCCAAGGCATCAACATGACTATTATCATCTTGGCTAACCTACTATAGCCGGCAATCTTGGAACAAGGTTAGCAGTCTAACAACCTCTTTGACATAGGCTATCATTCTTTTATCTCAGGCTGTGTACTCACTCGTTGCCTGATTCACAATAAGTTGGGAGTCACAAAAGACTACTACTTCATCGACTTCCATTGATACTGCTAACTTCAGCCCTACGATCAGTGCCTCATACTTTGCTTTATTGTTTGAGGCCTTGAACTCCAAGCGAATAGATTGCTCTAACATTCGCCCATCTAGCGATACTAACACTACTCCTGCCCCGCTTCTTGACGGTTTGAACTTCCATCAACAAACAGGCGAAAGGAGTTGCTGATGTAGATGTCACAAGGTTTTGGTTTCTCTACCTTCTTCTGCTCTGCTATAGGGTTTTTCATTCCCAGCTAGGTTTCTTCCTGTTTCCCTCGACACCCTAAGCCGCGGCTCACCGGAACCCGACGTGGAACGGCACCAAGTGTGAACTCGGCCACAAAGTTGGCCAGAACCTGGCCTTTAATTATCGTTCTGGGCCTAAACTCTAAGTCATATTGGCCCAATACTACTGCCCATCTGGCTACCCTTCCTGTCAGATATCCTTGCTGCAATAGGGACTTCAAAGGATGCTTCGTCAGTACGACAATCTTGTGGGCTTGGAAGTAGTGATTCAGTTTCTTTGAAGCCATTACTAGGGCTAATGTCAATTTTTCAAGGGGTAAGCACCTAGTCTCTGCACTTGCTAAGGTTTTATCCACATAGTATACTGTCCTTTGTTCTCCCTTCTCTTCTCTGATTACCACTGCGCTCAATGCATGCTCTGAAACTGCCAAGTATAAGAACAGTTTCTCTCCAGGTACTAGATTTGAGAGAACTAGAGCTGTTGTCAGGTATTTTTTCAAGTCGGCCAAGGCGACTTCGCACTCCTCCGTCCATAAAAAATCTGTGGCCTTCCTCAATAAACTGAAAAATGGTTTACAATTATTTGAACTTCTATTTATAAACCTATTTAGGGCCGCAGCCCTTCATGTCAGCATCTGTACTTGTTTTGCCGATGTCAGGCTCTTCAAGTCCAGGATGGCCTTGATTTGATCTGGGCTTGCCTCAATACCCCTTCTAGTAACCAAGTATCCTATAAACTTACTAGACCCAACTCCAAATATGCATTTCGAAGAATTGAGTCGGAGCCGATATGTTCTAAGAATATCAAAGACTACCTTCAAATCGGCCAGGTGATTCTCGGGTTCTTTGGTCTTCACGACCATGTCATCAATATATACTTCCACTGTTTTGCTAATTAGATGTTTAAACATCTTGGTCACCAACCTCTGGTAGGTTGCTCCTACATTTTTCAACCCGAAATTCATCACTCTATAGCAATACAGCCCTTTTGGGGTGATAAATGCAGTCTTCTCCTCATTAGGAGGGTACATTGTTATCTGGTGGTATCCCCTGTAAGCATCCAAGAAGCTCATCCTTCCATTCCCTGAAATGGCATCTACTAACTGATCAATCTTAGGTAGTGGGAAACTGTCTTTGGGATAAGCATTATTCAAGCTAGTGAAATCCACACAGACCCTCCACTCTCATTCTTCTTTTTCACAACAACTGTGTTTGACAACCAAGTTGGGTAGTTTACCTCTCGAATGGCTCTAGCCTCCAATAATTTGTCCACTTCCTCATCTACTGCCTCCACATGAACCAACGTCGGCCTCCTTGCTCATTGAATGATAGGTTTAGCCGACCTGTCTACATTTAGTCTATGGCAAGTGACCTCGGGATCAATACTAGGCATCTCGTTTGGTGTCCAGGCAAACACCTCAATGTTTGCTTGCAAAAATGACTCTAACTCCCTTTCCTCCTCCTCGGCTAAGCCTGAGTCAAGTTCTCTAAATCCCCAGCAGAGTCGCCAGAAACTATGGACTCGCCTTGTTCTGCACCTCGCCTTTCGGAAGGGTTTGAAAAGAAAGGCCTCACTGTTCGGACTATCGCGGTATTAAATCTAGTCTCACAAGTGCAATGTGAAACTGATAAACACTAAAGAGTCCACATCCGACAAATCTTTTTGGAAAATCGATTTTAAATTAAATAATGCCAAAATTGGACTGCTTTGCCAGATTACAGAGCTGCCACCTAAATATTTTATTTTGAGAAAATTTAGGAAACCCTGACTAGTGCCAAAGGCCACGTGTCCATCATCACCAAAGTTGCCTTGGCTCGGGAACTTAGGTACGAAGGGGGAAGGTCATGAATTAAGCACCCCCGCTCGCCCGATCAATGATCGGCCTCTACTAATCATGATATGTTATTTTATAAACGTTATGTGTTCTTATTCCGATTATTAAACTAGCCTTACTATGTGACGCACACAAGCAAGTATAGACTAGTCGCAAGACTTGGAAAAATTCAACTCATGTTTGTTTTCGAAAATGGTTTGAATTTGTCACCCTCAAGTGGGCTTAAAGATGCGGATTTGCCACCTCAAGTGGGCTTAAAACAGGATTTGCCACTCAACAAAGTGGGCTTAAAACTTACAATTGTTGAATCGTTCCAATTTAAACAACAAGCCTTCATCCACAAGCATTTATGTAGTTTAGCATTTAAGCACATAGCCTCATGGCAAGCATGTGAAACATGGCATCATGGTGATCACACTCATGCAAGTATGCTAAAGCGTAAAGACTTACCGAGTGCTCCAAGCCAAAACAAAAACTAGTTAGAAAGATGCATGATCCTAACTATGTGAGATGTCTAGTACAATACATGCAATAATGCAATTAATAGGCTCGACTACTAATATGGCGTATGAATCAATTTGAACAACATGTGATTAAACACGTATTCAAAGAAGATATTAAAATTGCAATGCAGTTTGAATGATGCGCCGAGCCCCTGTGCATGCCAGACAAATGAATGTATGCAAGCATGTGATATGCTAATTGAGAATATCCCTAATATAACCATCAATAGTGATTAAATAAAAGGGAGAAAAACGTGGGGTTGGAAGACATACAAACACACACGCACACACACTTATTACAATATTATGCCCTCGCGAAGGAGGGTCCGAATGAATAAGAGCTAACTAGCTATGCTAATTAAGTTAATCTAATTAGACTAACTATTACAAATCAAATGAATAACTAGTTAAGCTAATTACTAATTATTACAACACTTTAACTAAATAGAAAACTAATCAATTAATCTATAACACAAACATACATGAACTAAGCAATTAAGACATTAAGCTATGCTGCCACTGCTCCACCTCGGGAAGTGAAAAATGCACATGCCTGGTTCTTGCTCGGGAAGACCACCGTTTTGCTCTTGAAAGTCTCTGTTTGTAGGGTTAAACATGTCCTGAATCTTTCTGTTCCACCTTACCAAATATTCTCTGAGGCTTAGATCGCACATCGGCCATAGATGGTTCTTTGCCAAGCCTTGGTAGTGCATTTCCGACCACTGATGCATTGGATCACCATGCTGCAACAAAGCACAAACAGAGCAAAATGAGGGGTTTTTCCAAGGGTTTGTTTGTACTGTATCCCTCCTTATCACTTCAAAACCTCAAAGGAGTGGCACACTTGGATCCAAAACCACCAATCAAGCAATTTCATTGCATGATGGCTAAAGATCCAAGTTGTACAATTTCGATAAATGCACAAATATGACTCAAAGGACCACCACCCTATCATGCATGATCAAGGGCAATGGAGACCAAGAAAAATGGCACATTTCATCATTATTGAGTATGAATTGTCTCATTCTCCTTGTGTTCAAACTAACGTCCAGTTTGAACACATGCAATGCAACACAAAGATACTTATCTTGCCTCTTTTACTTGTTCATTTTTGTTTACTCATTTTACATTACCAATTCATCCTTTAATTGATTAAGTCCAAAAGTGAGTGTCCTCTAATGGAAAGATGGTTCAAACCACAAGATGTTTTGGGCATGAAAGAGGTATTATACTGTTGGTAATAAACCCCCTAAGGGATTAAACCATTAGGTGCAACACCTCAATTTCACACTTTGGCAAACAAGTGGTTTAAGACCACTTTCAAAGCAAAAAAAAGAGTGAAGAATGAAGGGAGGTTGCAGAGGTTAAAATGCTGAAATGGAGTGCAAAACAACACCAAAACATGCTTTCAACTCAAAACAATGATGATCAAAGCATTAAAACACTAAGCTAGTGAAGGAATTAACCCTACAACTACGCAATACAAGCCTTAACTGAATCAACCAGCCCAAAATATAGCCAAAATAGGTCAAAACAGAGGCAAAAATATGCTGGACTTAAACTACAAATTGCTTGAAAAACATGCTAACATATGAAGCTATCTAGGCATACAAACAAGACACAAGGAGGGGAGGCTTACCCCTCCAATTTTGGACTTTAAAAGTTGATTTTTACCACTGAAAAACTTTTGAGATTTAGTGATTAAAAGGCCAAAAAAAGTTGTTTTGAAAGTGAAGAAAAATAGCACAAAAGTCTAAACAATTAAGCAACAAGAAAGGTGAACCACCCCCTAACTTGAAAAGGCCTCAAACCAACACTTTTAAGCCTCAAAAATAGAGTTTTTTATAGTTGAAAACCAGCCCAAAAATAATACAAAAGGATGGCAAAACAAGTATTCATAGTTAGTATATTAAGCAAATATACTACCTCTTGAAGTAAGAGGACAAATTAAGCAACAATCCAAGCTTAAACCTTCTTCCAGAACTCAAACGAAACTCTAAGGGACCTCAGCCCAAAGGTGGTCAAGTTTGATTAAGGGTTGATAGGCAAACTAGAAGTGTATCTCTACTTGTATGCACAAAGGTTCAAAAGAGAGAGAAATCTAGAGAGAGAGAATTGTAGAGAGAGAGGCTCCCAAAATCTTTTCCAAACTTGAAAAAAATAGATAAGGTCCTCTATATATAGAAAAATAAGAGCTCGGGTCGAAAATATCTCAAAATGGACAGCTGGAACAGTTGAAGGACAAATATCTGTAGAAAATTGCTTTTTTGCACCAATGGCCGGCAAGCCGTCATTGATGGCCGTCAAACATCCATTTTTGGCCGGAAAACATCACTCCTGACCGGCACATGGCCGGCAAAGCCCATCCATGGCCAGCAACCTCTACCTCTGGCCAGCCAGAAAAATCTGTTCTCTAGGTCTAACTTCAAATAGGTATATCTCCTTCCTCCGGACTCCTTTGCAGGTCATTCTTGAGTCTAAATTGAAGCCCCAGAAGTCTTGTTTCCAATGGTGGAAACCTCACATCAAAATTCCAAGTGTGAAAAAAGATTTTCCTCTTTTTGTGAAGACTGGTCAGTTTTGGTCCTAACCGGATTCATGCCTAACTTCTCCCAAACTAGTTTTCTTCCCTCTTCTCCAATTTTCTTTAACTCCAAACCTCTAAATAAGGTGTTTTGAAAGATTTTTTGAAGAGTTCACCTCTCTTTAGTTTATTTCCACTTTGTCCTTGCTCAGTTTATCGTAAAGCGCAACATTTAACGAAGTGCGAGCCTCAGAACATCGTAGGAACTTTTTCAAAAACTATTTTGAAAGAGAAGGTTTTAAGGTCTAAAATCATTTTGGTCAAAATAGTTTTGATCCAAAAATGGGGTGTGAGGTTGGGATTTGGAGCTCCTCTTGCCGAAGAAATCGAACCTTTGCACTGTACAACTTTCTTTACCAAGTAAGCAATCAGTGACGCCCAAGTCGTAAAGGCGGTCAAAAATGGGGTGTCTACAGTTACCCCTCTTTGACAGAGTTCAGAGTCATGAAATGACGTGAGTGAATGTCAAAGCCTAGAGATGACCCATTTTGACAAGGCCGTAAGACTTAGGCAAACAAACAAAATGTAGATGTAGTTAGTTGAACCCCCGAAGGTTGTCTACGTATCCCTTTGCAAGGAATCAAACCAACATAGTTTAGGAACAGAATACGAATGATACACAATATAACGAAACAATGCAAATGATATACAATGAAACGAAACAAGGTAATGAAATAATCAAGCCACAAGCAGTGCAAAACCACACAAATATCATAAAGGGATGGAGATGCAAAATCAAACTACGTTTAACACAAAAAAGGTGTCGGAACCCTTAAACCACAATTCCTGCCAAATAGGCATGTGCACATGCAGAACTGTGTGTTTCGCAGAAAGAATACAAGTAATTGGGTGGGATGATATAAGTGAGGAATGATCTGCTGTGGAAAGATTGTGATCCTAAATGCCGAATGCAATAAAACAAAGCACGATGCAATGGATGCAATGAATAAGGCACAGGCCGAACCACGTCTTAGCTAGAAAAGGCATGGACACAATCTAGACCACGTCTAACACAGAAAAAGTGCCGAAACCCTCAGACCACAACTCTCTTAGTGGAATAAGCGCGTACCCATTATCACAGAACCATGCTTCAACGAAGGAAATGTACGAGCACATGCCAAACTAAGCTTAACATAAAAAGGATGCAGGCGATAAAATAGATAATGCAGTAGATGCATGCGATAGATGCTATATACAATGCAATAGACGTAATATATGATGATAGATATGATGTAGCAGCTAGGAAATGGAAGTACCTTACAGGGGCAATTGGCAATGACTCACCTCATGCTGCTAGGGCTCTTCATCTTCTGCATCTTGCATTTCTGAACCATAGGTTCTCCCTGACTATATTCGCAACTTTTCCTATTCTCCAACAGAGTGACAGACT
Organism: Camellia lanceoleosa; assembly: GCA_025200525.1. Lineage (NCBI taxonomy): Eukaryota > Viridiplantae > Streptophyta > Magnoliopsida > Ericales > Theaceae > Camellia > Camellia lanceoleosa. The sequence goes on along the minus strand of CM045772.1, from coordinate 105,806,604 downwards.
AGATTGGTTCAATATCCAGAATTGAGGTGCATAAATGCTACCTCAACCTATGGGGCTGCCATACAGATTTCAAGCCGAGGATACACCCCAGGGTATTTAAACCATACATTAGTCTCAGAAAACCCGAACCTTTGCGTTCTAGGCATCGGCCATTCGACCTCTAGTTTCCACCGTCTCAGTTGATCTCCTAGGAACTCACCTTAAACAGCACGGTGGGTATGCATTCACCGGAAGTCGTTCGAGCACGACAAACACCAAAGGAATTGCACCTTTAGAGGATTTAAGGTCTCTTAGACCAATGAGTGCACAAGACAATGTGAACCAAGATGTAGGATTTAAGGTCTCCTAGACTGGGAAGGATGCACAAGATAGTGCGATGCAGGTGCACAAGACAGTGCGATACAAGCTGCACAAAACAGTGCGATGCAAATGAAATGCACAAAATAGTGCGATGCAAGTTTGCACAAAGCAGTGCGATATATAGTGAAATGCACAAGATAGTACGATGCAGGCGCACAAGACAATGTGATACAGGGTGAATGCGCAAGATAACGCGATGTAGGTGCACAAGATAGTGCGATACAAAATGTACAAGATAATGCAATGCAAGGTGCACAAGACAGTGCGATGCAATGCACAAAATAGTGCGATACAAAAGGAATGCATAAAACAATGCAATGCAAAGTGAATGCACAAAACAGTGTGATGCAAGGTGCACAAGACAGTGCGATATGGGTTAAATGCACAAAATAGTGCGATGCAAGTGTGCACAAGACAGTGCGATGAAAGTAAGGTGCGCAAAATAGCGCGATGCAATGCACAAATAAGTGCAAGTAAGGTGCGTAAAATAGCGCGATGCATGTTCTATGAAAAAGATATGAGCATTTTCTATGCAAGATGAGAGCATGTAATGAAATGCACAAGATAGTGCAATACGCAAGAAAGCGCGAGTGTAAATTGCACAAGAAAGTGAGATGCGCAAGAAAGCGGGAGTGTAATACGAAGTGCACAAAATAGTGCGAACAAAGCAAATGCACAAAATAGTGTGAGCAAAGTGAGTAATTGTGTGATAAATGTACTGAGTGAGATTATTGTGCGATAGATGCACAGAAGTGAGATTATTGTGCGAACTGAGTGAGATTATGAGCAAGGTTTACAAATCAATACAGTGACAACGCATGTTCCATGCAAGATAAACAACCGATGCATGATGTTAATTGAAAGCATGTTTTATGCAAGAAACAAAAGAATATTCTATGCAAACTTAAAAGCATGTTCTATGCAAAATAGAAAGCATATTCTATGCATGATTAGAGGCATGTTCTATGCAACATTGAAAGTATATTCTATGCATGAAACATAAACGATGCGAGGCACGCATGTAACATAAGTGTATATGAAAGTGTACATTCTACGCAATAGAAGAGAATCGAATATGTGCTTCGGTGTCTCCAATTAACCTCTTGAAGGACTTTACAACATGCTCAACTCAAAAAGAATACACCCTATTCATATTGGCAATGGGTAACATTTGCATGCTGGTTTAATTGCCATTCTGACTTGAAGCAGGCTTGAACTCCGGAGTCAAGGTACACTCATATTCTAGAGCAATGGCGAGGCCTGGCGAAGGTGCATCTGGAATGCAGACTTGGAATTTGCTAAAGTTGAAACATACTCAGATGCTCCAATTTTCCCTCTTTTCTTTTGCTTTATAGTCTGGAACCCATATAGCTTTAGATAGGTCCTGGTTCAATTGTTCTCACATGACCTGGGTTGAACCCTACAGTTTATGAAAGAAAGAATCCTATTTTGCAGATCATGTTGAGAATGGCACAGCACTCTGAGCACAAAATGATTTATTTTTGAAATTGAAATTGAGAAATGAGTTCTTAACTGTATTGAGTCTATTGAACACAGTACACCACGACTCAACAAAGAGAAAACGAAGGTAAAACAACCTAAACACATCTATTGACACTCGAAATGACTCAAAACAAGAATCGAGACAAACAAAAGCAACAAACACAACACTCGGATATGTTTGAATGGCAAGAGACCTCTCGGTTTACAAGGAGCCTATTTCTCCGAGTATTGTTTCCCACCCTTTATCATCTGTGATTCTTACATCACTTTGGCACTCAATCTCTTTTTCTTTGAAAAGCCCTTTCCTCACTTTTTCTCTTAGCGCAAACCTCTCTTTTCTTTACTCTCTCTTATTTTTTATCCCTCCCCTGGGCAGTTGATGGATAAGCAAGAAGTTGTGGGGTCTTGCTCCTAGTATTCAATTAGATTCTCATTCTTCCGCTCACAACTAGTAAGCTTTCCCACAGAGGGGTTGTGATGTGACTGGATGTGCAACAGATCTGCAATTGACATCACTTGGCAATGCCCTTGGCTTCACTTGGCCGAGATGAGTTGCAGCATGTCCTGTCGGCCAAGTATACAATTGATTGGTCTCACACACATTGCGTTTTCTACGCTCCCATTCCGGGTCAAACGCCAACTTGAGCATGATCGTCCAGATAAGAGAACCACATATCCAGTTCCATTTTCAATTCGTGCTTCGCACTTGGCTTGATATCTCACTACTCGGAGGATGAGAAGTTATTGGTGCCTGCGGCTAGCTTCAGTTGTGCCCTTTCTGGCAAGTACATTGATAATGGGGAACAGACAAAAAACTTGACTCAACTGTGCCCCTAGTTCATCATTTTGACCATTTTTTGTTTTTGGCTATCTACTAAAACAATTTTGACCGACATGAGAGTTAGATTAACATGATTTTCTGATTTAAAATCATGCAAGTCAGGTTATAAGCACTGAAAATTTTCCTTTTTTTGGGTCCAAGAAATGGTCCAGTTTTGGAAAAATGGAATAATTTTCGAGAAAACTAGTCAACCTCACTAAAAATATTCGAAACTATTTTTACAAATGGCCATTACTCAACCAACGCGGAATCTACTCTTGAGATGCACAACCTCAGATCTGAACTTGAATTGTCCTGCAGCTGAATCTTCTAACAGAATAGGACAATCGATTTTGAACGAAGATGAGCCAATTCACACATGGATAGAATAGCCGAGTTGAACAAGGATAAGCCATTCAACATGGACGAGCCAAGCAGGCTAAAAATGGTTAGGGCCGAACTTCAAGATGAAGTTGCCTACGTATCCCAAAGATGGGAATCAGGCCGTACATAGTTCCGGGTTAAGGTACACTCGGGTGTTGACACTCTTTTTTTGCGCTCTAATTTTTGCCAAGGCCGCCCTTCCGGGTTTTCAACCTTGCGAGCTCTGTTTTTCTTTTCTTTTCGTTTCTTTTCTTCTTCTTTTTTCTTTCTTTTCTTCTTTTTTCATTTCTTTTTTGTTTCTCTTCTTTTTTTCATCTTTGTTCTTTTCTTTTCTTTCTTTTCTTGCCCTAACTTCCGTCCGGGTTTTCGGCCCAGCAAGCCTCTCAAGGATAGAAAAGTTTAACTTGTCCATGTTGATCGGTTTTGAGATCTTGAAGCCATCTGAATCCAAGAGAATGGTTGTTGTTTGCTGATGATGTAGGAGTCCATCCAATCAGGTTTGAACTTGCCCCTAATGTTGTGGATAGGAACTCGATTGTCCTTTAACAAAAACTTTCTTCTTCAAGCTACTGGAATTTGGCTTTCTTGCCAGTCTTCATTGGTTTGCAAAATGACCCATTTTTTGAATCTTTGAGCACATCTGACATTTTTGCCCCTAGTTCAAGGGCTACTTCTAATTTAGCTTTGCAAGCTTCCTTTGATAGCATCTGATCTTATTGCCCCTAGTTCAAAGGCTGCTTCAAATCTGGCCATGCAAGCCTCCTTTGATGACATACGACCTTATTGCCCCTAGTTCAAGGGCTGCTTCAAATCTGGCTATGCAAGCCGCTGCTTCAAATCTAGCCATGCAAGCCCCATATTGTGGTTGATTGTTGAACATTCTGAATCAAAGTTCAAGGTTTGAAAGCAAAGGGGTCGAGTTTCAAGACCGGGAGTGATCCTATGCTGTACAATCTCGAGAGCGATTCCACGTATGTCTTCGTAGGACTACGCAAAACATTTTTTGAAATCTTTTAAGAAAGCGACTAGTCGCTCGCGTCGAAGACAATGCAGAACCAATCTGGATCAAGCCAGGATCTTTCCCAGTACTTACAATAACAAACATGATCTCATTCATTAAAGGCTTAGCACGCCTCTCTTTCTCTCAGTTGATCAAATTTTTGCAAATCTCGAGGAATTCCTCCCTCTTTGTTTTCATCACAGTATTAGAAAAGTTTTGAAAAACTTAGGTCAATACAATAATTTCAAGGCACATAAAAGTAGGTGAAAATCACTGCCGTTTCATTCATATCTTCTAGCACAACTGGGTCAATGGCAGAAACAGACGCAAAAGAAGGTGTAAAAGACAAACACAAAACAAGATAGCGATGTTTTAGGTAACACCCCCGAAATCACCTGACTCTAACACAACAAGACTGACTCGATACAACAAGACAAACTCAATACAAAAAGACTAATTCAAAACAACACAACAAGACTGACCCAATACCCAAGTCAGAAAGTAAAGTAAACAGCATTTTCAAATTGCTCAAAACAGTGCGTGTCATTCGCCATATCTGGGATAAAATGAGCACCATCAGCAGGTGGTTCATCCCCCGATCAAATAGTCACATTATCCCCCAAGTTCATCGATCAAGTACCGATAGACTTTGCAGGACCTGGTGCGATGATGACCTCGTTGTCAATCAAATCTTGTATTTCATGGCAAAGATGAAAGCAACTGTTAGTGTCATGGCCGATTTGTTGATGGGAGGCACAGTACTTGTGCTTGGTCGGAAGGGGATCCGGGAGAGGTCGAGGGTCAAGGGGTTTGAGATAGCCTTGTCCTACAAGGATTTGTAGAGCCTTGGATAAGGTCATGTAAAACGGGGCAAAAAAAACCCTCTGGCCTCGGGCTTAATGGCTTGAGGTTTGTGGAGTTGTATTGGATGTACTGGCAAAGGGATTGACAGGTGCTAACTGGGTTTGATGATCTTTTTCGAGTGTAAAAGTGGAGTTGAAAGGGGCGTTTCTGATACGATATCCCTTTTCCCGGCTTACCCCTTGATTCAGAATGCTCTCATCCTGAGTGGCAAAAGTGTCATCCACAGTTTTTACAACAACTGCGAGCAGTTGCTGCTTGTTCAATCCTTCAGCCTTCAAAACCTCAACAACCCACTAAAGATGTTCATAGGGACCAATGCCTGCCCTTACCTTGTTCTTTCCACTTGCCTCCACTTTGCCAAGGGATTGGGTCGCTATATCAAAGCGGAGCCCAGTTGTTGTCGACATGTCATTGCCCAGACCTGAGATAGCTTTAGGTTGGCCATTTTCAATTGCATCTCGCCCCAAGATTGGGGAGCCTTTTGGTGTGAAATTCCTAGCATGTGATGTGGTCGATGATGGAGCCAAAACCCCAAAGGCTAAATCTGCCACTGTTCTCTGAAGATCTTCAATCATGCTCATCAGCTCAGAAGTAGTGGGTTCCTGGGTTTGAGATGATTGGGGTTCAAATGCATCCATCATGCAAAAGTCCGTGCTTACTGGAATGAACACCTCAAGCTTGGGTAAATGGGTTGGGGTGATGTATATGTTAGGGTTATAGGTGGATTGCAGTGTATGGATAAGGTTATGATAGGGAGGAGATACTTGGTCATGGATGGAAAGTGGGTTGGTGGTAACACTAGGGTCTTGAGGTGGAGCTATCATCTGATTGTCGATGAGATTCTGAACCTCATGACGAAGGCGGTAGCAACGATCGGTGCCATGACCGTGCTACTGATGATACACGCAGTATTTGATGAGGTTATGTCTGGCAGGGAGTGGGTCAGGCAGAGGTTGAGGATCAAGGGGTTTGAGATACCCTCTTTCCATCAAGACTTTTAGTGTACTGGTTAGACTCATATAGAGAGGGGTGAAAGTTTTGCCTTGTGCTCGGGTTAGGCCAGCTATTTGTGGGCTTGTATTGGCAAATGGGTCAACAATTTTGGGATTAGTGGTGACGGTATTGATTTCAGTGGGTTTGAGAATAGTGCTACTGCCAGCACGGGTACTCCTGGCAAAAACCCTCCTTATTGGTTCACTTGTTCTGGGAATAATCCCTCTATTGAACGCACTCTCGATCTAAACCCCCAATGTATGTAAACTTTTGAAAGTAAACAGTGGAGCCACTATTAACTTTTGCAACATATCAGGCTCAAGGTTCTGCACCACTATCTGCACTTGGTCCCTCTCAGAAGGTTGATTTGCCATCTATGATGCCTTCGCTCTCCATCTTGTAACAAATTCTACAAAAGATTCTCCAGGATTATGGTGGGTTGCTTCAAGCTCTTAAGTGGTCATTTCAACTTGGGTATTGTAAGAGTACTGATTGACAAAGGCCTCAGCCAACTCTTCCCAGTTCTGCTTCACTTTATCCTCCAACTTGGCGTACCAAGTGGTTGCTATACCCCATAGGGTTCTTCCATATAGAGAAAGTTTATGTGGCTTAGTCAAACACATCGGGTTCAGGACGTCCAAGAAAAGTCAGATATGTACCATAGGATCTCCAGACCCATCGAAATGGTCAATGTGTGGCATTTTGAATCTGTCTAGAAGCCTTACGGTAGCCTCGATGTATCCATCCTTAATGGCGGGAATGGAGTTAAGGCCCTGTGCCTTTTCGAATTGCTTCTTAAGGTTAATAATTTTTACCAAGGTCGGTTTGAGATCATTAGTATCAAGGGGGATAAAGCCTCTCATTAGGCTGCACCAGGGCTCTGAAAACTCGAGCTTGAGCCAACCCTTCTCAAGGATCCGGACCATGCAAATCTTCAGCTGGAAGAAGTGGGTCAAAGTTCGGCTGGGGTCCCGAGACTGGATGTGTGGTAGGTGCCCCAGATGGGCATTTTGTTTCAGCATTGGTCTCATCCTGCATGGCGATTCCTTGGTTTAATGCCGCCATCATGGCCACAATTTCTTCCGGACTCTGTGCCATCACGGGTCTGCTGAGTTGAACAAAGGTGATCTAACTGGTGGCTGTCGAATCAGTTGAACCAGTGAGCCCTGTCTGGCTCTTCTTTGCCCTACCACCGGCGAAGGAAACACTAGTTGTCTCTAAACTAAATCTCCGACCTGACAAAGTCTATCAACACGAGTCCAGAGTACCTGGGGGTTATCAGAGCCTTTTGAAGCTGGTTCCAGGACTACCTAGTAAAAGAGAAAATAGGCAACACCTCAGCCTGCTTTCATTAGAACATATATGAGCATAACTGAACGACTGTACTCCTATACTGAATTCTGCCCCACAAACTGATACCAACTTGGAAACTGATATGCACATTCCTATACAATTTCACTGTAAAGCACATACCAGTTAACGAGAGCCAAAACACCCCTATGAGGGGGTAGGGTTACCCTGTCCTAGTTTCGTCAGGAGCTAAGGTTTTCACTATGCATAACTAGTGGTTTCACACAATCCTACATTCAAGTAAGTAACTTGTCCTAGTTGTTTCCGATATGCAACTAGGTCGATTGGTCAAAAGGGTACCTCGGCAAGACTACCTAATATACCTCTCGCTCCTGACACCGAGAAGTGAAAGGAGGATCAAACGGTACAGCGGTAGTCTAGATCCAAGGGTTGTGTTCCCATCGTGGTAGAGCTCGCAACTGGTCAGCCTTTTGGCAAACTTTTCCAAGTGAGCCTCCAGCAAACCGTTCAAGAATAGCAGATGGCAAACACTGTAACTTAGGTGCACCAATGAAAATGCAAATGCAAAGAAACACATAAATGTAGATGAAATAACATATCATGAGTTCAAGTCAAGTTCTCTAAATCCCCAGCAGAATCGCCAAAAACTGTGGACTTGCCTTTTTCTGCGCTCCGCCTTTCGGAAGGGTTTGAAAAGAAAGGCCTCACAGTTCGGACTCCCGCGGTTCTAAATCTAGTCTCACAAGTGCAATTTGAAACTGATAAACACCAAAGAGTCTAAATCTGGCAAATCTTTTTAGAAAATCGATTTTAAATCAAATAATGCCAAAATTGGACTGCTTTGCCAGATTATAGAACCGCCACCTAAATATTTTATTTTGGAAAAATTTAGAAAACCCTGACTCATGCCAAAGGCCACGTGTCCGTCATCACCAAAGTTGTCTCGGCTCGGGAACTTAGGTATGAAAAGGGAAGGTCATGAAATGAGCACCCTCGCTCTCCCGATCAATGATCGGCCTCTACTAATCATAATACGTTATTTTATAACAATATGTGTTCTTATTCCGATTATTAAACTAGCCTTACTATGTGACACACACAAGCAAGTATAGACTAGTCGCAAGACTTGGAACAATTCAACTCATGTTTATTTTCAAAAATAGTTTGAATTTGCCACCCTCAAGTGGGCTTGAAGATGCGGATTTGCCACCTCAAGTGGGATTAAAATAGGATTTGCCACTCAACAAAGTGGGCTTAAAACTTACAATCGTTGAATCGTTCCAATTCAAACAACAAGCCTTCATCCACAAGCATTCATGCAGTTTAGCATTTAAGCACATAGCCTCATGGCAAGCATATGAAACATGGCATCATGGCGATCACACTCATGCAAGTATACTAAAGCGTAAAGACTTACCGAATACTCCAAGCCAAAACAAAAACTAGTTAGAAAGATGCATGACCCTAACTATGTGAGATGTCTAATGCAACACATGCAATAATACAATTAATAAGCTCGACTACTAATATGGCATATGAATCAATTTGAACAACATGCGATTAAACACGTATTCAAAGAAGATATTGAAATTGCAATGTAGTTTGAATGATGTGCCGAGCCCCTGTGTATGCAAGACAAATGAATGTATGCAAGCATACAATATGCTAATTGAAAATGTCCCTAATCTAACCATCAAAAGCGATTAAATAAAAAGGAGAAAGACGTGGGGTTGGAAGACATACAAACACACACGCACACACACTTATTACAATATTATGCCCTCGCGAAGAAGGGTCCGAATGAATAAGAGCTAACTAGCTATGCTAATTAAGCTAATCTAATTAAACTAATTAGACTAATTATTACAAATCAAATGAATAACTAGTTAAGCTAATTACTAATTATTACAACACTTTAACTAATTAGCAAACTAATCAATTAATCTATAACACAAACATACACGAACTAAGCAATTAAGACATTAAGCTATGTTGCCACTGCTCCGCCTCGAGAAGTGAAAAATGCACATGCTCGGTTCTCACTCGGGAAGACCACCGTTTTGCTCTTGAAAGCCTCTATTTGCAGGGTTAAACATTTCCTGAATCTTTCTACTCCACCTTACCAAATATTCTCTGAGGCTTAGATCAGTGGCCTGCCAGCCATAGATGGCTGCTGCCGGCCATCTGTCAACCAAAAATGTGTACTGCCAGCCAGAAATGATGCACTGCAGGCCGCTAGCGGTGCATTGTCGGCCACTGATGCATTGGATCACCATGCTGCAACAAAGCACAAACAGAGCAAAATGGGGGGGGTTTCCAAGGGTTTATTTGTACTGTATCCCTCCTTATCACTTCAAAACCTCAAAGAAATGGCACACTTGGATCCAAAACCACTAATCAAGCAATTTCATTGCATGATGGCCAAAGATCCAAGTTGTACAATTTCGATAAATGCACAAATATGACTCAAAGGACCACCACCCTATCATGCATGATCAAGGGCAATGGATACCAAGGAAAATGGCACATTTCATCACTATTGAGTATGAAATGTCTCATTCTCCTTGTGTTCAAACTAACATCCGGTTTGAACACATGCAATGCAACACAACACAAAGATGCTTATCTTGCCTCTTTTACTTGTTCATTTTTGTTTACTCATTTTACATTACCAATTCATCCTTTAATTGATTAAGTCCAAAAGTGAGTGTCCTCTAATGGAAAGATGGTTCAAACCACAAGATGCTTTGGGCATGAAAGAGGTATTACACTGTTGGTAATGAACCCCCTAAAGGATTAAACCATTAGGTGCAACACCTCAATTTCACACTTTGGCAAACAAGTGGTTTAAGACCACTTTCAAAGCAAACAAAAGAGTGAAGAATGAAGGGAGGTTGCAGAGGTTAAAATGCTGAAATGGAGTGCAAAACAACACTAAAACATGCTTTCAACTCAAAACAGTGATGATCAAAGCATTAAAACACTAAGCTAGTGAAGGAATTAACCCTACAACTATGTAATACAAGCCTCAACTGAATCAACCAGTCCAAAACATAACCCAAATAGGTCAAAACAGAGGCAAAAACATGTTGGACTTAAGTTACAAATTGCTTGAAAAACATGCTAACATATGAAGCTATCTATGCATGCAAACAAGACACAAGGAGGGGAGGCTAACCCTCCAATTTTGGACTTCAAAAGTTGATTTCTACCACTGAAAATTTTTTGAGATTTAGTGGTTAAAATTCTAAAAAAAAATTGTTTTGAAAGCAAAGAAAAATAGCACAAAAGTCTAAACAATTAAGCAACAAGAAGGGTGAACCACCCCCTAACTTGAAAAGGCCTCAAACCAACACTTTAAAGCCTCAAAAACAGATTTTTTTTTTTTTTTATAGTTGAAAACCAGCCCAAAAACAATACAAAAGGATGGCAAAACAAGTATTCAAAGCTAGTATAAGCAAATAAACTACCTCTTGAAGCTAGAGCACAAATCAAACAACAATCCAAGTTTAGACCTTCTTCTAGAGCTCAAAAAAAACTCCAAGGGTCCTCAGCCCAAAGGTGGTCAAGTTTGATTAACGGTTGATAGGCAAACTAGAAGTATATCTCTACTTGTATGCACAAAGGTTCAAGAGAGAGAGAAATCTAGAGAGAGAGAATTGTAGAGAGAGAGGCTCCCAAAATCTTTTCCAACCTTGAAAACAATAGAGAAGGTCCTCTATATACATAAAAATGAGAGTTCAGGTCGAAAATATCTCAAAATGGACAGCTGGAACAGCTGGAGGACAAATATCTGTAGAAAACTGCCTTTTTGCACCAATAGCCGGCAAGCCATCATTGATGGCCGGCAAACATCCATTTCTGGCCGGAAAACATCACTCCTAGCTGGCACATAGCCGAGAAAGGCCATTCATGGCCGGCAAAGCCCATCCATGGCCAGCAACCTCCACCTCTGGCCAGCCAGAAAAATCTACTCTCCAAGTCCAACTTCAAACGGGAATATGTCCTTCCTTCAGACCCCTTTGCAGGCCATTCTTGAGTCTATATTGAAGCCCCAAAAGTCTTGTTTCCAATGGTGAAAACATCACATCAAAATTCCAAGTGTGAAGAAAGATATTCCTCTTTTAGTGAAGACTGCTCAGTTTTGGTCCTAATCAAATTCATGCCTAACTTCTCCCAAACTAGTTTTCTTCCCTCTCCTTCAATTTTCTTCAACTCCAAACCTCTAAATAAGGTGTTTCGAAAGATTTTTGAAGCGTTCACCTCTCTTTCATTTATTTCCACTTTGTCCTTACTCGGTTTACCGAAAAACGCAACATTTAATGAAATGCGAGCCTTAGAACATCGTAGGAACTTTTTCAAAAACTATTTTGAAAGAGAGGGTTTTAAGGTCTAAAATCATTTTGGTCAAAATATTTTTGGTCCAAAAATGGGGTGTGAGGTTGGGATTTGGAGCTTCCCTTGCCGAAGAAATTAAACCTTTGCACTGCACAACTTTCATCACGAAGTAAGCCATCAGTGGCGCCTAAGTCTTAAAGGTGGTCAAAAATGGGGTGTCTACACCTTCCCAACTCTTCACAGTTCCTTTCGGCAACTTGTAAAACCAATCTGATGTGATTTCCCCAAAGGATAAGGGGAACACCTTGTAGAGCAATGGTTTGTTCCCGGTATACAGCGCCATTGAATTCAAATATAAGCCGATGTGAAAGTTTGGATCGGACTTACCATTATATATTTGGAACCTCAACATATGGAACCTTAACATATGGAACCTTTTTGGGGCCTCAAACATATCCAACTCCACTAAGAATGGTATTCTCGGCTTGACTGGAGATGTGACCTCGGCATTCTGCCACTTCTTTTGAAGGTAGTCCCACAAATCCTCCTTAGTCCGACTAGAAGCTCGGCTGTCAACGGATTTCAGCCTTTTTGGAGTACTGCTCCCAGCGTCGTTATGAGTCCTCTTGGAGTTCTCTTCATTCAACATGTCAAAACAAAGTTCCTTCCCCTAAATATCCTGATGTTCCTTGACATAAGTTCCCTTGGTCCGAGGCGTCCTCTGAGACTCTCCTCTTCTTGACTTTGCTCGCTCGGCATCCGTGAGGGCCGATGTGAGTGTTCTTTCACCTTGTCATGCTGAGGAACCACTAGGATTGTTTTCTGGCCCCCTTTCTGGGCGTCGTTCTTGGCCGCTGGAATCAACGTGTCCTTTAATGGAAACAGTGGTTGCATGACATTGTTCTACATCATAAAGTTGACAACCAATTGTAGGTCTACCAACTTATTTGCCATTTCCTTCATGCCATCCCTCCTCAGGTATCTGTCTTTCCATACCTGGAGGTCACCTTCGTTGTAATACTCGCGTCATGACCCGAACCCGCCCCCGCCCCCGCCCCCGCCCCCATGGGTTAAGGACATAACCGGCCAGTAATCACGAGATTACCTACGACCTTAAACCAAATCATATTATATTTTAACAGAGTTAAGGGGGCTAAACGGAAGCAATTTCAAACTTTTGTCCATAGAGCTGTGCTTACATGGCACGTCATAACACTTTACAAACTTACATTAATAATTTACATCAAGGAAAGTTAACATATAAGCTTTACACAACAGGATCATTCAAGTCATGGTCAGCCAATCAAAACTATATACAACCGTACTCCAAAAGTTCTCGCCAACATGACAAAGAAAAATATAACAAAATAGCAAAAGGGCGAAAACAAGTCTCGTGCATGAGACGTATGGGCTGACTTTTCAAAACCTTGACTGTTTCACACAAACTTCACTGAGGTTGGGTTTGGACCTCCCTTGGCTCACCTACAGACACATGAATGAGCATGAGCGAAAGCCTAGTGAATAATATCAAATAAAGAAGATACACAAACGGTATTTAGAACAACATACATCAGACGGCCTTGGGCCCAATTCATATTTCTATCTAGTATATATATATATAGGTCAAGTGACTGTGGTTCCAAACACATCAAACGGCCTCGGGCCCAATTCATTCATATCTAACGGCCTTTGGCCCAATCGTTCCTGTCCAACGGCTTTTGGCCCAATCATTCGTGTCAAACGGCCTTTGGCCCATTCATTTGTGTCAAACAGCCTTTGGCCCATTCATTCATGTCAAATGGCCTTCGGGCCAATCATTCGTGTTAAACGGCCTTCGGCCCATTTATTCATTCATGTCAAACGGCCTTCGGCCCAATCTTTCATATCAAACGGCCTTCGGCCCAATCATTCGTGTTAAACGACCTTCGGCCCATTTATTCATTCATGTCAAACGGCCTTCGGCCCATCTGTTCATTCATATCAAACGGCCTTCGGCCCAATCAATTGTACCCGACGGCCTTTGGTCCAACTATATGGCATAACAAACATTTGTCCACAATTCAAATTAACAAACTTATAAGACTTCTATGGGAATAAGCAATTGGACAAATAACATACTTCAAAATATCTTTACTAAGATATTACTCACAGTGTTCTGCCGACGGATTTGCCCTGGAGCTCGATCCTACACATTTCATGAACACAATGGATCACAAACAATTCAATCCGTTCTTAATTCATACATCCCTCTTAGGCTTCTTTCTTATCCTTTTAACTCATTTATGATGCTCAATGCATGCCTAAGAGTGCTTAGAAATGAAAGAGAACAGAAAATGAAACACAGAACACCTTTACAAAATTTCTGAAACAAGGGTCCCCGCTCGAGCGTGGGTTCCGACGCTCGAGCAGACCCTCATGGTTTGCAAAAGTACTGGTTACCTCATTTTTACGCTCAAGCGTGAATTCGGACACTCGAGCTGAAAGTCACACTACATGGCTCCCCGCTCGAGCATGAATGTCCCCGCTCAAGCGGACATCAATGTCTGCAAAAATTCTGGGAGCTCGTATTTCACGCTCAAGCGGCGCTTTCCCAGCTCAAGCGGACATGCCAAATTCTGGGTTTTCCAAAATTGTTTTTAAGGCTCAAATTCAACATTCAAAGGTTCCAAAGCTCGAATTAAGGTATAAAAAACATAGGAAGTGATCACATAACATGAGAGCATAGGAGATTCGAGACCAATCATGTAAAACCAAGATCAAATTCCCAAATTAGTCAACATTTCTCTTGTTATGATCAAAGCCCATGCATTCAAACTTCATATTCCCATTAATCAAACATGCATGTAAGTTTTGACTTCCAATTCTATTCCCGATGGTACAAATAAGGCTTATGATCATGGAACTTATGAAAATCATGTATGCATGTGAGATTTGGTGCCCAATTCTTCTTGTTCAACATGATTCATGCTTGACTATACAAAATTATAGCAATTATGCACATGCATGTTCATACAAGTTCCCAATTCAACAAATTCAATTCAAGTTATGCTCTTGATCACAAACAAACCTTGAACTTACAAAATTACAAATTCAAACTTATGAATTCATAACCAATTACTCACCTAGAGGCTCAAATCTTCCAAATTATGGTTAATTCTTGAGTATAGCTTCAAGATCACCAAGTTTTTTAGTCAAATCTCTATCTTGAACTCACTCTCTCTCTAAATTCGGCCCTCTCTCTCTCTAGAGTACAATTTTCAGATGTTGAGCTCCAAACAAAAATGGTGAGTTCAAGAGTATATGGGCCTATTTATATACACACCTCTAATCAAATCCCATTAACACTAATTAGTTGATCATTTTTAAATTAATTTAATCTAATTAATTCGTTCCGAATCGATTTTCAATTAAATTTCACTGTAGGTTCTAAAAATTATGCTAATCATAATGGCGCAGCCAATTTCGGTTTATGTGGCCGATAAGGCCCTCAATTTTCAATTTCTAGCAGCAAGTTGAACAGATTTTCCTACGATGAACAGATAGAAATTCAAAATCACATATAATCATATAAATAACACTCAAAATCATATTAAACACATAATCACATTCGTAATTAAGATTAATTAGCATAATACGGAGTAGGGTTATCACAACTTGTCTCGGCCTGCTTTCTTTGGTTGGTCTCCCTCTTGGCCGACGTCCTTTTCTGTGGAATTCTAATCCCGTTATCCTTCATTATAGTTTTCCTCCTCCATGTTAGGATCGGCATGTTTACCACTCCCACTAGGAATGTCGTCCCCAATCGTCTCTTTCTGTCCGTCGTTGGCCATCTATTCTCCTTACATTCCCACAGACGGCGCCAATTTGTGGATGTTGATTTCCGACCACACAACCAAAGGGGGAACTCAGCTGGAGAGCACCAGGAGAATAGATTAGCCCGAACAACCTGTCACAGAAAGATGAGAATCCGGCGGTGGTTCATCCACCCAGGAGCACTCCAACGATCAAGTCAATAATCAAATATCTTTCAAAAGATAGCAAATTGTACTTAAACTCCCTAGAAAGAACTTACCTCAGACCCATGAGGGTGCCCTGTTTTTATAGCCAACATTGACCTGATCCTTGTAGAAGCCTCACTTCAGTGGACTCAGGCTCAATGTTTATCCTAGATCCTTAGTTAGATAGGGATAAACTCCCTAAGAGCTTTATCTTTATCCAGACTGAGATCCTCTCTGATTCTAGAACTCTTGTCCCTTATCCACTCATCCCGAATTCTGATATCCCTGCAAGTAACCTTGGCCTAGCCAAAATCACCTCAGCTCTAGGACCCGGCCACGTGGTACCTCGGCTGACATCCCAGCGTCACCTTAGCCACGTGTCGTCATTCACAAAATATGTCCCCACAAAAAGCATGACAACCGTCCTGCTAAAACTGAATGAATTGTACTAGAGTACTCTTAGATAATCAAAAGCTTAATGTACTTAATGAATTGTACTAGGCCAGAAATAGCCTATGCTGTAAGCAAATTGAGTAGGTACACAAGTAATCGAGGGTCCGATCATTGGAAAGCGATAATTAAAGTACTTAGGTACCTAAGACATACCCAGAATTATGGCCTTCATTATACCAAATATCCAGTAGTACTCAAGGGATACAGTGATGCAAATTAGATATCAGATCCTAAAGACTCAAAATCCACTAATGGATACGTCTTTACCCTAGGAGATGTTGTAGTCTCTTGGAAATCTTCCAAGCAGACATGCATAGCAAGGTCGACAATGGAATCTGAGTTTATCGGATTAGATAAAACAGGAGAAGAAGCATAATGGCTTCGTAATTTCTTAGAAGACATTCTAATGTAGCCTAAACTTGTGCTAACTATATGCATTCACTGTGATAATGAAGCAGCAAGACGGGCACAGAATCATATGTATAACGGTAAGTCTCGACACATTCACCGAAGACATAATACCGTTAGGCATTTGCTCTAACATGGAATAATTTCCATAGAATATGTAAAGTCAAAGGAGAATATTGTGGATCCATTGACTAAAGGGCTAGCCAGAGAGTAAGTGTACTATTTATCGAGGGGAATGGGATTAAAGCCTATTACTTAAAAGTTTTCATAATGGCAACCCAACCTAGTTTACTGGAGATCCCAAGATCTAGGTTCAAAGGGACAACCGAATTATGGATGACTACACGTATCACTAAGGAGGTTTTCTCCTACCCATTTCTATGATAAGAAGAGATCATGTAGCGTTAGTAGGATACCCTTTGCTTTTAATGATTCTTATGGCTTGGACATCCAAGTGGGGTATAGCAAGATACTCTTAATAAGAAGTCACCTATATGAGTGTGAACTAGGCCGGTTCTAGGAGAATTAAGGGTAAATTCTCTAGAGCACTCATGAATTACCAGGCGTTGTTCAGGCCAAAATGAACACAATCGTAAGAACCAAAATGTGTCTGCGGATACACTATGTGTAGTCTATTTTCTTGGCTTACACAAACAGTTGAACAGTTCAAGGCATCGCGTCCACTGGTTAGCTACTAAGTCCGATGGGCTTTCACTAGAGGAGGTTCAAAGCCAAAAGCTACCTGTCTCGATGTGGTGTATCTTCTTAATGTACTCTTTCTTTGTCTGCATTTTGTTGCATGCCGTTATCGTGAATTCCATTCAAATGGGGGATTGTTGAAAAATGACTTTTGAAACTTTTGAAAAAACCTTATTTTTTGCTAACTTTGAGTATTAATTAAGGTGAGACCCAAATGTTATTTTTAACATTTCTAATTAGATTCATGTTTAATGTCGTGTAGTGAATTAAAACATGTATTGGTTTACTCAAAACCATTTCCAGATGAATGAGAATTCAACAAGCGTTTTCGGGTTCGTAGAAATGGCTTTAGGTAGGTTTCTTACACATTTGTGAAATGTGCTTGCCCCACATTAGAAAGGCTTATAGATCTATGTGGGTTTATATACCTTAGCTTAGGATACTTGGGATGGACCCCAAGGGGTACCCAAGTTTGTGGAAGGGTAAGATTATAGGTGAAGTGGGCTAGATCCATTAGACCCAAAACAAAAACCACACGCGCACGCCACCGCCGCCGTCCGTCTGGTCAGTCGGGCGAGCTGGGCTAGGCTGGGCCTGATCTTGGGCGTAGATGTGTGGTGTAAGGTTGGGTTGGGCTTGTCGAACCCAATACTTATCTTTTTGGGCCAAAAACACTTGTAATTTATTTATTTATTTTTAATTTTGGTTTCAAAATTCAAAATAAATTGGTCCAAAAAAATTTTTCCTTTACCTAAACAGATCTTAACCCACCCAAACAGGTTTGACCCTATTGAATCCTTTCCCGGACATATCTGTAACTATCCAAATAGTCCAAACAAATTTTCTATCTATTGAATTTGTCCGAACAATTGCCTATCTGTTGGCACCTGTTCGGAACAACCATCTTTCCTCCTATATAAAGCCTGTCATTCCAACATTTCTGGTATCCAAAATTTTCTAGACTTCTTTCCTTTCTTCTTCTGTTTGTCCTCCTTTGCTCCTGCATCTATTTCTACATCAATTTTTAGGAAAATAAAGAGAAAGAGTTACAACATCGTTTGGTTCACCAGACTTGATTTTACAATGCTGTAAAATCAAGTGTTAGTCGTTGCATCCTGGGAAATAAATGCCGGTTAAAACTCGAAGCACCGGAGCGACGGAGAAATCTACTTTAAGGAGATTGTGACCAACACAAGCCTCGACATTAATTTCTATAAACGTTTAATTCGGAAAATAATTTATATAATTATTTTCTGAATTATTTTATTTTATTGTTTATTTAATTTACACACACACACCACTGTGGGTATAACATCGAGTTCATTGTCAAGTCCTATTTTGGGAACACATTATTTAGTCAAAAAACTAAAAAATCACTACAAAAAGTAAGTAATTATCTCTACTTTTTTCACACGTCTTTTTATAAAAGGTTAAAAATTACTAAAAAGAGTCAATTTCCAAAATTCTTAATTGACTAGTTTCATTATATATCAGATTTTATTTTATGACATGCTATAATAAACTTGTGTACTTGGGCAGGATAACCATGCAACAAACAAACTAAGTTTGATAATTGTGGTGCAAATTGGATACACATTAAGGTCCTGTTTGTTTTCAAGTGAGGTTGGATGGGATTATTAGTGTGATGGGATTGAGTGAAAAGATTATTAGCGTGGTGGAATTGAGTGGATAGTAGGGCCGGCCCTGGACATAGACCCACCAGGCCATGGCCTAGAGCCCCTCAAAATAGACCCAAAAAGGGGCCCTCGTATTATAGTTTAGTGTAATATATTAGGTATGTTTTAAGTCCAAAAAAAATAGAAAAATTACTATGTAGTCCTATGTAGGGGATCTATTTCCCTTCTAATCCCACTATATTTTTAATAGACTAATAGGTCCACAATTTTTTAAGTTTTGTACCTGGAGGTCCTGTTTTTTATTTTCTTATTTTTTAAATGATTGTATTACCCTTTGATTTGATATATATATGTGTGTGTGTGTGTGTGTATGTGTGTGTGTGAAAAATCAAATATTCGCCTCTACGATCTCGATCTCTCTCAGTTATGCTGATCACTTTGTGCTGTGAGGTCGATGTCGTTGTGCTGTAAGGTGGATCTAGTTGTGCTATCTGAATCTCTATGTATAGGCGATCTCTACGTACGCTCTGTGTGTGTGTGTGTGTGTGTGTGTGTGTGTGTGTGTGTGTGTGTCTCACTCTGTCTCTATCTGTCGATACGTATATATATGTATATATATATAGATAAGCAAATTTGCGTGATATCTGGTTTATGTTTGACGATGTTGTTATAGTTCTTTGTTTTGTGATAAACTTTATTTGTTTGATACTTATTTTGTGATTTTTGTATGTGATATAGTGTAATGATTTTGATTTGTTGATTTTGTTTGTTGTATAATGTAATGTATTCTGAAGTTGTAGTTTGGAATTGTGAATTCTGAAGTTTTGATACTGATATGTTGTAACTGTATAATTTTGCAATTTGAAATTGTGAATTGTGAAGTGTTGATACTGATATCTTGTAACTGTATAATTTTGCATTTTGGAATCTGTGAACAATTATTTGTTGGTTTGTGATTTTGTAGTATGGAGGGATGTTTCATGTTAATGTGCAAATACAGTAATTCTTGTGCTGCTATTAAGATTAGTGAAGGATGTAGTTATCATGAAGTTGTTAAGAAAATATCTGCGAAGTTCAAAGAGTTGAGTGTTGGTAACTTTTGTTTATTTTTCTCTATTCCTGGATATTCTAATTGTATTGTTCAATGTGATGATGATTTGGGAAATATGATGTCAATGGTAGGTTGTAGTGGTTCTCATGTTGTTGATGTTGTTGTGGTGATAGGAAAATTGTGGAGGTTGATGATAATTATTCTAGGATTGATTTTGTAATTTGTGAGAGTTCTTTGGTTAACGATTGTGATGATTTTGGTGGTTTGTTGCCTAGTTTTTATCCAAAACCAGAGAGAGTTTTGTTTTGTTGTCTACTAGTTGGAAGGGGATTATACATAGTATTGGTCAAGAATTTGAAGGTGAAGTGCCGACATTCTGCATTGCATTGGCTAAGTATTCAGTTGAGTGTGGTTTTGCAATAAATTATTTGAAGAATGATGCAACAAGAGTAACTACTAAATATATGATGAAGTCATCTACGAGTTGTAAATGGTTTGTGCATGGAAGGGTGTTGATGAATTCCGGTATTTTTTTTATTATGAAGTTGGATAATGTGCATACCTATGGGGTTGTTGCTCGTAGATCTTGTAGCAAAATGGTTGGTTCTAGACTTGTGTCTGATATTGTGCATAATGATATTAGTGATAATCTGTTGACTCGTCCTATTGAAGTTAAAAAAAAAAAGTTGAAAAAACAATATGGTATAAATGTTTCTTATCGGGTTGCATAGTTAGGAGTTGATAAGGCAAGAGGTGGGTTGTTTAGTGATTTTGCAACTTCTTTTGACCAATTTCGATGGTACCTTGAGATGGGCATGAGAACGAATCTTGGAAGTGTGTTTGAATTAGATGTGGATGAAAGTAGTGGGTGTTTTCGGAGGTTGTTTGTGGCATTTCATGAATGTTTGTATGGCTTTTAATTTTGTCGTCCGTTGTTGTTTGTTGATGGTTACATTCTTGAAGGGGCGTTACAAGGGGCATTTGTTTACAGCAACATCAAATGATGGTAATCAAGGTATGTATTTATTTGCAGTTAATATAGTTTTGGTTTGTCAATGTGTTTTTGGTAGTTGGTGGATTTTGGTTTCTATTATTGTATTGTGAGTCTACTAATTTTTGCAATTTCATGTTATTTTATTTTCAGGCCTGTTTCCTTTAGCTTTTGCGATTGTTGACGCTAAAAATTAAAATAATTGGATGTGGTTTTTAAGTTAGTTGTTAAAAGCTGTTGGTTTAAGCCAGAGATTGACCTTTGTGTCTGACCGTCAACATAGATTACTAGACGCTCTTTCAGTGGTTTTTCCCAATGCACATCATGCATATTGCTTGAACCATTTGAAGAGAAATTTGATTGACAAATTGGTGGGACTTTGTACTAACTATAAGCTGACTTTGATGAAAAGATTAGTTAAATGTGTTTATGGCCAATTGCTGCTTCTTTCCAACATTATATGGAGAAATTGAGGCGTATTACTGGGAATGGTAGAGTTGATAGTATGTTAGATGGTTTGCAAAATGATAAGTGGGCCAATGCATTTTTTAGAGGGAAACGATATAGTGAGATGTCATCTAATGCTGCTGAGTCTTACAATAATTGGATTGGTGCGGCCCGTGAGTTGCCTATTACTTGTATAGTTGATATGATTAGGGTTCAAATCATGACTCAATTGTCTAATAGAAGAACTGAATCTAAAAGATGGACTAGCAAATTGTGTTCAGTTATGGAAAAGAAGTTGGTGGACTCTTTGAAGCTAGCTAAGTCTTAGGATGTGATTGTTGCTAGTAATATTGTGCTTGAGGTTCATTCTTCTATTTATTTTTATATTGATATTGGTAGACGGACTTGTTCTTGGCATGAATGGTAATTGAATGGTTTTCCTTGTTGTCATGTTGTGCATGCTTTGCGTAGTAGTGGTAGAGATATGTATGATTTCATTGATCCTTTTTTTCATATGGATTGTTTTAGAGAGTCGTACAAGGAATCTGTTTATCCAGTGCTTCAAGTGAGAGATTTGACTTTGATGGTGCCAGTAGTTCGATTATCAAACCTTCTATAACGAAAAAGCAGCCCGGGCGGAACAAGAAGAAGATGATCTCTTCTAAGGGTGAGAATGTAAAGCAAATCAAGTATCGGAGGTGCTTGAAATATGGGAATCACAATAAGAAGACGTGCAAGGCTGCTATTTGAGGCCATAGTCTATTCTTTAGATTTGTATTTGAAGTTGAGGAATTATAATAATAAAATGTGATACTTGGTATTACGGAAGTAATAAATAAAGTTGGTTGCATTCTTTTTTCTTTTTTGATGTGTTCTTTAGTTATTGAAGTTGTTTTGTAACAGTTTTTTTTTTTTTTTTTGTGGATTTGGTTGCTTTTATTTTTGTGGAATGCTGAGAAAGTTGTTGAAAATTTCTTATTGAAACTATATAATCTTGAAATGGAGTTTTACTACATTATATATTTATTTCATATTTCGTAGTGATAAAACTATAGAATTTTGCAGTTTTATTTTCAATTTTGAAATGCAGTTCATCTATTTGTTGAGTCATGAAATTGGATGCATAATTGTGTAGCATAATTTTTGTTTGAGTAATGAAACTACATAATTTTGCAGTTTTAAGAATTATGAGAAACAACCTAATGAAACTGCATAATTTTGCAGTTTTAAGAATTATTAAAAACAACCTGATGAAACTACATATTTTTGCAGTTTGAAGAATTATTAGAAACAACCTTTCCTGTATGAAAATATATGCAACTACAAATGTGACGACAATAATAAGCAAAAGAACACAAACAAGAATAATAAGCACAAGAAGAATAACAACAATAATAATAACAAGAAGAAGAGCAACAACAACATCAAGGACAACAATCATTTTCACCATGATAACCACAAGAAGATCAATTCCCAAAAGCATAAAAAGTACTTGTCACATGTAAAAAAAAAAATTAAAAAATAAAGTACAAAAATATGTTCACTTGAGTATTTGTATTGTCAAGAAGTTTGTTCGTTGTTTCTATGGTTTGGTATATTTTGTCAACATTTGGTAGTGCTCAAGTTTCCAAGATCAATTCTTATCATTGAGGAATTGACTGATAATTTCTACTCGAAATTTGACCCACTCAGTTGGTCGAAGTGATTCTGCACAGGTTGCCAGTTGATATATTGGTTGATAACATTGCAGACGGCGATTGCACAATCATTCCGGCAAATTTTTAGATGAAGTTAATTAGTTAGGTAAAACTACAAAATTTAGCATATTGAAACATTAGTTATTGAGTTTGTATCTTACGAGTGTGGGGTTTGTTGTGGGCATTCCTCAATTATTGCAATTACTGTCTCGCACTCTTGAGATGATAACATATTTCCTTGATTACTGAATAATGCTTTATTCCATCTCAGTTGATGTTGTTGCTACAAAATAGTTAGTGGGTGTTTTTATTAGTTATAATGTTGTGCTGAAATGTTTTGAAATGAATGGAACTAAGTAGGAAATTTTATTTAACTTACAATTTCCTTTGCAATTTCAAAGTGCTTGTTGTGGCAATCTTTTGCTGGCCTCAAAGAGTCGTAATGCCTCCATATCCCATTAGCATTGACAAAGACCACAATTGTCTAATGGTTGTTGTGGTTGATTGGGAAATGGATATATCTGTTTTTCATTGCTTCTGGAAAATGGTTGCCCATCATTTTTTCTCTTACTGCCTGATCTTGGTTTTGTAGTGAAGTCTGTAATTTATATATGTTTGAAATATGTTATAAAAGTATGTAGTAAGAGATGTTAAGAAAGTAAAAAATTTTGCAGTTTGAATAATATTGAAAAGTATGTTAATAGTTTTGCTTACATTGATGAGTGTTGAGAAAACGTAAGATCTTCCTTTATATGGATTTCTTGCAAACGCTAGATCATGTTTCTCAAATTCTTCAATTAATGGTTGGAGTGCCAATTTCATTTCTACGAAGGCATCAATGACCTGAAATATGTTATATGTGAGAATGTGTTAGGTTTGTGGAATAGGTTATTGAATATGAATAGAAACTGTAAAATTGTGCAGTTGGAGACCTACATTCCCATATAAGGCTTTCCTGTTGGTCAATCTGCATATATCTGAAAAGTATATGCAATTTTCATCTTCGCTCGCAGACTAGACACAAGCACTTGATTGTGTGTTGTTGATGAGTTGAATTTGGTCTTGGTCTTTTTTGGATAGGTTATGCCAAACCTTGTTTGTTTTGTGGCATGAAATGGTGAGTGGCTTGTTGTGGATTGATTCTTCCTTGAAATCATCATCACTTTCCAATACTTGAACTTGTGTCTTCTCTTGATTGGCATCCTCTTTTGGCTTGGTTTCAGCAACACCTTCTTTCTCTTGGCCGATATCTTCTTTCATCTTTTCTTTCCGCTGTTGTTTTGCTTCATGAGCACCCTCTTTTTGCTCAGGTTCAATATCAAGTTCTTTCTCTATTTCGATTTCTTCTTTTTTCTTTTCATTCGTCTTCTCTTTTTCTTTATCGGTACCCTCTGTTGGTTTAGGTACATCAACAGCAATTCTTGTCATGCTCCTTGTATCTTCTTTGGTTTTTGTCATTGGTTGGTATTCAAAATCTGGCTTATATGCTTATTTTCTTGACTTTTGTTTGATTCTCTTAACCATTGATCTTTGTTGGGGACTTCTAGTTTTTTTGGCGAACATTTCCTTCAACTAGTCTTCTTTCTACGCAATTCAGCCATGAATTTTTGTTCCATTTCTTGCATGTGTGCTCTCATGGCTGCTATGAGTTTGCCCTTGTCGTCCTCTTTGGTTGATGTTTGTGCTTGGTCATCACCTATAAAAATGTTGGATTTTGTTTTGGTTAGTTTAATTAAATTTTGCAGTTTGGTTCAATATTGACAAGAGTTTACCTTATGCATGAAATGTGTCAGATTTCTCTTGGAGTTCTTCTCGTTGTTCTGTCCTTTTTTCTTCTTGTTGTTTTGCTTGTTCTTTTTTTTTCATGTTGTTGTTGTTGTTGGTCTATCAGTTCTTGTTCATTGACTTCTTGTTGTTGGTTTGTTTGTTCTTCTTTTTGTTCTTGTTGTTGGCCTTCTTCTTCATCAATGTCTTCTTGTTGATCACCTTCTTCTTCTTCATCATTGTCTTGTTGTTCATCAGCTTCTTCTTCTTCTTC
This sequence comes from Camellia lanceoleosa, assembly GCA_025200525.1. NCBI lineage: Eukaryota > Viridiplantae > Streptophyta > Magnoliopsida > Ericales > Theaceae > Camellia > Camellia lanceoleosa. Next base: position 105,781,612 of record CM045772.1, on the reverse strand, counting down.
TTCTTCTTCTTCTTCTTCCTCTTTAGTTTCTTTTTTTTTCTTCATCACTCTCTTCTTCTTGTTCATCACTTTCTGCTTCTTCTTGTGGTTCTTGCTTTCTTTTCTTTCTTTTTTGTTGTTGTTCTTGTTCTGATTCTGATTGGTGTTCTTTTTCAAGAAAGTCATCCTCATCACTGTCTAGAAATTTTTATTTTTTTTTGTTTTTTTTGCTTATTGTCCTTTTTGTGGTCATGTTTCTTTGCTGAAGAGTCTGTTAATGTGCTTTGATTGATATGCAATAACTGTATTTCTTGTTCAGTTGGGGTTAAAGCACTTTGATCAACCTGCATTGGAACAATGTGGCATATATCAGTAATACTGTAAAATTGGTCAGTTTCATAACATGATTTGTACTATAAGTAATGTGAGTTAAGTGTTGAAAATATGTTGTTTAAAACTGCAAACTTTTACAGTTTCATAACATGATTGTTAGTGTAATAAATGTGAAAGGATTGTTGAATAGATTTGTGCGTTGAAACTACAAACTTTTGCAGTTTCATAACATAAGTGATAGGAGTGTTAAATAGGTGTGTGCTTTGAAACTGCAAACTTTTGCAGTTTCATAATATGATTTGTACTGTGAGTAATGTGAGTTAAGTGTTGAAAATATGTTGTTTGAAACTGAAAACTTTTTACAGTTTCATAACATGATTGTTACTATAATGACTATGAAATGAGTGTTGAATAGATTTGTGCTATGAGAGTATAGAAGAGTTTGAATACCTTTTCAAAGTTAGCAAGGCTAATGTGTTTTTACTTGGAGTACATTTTGCCAAGGTTCTACTTCATAAACCTTGGGAAGCCTTCTTTGTTGGATGGTCGAAGGAGTTTACTGTAAAAAAAATTGAAATATGTTATATAGTTCGAAATAGTTGGATGTTTGATATTTTTGTGTGAAGTAGTTGAGTAGTGTGTTTACCAAGAGTAACATGACACATCCAGTGACATGCCTTGGGTTGTTGTTTGCATTTGCTATTGAATTCATCAGTGTGTCTTTTATTGCCTCAACCCAATTGTACTTCTTGATGTTGTTGAGATTATCAACATAGTTGAGGAAACTCCAACTGAGTGTATTGCCTGTTGTAAGCATGAGAAGTTTCAGGCACAAATAAATAGTGATGACCCTTGCAAGATCTTAACGATCATGGGTTGATTTTTCTTTTTTTGTTTGTTGAAACATTTTGGTCAATGACTTGCCATCCAATCTCTTTACTGATTTGCATCTTCGTTTGTAAAATGCAAGCTCAAAATCCTTTGGTCTTGCATAGGATTTGGTGGTGATGTTGTCTTTCCACAGTCGATACCAAAAATGAGCCTCACATCACTGTTTCTGAGTTTCATTTCCTTTTTGCTAGGTATAAATGCTCTTTTTCTTTTGTTGTAGAGGGTTGTCATTTCTGCTACAATGGAATTGTAGCATCTGCACCAAGAGACCTTCAATTGTGTTGAGGAGAGAGCATTTATAATGGGCTAAAAAGGGGTTTTTTGCAACTCTGTCTATTACGCTATTGTGAATTTGACCCCTTTCAACAATTTGATTAATGTTCCGATGTTGGAACAGTAATTAAACTGTTGGACTCTTTTTGCAGGGACTACTCCTTTTTTTTCCTTTTGATGGCTTGGTTTTTGTTTCGGGAGTTAATTGGCTTTCTTGGAGCTTTCTTTTTTTGGTTGGAGGAGATTCTTGTTTTTTTGTTGGCTTTCTTTTTTTCTTTTTTTTTCTTTTTTTTTTTTGTGGTTGGAGGCGTGGTTGGTGTTTGTTGTGTGGGTGTGGTCTATGGTGTAGTTCTTGGGCTTTTTTTTGTAGGTAGTGTGGTTGTTTTGTGGTTTTTTTGGTTGTGTTGGTTGGATTTTTTGTAGAGGAAGAGATGTTTGTGGCATTTCAATGGATACAAGTGAAGGACTATCAAAATGGGAGATAGTTAAATACCTGATTGAATTTTTGGGCATATGGGTTTGTTTCTTCCAATATCTTCCAACAGCTATTTCTGAAAAAATGAAAGCAACAGCAGGGCATGAGTAATATAATGACAAAACTGTATAATTTTGCAGTTTTATATGTAGTTTCATATGAAGTTATATCTATTTGTTGTTAATAGTTACAAAACTGTATAATTTGACAGTTTGATTTTCACTTTATAATAAGTTACCTATTTGATTTGAATAGTGATTAAACTGTATAATTTTGCAGTTTCATTTGCAGTTTGAATAAATTTAGATATGTTACTTGTAGAGTGATGAAACTGTGTGATATTTCAGTTTTATAAACACTATCAACAATAAGAACAGCCCATTGTATTTTTTAAACAACAACAATAACAACAACAAGATTAAGTATTCGACGAAATATAGCAACAATACAAAGAGAAAAAGCCAATATTTAACAACAATAAGAAGCAACAACAACAAGAATAAGAACAATTGGTTGAGTGTGTAAAAATAGGGATTTATGTATAAAAACAGGAGATTAGAATGTTTAAAAACAGAGGACTAGAATGTTTTAAAACATGAGATTATATATAAAAGAGGGTTTATACATTTTGAAGTATGTAAAATGTGTTTTACAAGGGTTTTTTTATGAAAGTGTTATTGAAACGGTATGATATATACGAAATATAAAAAAATAATGTACAAATTTGAATAAAAAATAATAAGTGAAGAGATATGTTACTTTTTTTTCCCATTTCTGTGAATCGAAAGTCAGGAACTATGAAATTGCTTCAGAGTCATGATGGTTCTTTGTGTTGTTGAGAGTCACCGATTGGAGAAGATAAACAGCTTGGTGTTATGTTGGTGAGAGTTGACGATAAGAGAAGATGAATGGGTTCGTTTTCTGGTTAAGGTAGGGTTTCAGAGGTAGTGGAGTCGAGCGGTGAAGAGATGCAGGACTGAGAATGCAGAGTCGAGCGGCGGATATGTGACAGTGTACTGATCAAATTGAGATGATCATAGGTGAAGGTTGCGCGCGTGTAAATTGGATGATATATTGTAGGTATTTTCGTCTGATTAATAATTTGAGGACTTAATAGAGTATTGAATTTGTTTTGGGGCTAAATGGGGCATAATATGTTCGGCTTGGACCTTTGAGATCTTAACCCACCGGAACAGGTTTGAACCTGTTGAATCCTTTCTCAGACAGATTTGTAACTATCCAAATAGATTTTCTATCTGTTGAATCTGTCCAAATATTTGCCTATCTATTGGCACCTATTTGGAACAACCATCTTTCCTCCTATATAAAACCTATCATTCCAGCATTTTTGGTGTCCAAAATTTTCCAGACTTCTTCCCTTTCTTCTTCTGTTCGTCCTTCTTTGCTCCTGCATCTATTTCTACATCTATTTTTAGGAAAATAAAGAGAAAAAGTTATAACATTGTTTGGTTCACCAGACTTGATTTTATAGTGTTGTAAAATCAAGTGTTAGTCGTTGCATCTTGGGAAATAGACGCCAGTTAAAAATCGAAGTACCGGAGCGAGGGCGAAATCTACTTTAAGGAGATTGTGTCCAACACATGTCTCGACATTAATTTCTATAAACGTTTAATTCGGAAAATAATTTATTCTTACTTATTTTATTTTATTGTTTATTTAATTTACACACACACACACCACTGTGGGTATAACATCGAGTTCATTTGTCAAGTCCTATTTTGGGAACACATTATTTTAGTCAAAAAACTAAAAAATCACTACAAAAAATCAGTTATTATCTCTATTTTTTTCACACGTCTTTTTATAAAAGGTTAAAAATTACTAAAAAGAGTCAATTTCCAAAATTCTTAATTGACTGGTTTCATTATATATGCAGATTTTATTTTATGACATTCTATAATAAACTTGTGTACTTGGGCAGGATAACCATGCAACAAACAAACTAAGTTTGATAATTGTGGTGCAAATTGGATACACATTAAGGTCCTGTTTGTTTTCAAGTGAGGTTAGATGGGATTATTAGTGTGGTGAGATTGAGTGAAAAAATTATTAGTATAGTGGGATTGAGTGGGTAGCAGGGCCAGCCCTGGGCATAGGCCCACCAGGCCATGGCCTAGGACTCCTCAAAATAGACCCCAAAAAGGGGGTCTTCTTCTATTATAGTTTAGTGTGATATATTAAGTATGTTTTAAGTCTAAAAAAAATTAAAAAAGGTCCAAGTTAACTTAAAATAAATTGACCCATTAAAAAATTGAAAGGACTATTCAAAAATATTAGCATTGTTATTTATTGAAAATAGACCCAAAAAAGGGGATCCCCTCCTATTATAGTTTAATATAATATATTAGGTATGTTTTAAATTCAAAAAAAAAAATTAAGGAAGGCCCAAACTAATTTAAAATAAATTAACCCATTAAAAAATTGAAAGGCCCATTTAAAATAATTAGCATTGTTATTCATTGAAAATGATTCTACAAAAAAACTAAATTATGCAAGTATGATTGATTTATTTACTTCTAAAATGTAAGAAGAGCAAGAATCAAGTGACACTTATTAGTTGTTGTAATGTAATGCTACAAATTTTTGTAATTTTGACACAAATCTTTTGTCTTACCTTCAATTTTTTTTTTCATTCAATGAAAAAATAAATGTAAAGAGCCCCAAAAATTTATTAGTTAATTATCGGCTTTGGGACCCGAAAATCCCAGGATCGGGCCTAGTGGATAGATTAAGAAAAATTGTGTTTGTTTCATATCCACCAAACTAGCAATAAAAGGCAATAGTTCTTGTTTGTTTTGCCATAACTATACAAATTTCACAAACACCTTTTTTTAAAAAAAAAAAAAAAATCAAAAAAACATGCAATATATTGAAAGAAAAAAAACAGATTACAAGAACAACAAAAGAAAAACTTAATACAAATTACAAAAAGCCTCAAAAAAAAAAAACCGCAGTTTGAGAAGACTAAAATCTACTTGCAGATGTGGTCTGGGTTCCAACCTAAGGATGAAAGGTCTGCCTCAAGCTGTTGCCGCTGTCACCAAGGACGTCGTCCGCCACCATCGCTACTCAAATTCCAACACTGCGTTATACCAAAAGGCTGAAACTCAAAAAAATCCACAATAACAAAGAAACCATTGGGAGTAAATCAAAAATCTAGGTGGAAATCAAAAGGAATATCACAAAAACCCCATTCATAACATAAAAGTCAGATCTACATTTTAGAAAGTGTGAAGGAAATCGCTGGACCATCTCTCTACACTCCAAAAATTGCCAAATCTACATTCTAGAAGTGCATCATCAAAATCACCTAAAAAGAGAACCGATCTCTCTCTCTGGACTACGATCCCTTGTTGCATATCTACCCAACAAACAAATGCAAATGACTTATTAATGTGGTGACACATTGATTGTATTTTTTATCTCAATTTTTTTTTATCAACACAAAATAATTATAAAAAGTGCAAAAATTTTGGTTTTAATTTATAAACAGATAAAAGCAAAGGTTGAGGAAAAAAAATTATAGCGCCATAACTCTGCTTGATTTGGAGTTTTCAAAAATAGTTTTTTGAATTTTGAATTTTTATTTTTGTATTTTTAGTATTTTCTAAAAAATATTTTAATCTTTTTTAACTTTTTAGATCCACTTAATCTTTATATATTTAAAAAGTATAAAATTTATATAAAAATTTTTAGAAAATTCATTGAATATAACAAAATACGAAATGTATTGAATTTTCATATTTTTTTTTATATTTTTTGTATTTGGTGAATTTTTTAAAGTTTTGTTTACAAATATTATACTTTTTAAGTGTATCTAGATTAGATGTGTCCAAAAAATAAAATAAAAATTGAGTGAAATATTTAAAAAAAAATTATTAAAATTAAAAAATTACGAAAAAAAAAACTCAATTTAAAAAAAAAAAACAAATAAAACCAAACAAGATGATTGATTTTATTTATTTATTTATTTTTATTTCATAGAAGCAATCAAGGAACTTGACATGGGAAATATTTGCAATACATTAAAAAGACCAAAAAGTGTAAGAAAAATAAAAGAAGAGGGATGCTAAATGCCCGTCTTTTTACTTTGAACCCCCCATTTCTTTTGCCCCTCATCATCAAAATTGCTTCTCTTTTTATTTTTCTTTAGACCCCTACTATAATCTCAAGTATACCCTTTGAACCCCACTCATACACCTTCCATCTTTAACTCATCTTTCCCTTCTCCAACAATCCCCCTCCCACTCTAGCGACCCTTTCTTTCCGACAACTTGCTTAGACAGTGGCAATAACAGTAGTAATAAAGCAACCGTCTGTTTTCTCAGAGTATCAAACAAATGCAAACTATGTTTCAAGGAATGTTACAACATTGTAAATGCAATGGGCCCAAGTTCAAAGGGTGAATCGTCCATTGTAGAGAATCACATTGATGTTGAAAATGAAAGATGAATAACCAGTTCGGAAAACCCATCCTTTTGCCTTTGCGACCACTCTTGCCGCCGTTCAGAAAACCAATTCTAAACAAAAGCCTGATGTTCGGTGCTATGTAGCCGACCAAAAGGCATATGTTTGGTTGTGGAGTATCCAACATATTCAACAAGTTTAGCTCTATGTAACCTAACGAAAAGAGATTGACCAATCTATAAGGTAGAGAGAGAAATCTACTGGGAGAGAGAGAGAGAGAGTCGTGCAGAGAGAAAATAGAGTAGGTTCTGAATGATGAAGATGAAGATCGCGAAAAAGAGCTCTCGAATTAGTCGCTCCTTTTCCGCCACCGTCATCGCCAAAACCCTAACCTTCGCTTCCATTGTTAATTCTATGAACAACAAGCGGCGGCAAGAGGCTTGCCAAATGAAGAAAATAACGGAGGTGGGTTGGTTGCCGAAAGCCGCCGGAGGGAGTGGAAGTGGTGGCGGGATTAGGGTTAAGGCTAGGGTTAGGGTTAGACTTGGAAGGATAGGATGAGAACAAAATTGAAATTTGATATTAGGACAAAATTGTAATAAAATAAAATATAAAAAAAATTGGGGTCCAAAGTGAAAAGGTAGGGACATTTAGCATCCCTCATAAAAAAAAAAAAATGGGATTTTTGTTTTACCATAATAAGTAGGGGTACTTACCATTCAATCATATTAACTACACTTATTTACCTACAGGTCTTAACTGATAAATTTATCACTATAAAAATAAGAGACTAATAAATTTATCATAATAAATTTATTCATAAAAACAAAATGATTGATAAATTTATCGTAATAAATTTATTCATAAAAACAAAAATACTGATAAATTTATTATTATAAATTTATTCATAAAAACAAAAGATTGATAAATTTATCAATAAGACTTAATGGGTAATAAGTCTCAAAAGTAGGACCTATTGATAATTTTTCCTAATAAGTATATAACAAAAAGAAACATATTTAGAATAAGGGTGATCTGGTCATATAACATGTAATGCCAATGGCTTCATTTCTTAATACCATGGCCCCTACCTCACTAGTAACCCCATGGTGAGAGGTCCATCCTAAGGTATTAGGACTACGAGTCCATTGCTACAATTTGAAAACAAACATGGTATTAATAGTTCCAACACACTAAAATCCAACCCCAACGGCTTACCTCTCAAAGCAAACGTAACCAAATTGCACCAATCATAGAGTGAATCGTATTGGACTCTTAACACATACAAGAAACCATTAAGGTTTTTCTAAAAAACTTTAAAAAATAAAAAATAAAAAAAGTCATTTTCAAAGCACGTGGTTTTGAGTTTTTGTTTTTATAGGTTTTTTTTTTTTTTAAGTAAATTTTTTAAATGTTTTAATTATATTTTTATATTTTTTAGATATACCTAATCTAAATGAACTTAAAAAATACAACTATTTTTGAATTAAAAAATGAATAAAAACAAAAATATTATTAAAAAAAATCAGTATATTTTCATATATATATATATATATTGATTTTTTTATTAAAAAAAAAATCTTCACTAAAATTTGATTTTTTTAAGATGTATTCAAATAAGATGTATCTAAAACAAATTTAAAAAATGGACTATTATAATAAAATAAAATAAAAAAAACTCAAATAATGTGTTTGAAAATTCAAAACTAAATAATTTTATTTTTTAACTCATAAGAAAGTCCAAAGAATAAAAAAAAATCATTAAAAGAATGCAATCTCAAAGGTGGCCTTGAGACTGGTTTGGAAATCAACTATTTTAGTGAATCTTTTACCTTTTACGAAAAAACATGTAAAATCAAAAAAACAAAAAAAAAAAAAAGATAAATTATAAATTTATCATTTACAGTTTACTTAAAATACAGATTATCTCTTCTAGTTCTAAAAATTACAAATATCCATTTGTCAAAATTTTGTATTTAATATAATTAATAGAAAAAATAAATTTCGAACTCATTTCCTTTACAACAATAAAATTATCAAAATTGTTAATTGAAGTATATTTATGAAATCATTAAAAACTATTAATTGACTTAATGATTTATTAATAAAATCGATCATTTGTTTTGCAATTAAAAATTTAATGATATGGGATGTAATTTTCAAAATCATAAGGGGCAATTCATATTTTAAGCAAATCTCAAGAAGTGTATTTGTAATAAACGTTGCTAATAGCACCCCAATAATTACTTTAGATCCTCCCACTTTTTTGAACCCTCACCACCAAAATTGTTTTCCTCTGGACCTCCACCATAAATCCAAATATACACTTTGAACTCTTATTCCTACACTTTTCCCCGATAACTAGAGGTGTTCACGGTTCAGTTTTGGACGGTTTGCGGATCGGTTTGGACCCGCCTATATGTATGCAGTTTGGGAAAAATTCAACCCGCAATCGCCCGCAGTGCGGGTTGCCGTTTGTGCGAATAGGGTTCGCAGATGTCCGGGCAGTTTGCGGATTGGACTTTTTCAATTTCCAGATTCAATATAATATAAGATTGATTTCAATTTTAAAAGTAATTAACATATTCAATTTCTCCTCCATGAAGAAGTAGATTCAAGTTCCTACAATATTCACAGAGCAAACAAAAACAAACAAAAACAAAACATTCAAAAACAATGTTCTCTATAACATTTCTTTTTGTATCATGAAATTAGGGTTTGGTGTGTTGGCCAAAAATATCTAGGATAAAATGAATGAAATCAACGATCCAGGTTTTATATATATATATATATAAATAAATAAACCACTAAGTGCAGGCGGGTTCTTGCGGGAGCGGATTAAACCCACAACCCACAATTATGCCATATTCCAAACCGTATCTACTCGCATTGTGTCTACAAAACCGTCCATTTGTATGCAGATCGGTTCAGGTTGGGCGGTTCGGATAACCCTGTGCCCAGCCCTACCGACAACCCCTCTCCCTCACCAGCAACCTTTCTCCATCTTTCCTCGTTCACTAAGGACCCTCCTTGATTTCCCCTCTCTCATTGATGACTCCTTTCATTCAACGATCCATCGCCCTAGGTCACTTTTCCTTTCCCTTCCCCACTATCAACCCACCTCACCTCATTTCTTTTACCCAAATATTTCCTTCCACTAATCTTAGCCATTTGCTATTGCCACCACCCATACAACTACCATCAAGTCCTTCCTCCTATAACCCAAGGGGTTATGGCATTGTGGTAAGGCCTTGGGGTTTAAGCCCCAAGGTCACAAGTTCAATTCCCTCCTTGGGCCAATCTCCTGGGCGAAGCACTGTTGGTTAGGAGGTTGGACCTTAAGTTGTCTAGTCAGCACTTGGTGTGGGTTCAATACTCTCCCGCTGTGCGAGTCCTGACTTAAGCAGAGCTTGTCTTGGGAGGTCGGGACAAGTTCCCAGGTTATAGTCTCCTTGCTCGGAACGGCTAACAGGACACCTTGGTGATCTCTGCAAGGGGCGCTGCCTTGGACCTGCGGGAGGGTAGGGAGGATTTTCCTGTAACAAAAAAAAAAAAAAAAAGTCCTTCCTCCTACTATGCTCATGTTTGATTCCTCTTTATTTGAAATCAGCGCTCTTGGTTCGAAACATTACTACCGAACAAATAGTGGAGCTTCAGATGTAAACCATCGAACAAATTGTAGTAGTTCAGATGTAGACCATTAAACAAACACTGGTTGTTCAAATTTGGGTTGCCAAACTGAATTTGGAGAGATCGCAAGCAGTGTTGTAGTTGTGATAATCACGCAGGATGAATGGATTGCCACTATTGCTGACCTTTTGTGGTCGCAATTGCGATCTTACGCGAGCAAGAGAGGTGGGTGTAGATGGCGATGAAGGTCACAGTGGTGGATGGATATGGATTGAGAAAGGTCACTAAAGTGTGGCGAAGAGCAGTCCAAAAGTGGCGTGTGTGTTGGCTTTAGTGGGTGGTGAGTGAGGGTAGTGGCGATGGCAGCCGAAGTTGATTGGGTTAGGGTATGAGAGAATAAAGATGGAGATAAATTTGTAATTTGATGTTAGGATAAAATTGTAATAAAAAAAATATAAAAAAGAGAGGATCTAAAATAATTATTAGGGTGTTATTAGCACATTTGTAATTTACCCTAAAAAAAGAGAAATTTTATTCACTCTCAATACATATTATTTGTTATGTTCTAATATAAACTTTTGGAAAAAAAAAAAAAAAAAGAGCAATATATTCAGACATAAATTGATCAGCACAAAATAAATTATTCAAATATATATTCCGTTCAATTGTTTATTTTTAAGGGAAAATTAATCTAAAGTCCCTCTCCTATTTTTAATAATGGAAGACATCCACAACATTATTTTTTGATATCTAAGGTCCCTAAACCCACACCCATATATCAGATCAGAGAAATTTGACTCTCTCTCTCTTTCTTTCTCTCTCTCTCTCTCTCTCTCTCTCTCTCTTTTCGATCTTCATTCTATACAAACCAAACCCTCTCTCTTTGTGCACATTCCTCTTTCTTTCTCTCTCTCTCTGTTCTTTTCTCCTCTCTCGGTCTTCATCTCCGACGCGGTGGCTTCACCTTCGCCTCTGTTTCTACCACGCCGTTGCAAGAATGCCGTGATTTGAGCCAGACCACCGCAATTTGAGCCACGAACCACCACGATCTGAGTCGGATCACCGTAATCTAAGCTGAAATCAGCTCCGGCAGTTGAGTTGCCTTGTTGATGTCGTGGTTGTCTTCATCGCCACCGCCGCTGCTGTTGTTGTCACTGCCGAGCACTGCCGCTTGATGGTGGTGGTGGTGAGATAGGAGTCTCGGCCATCTTTTTCTTCTTCTTATTCTTCAACGCTATTGCTTTTCGATTTCATACTTCGTTGTTGGTCTTGCTGATCTTCTCTTTGATGAGAAGAAATTAATGGGTATTATTATATGTAATCTTTACTAATTTAAAAGGAGATCCTTGGTCTTCTTGACCACCCATTTCTATCTACTTTATATTCATATTTTGAGACTGAAAAGTTTTATTGCTTGGTCATGGAATTCTGCAATGGAGGTAATCTTTACACTCTTCAACAAAAGCAACCGAACAAGTATTTCACTGAGGAAGTGCTAGGTTAGCACATATCCGCCTTATGTAGTTTTTGAAGAAAACCTAGATGGGCAGTCTCAATGAAATTGTTTTGTTTGTTCGGTACACTCAGTGAAATTGGATCGAATTTCTCTGATTTAGATTGAATTTCCTATGATTTTGATTGAATTTCTTTGGTTTAGACCAGAGAAATTCTCTGAGTTGGATTGAATTTTCTCTAATTTGGATTGAATTTCTCTTGTTTGGACTTGAGAATTTTTCTGGTTTGGACCAGAGAAATTCTCTAAGTTTGATTGATTTTTGTCTGATTTTGATTGAATTTCTTTGGTTTGGACTAGAGAAATTCTCTGGTTTGAATTGAATTTTCTTTAGATCGATTTGAGGGACCTTAAACATTATGAAAATATTGAATGTCTTTTATGCTATAAAATCTTAATATCAAGAACCTTAAAAAAAATCCTCCTATTATTTATTTATAAATTTATATATGAACATTTCACTCTTATAAAAGAAATTCTATTATCCACACCTCTTACCATATGTGTTCCCGAGTTATGTTATTTTCTTCTTTAGCTATGACCACATCTTTTATGTCTCATATATTGTTTAGTTATGATTTTTTATTTATTTATTTATTTATTTTTTTGTTAGGACTAAAAAAAGGTATGAAATTATACTATTTTCTTATTTAGGGCTAGTTTGGCATAACCTAAATAAGTCAAAAAGTCAAAAAGTCACTATCTTATTTAAGTCACATCATCTTATTTAAATCGCATCACCTCTCTAACACATCACATCAAACTCAACCCAAACCCAACCCAAACCCACCAATAAGTCAAAAAGTGTACTTTTTAAGAACATTCCAAACCAACCCTAAGGTGCACATGTCTTTTCCTATGTTAACTACAATGATTGAAGCCTTGTTTGGGATGGGCTAAAGTGATTTTTTTTAAGGATCGGCTAAAGTGGTTAAATTAGTATAAAAAGAAAAAATAGCTAATTTAATTAATAAAATAAAATGTCATATCTAAATCATAAACCTGTCACTTTTTTTTCTTACAACAATTATATCCAAACCAAAAAAAAATCAAAATTTTTTCTCAAACAGAATTAATTTAGTCAAGTTAAATTAGCCAAACAGTAAAAATAAATAAATAAATAAATGGAGACTAGGCTGAGTGAGTTGATTTTTTGTATTATGTTTTTGTCAAAAATTTTCACTGCCGTTTTTTCTGGGCTAAGGAGGCGTTTTCTCGCCGGCGCCGACGGTGGATTCATCACCTCCGCTGCGAATCCATTTTTCATGTTCAACACCGGCGGTTGATGTTCGATCTCATCCTTCGCCATCGGAAACCGCTTGACGACAACCACCTTCGAACATGAATTCTACTTCTTCGCCACAGATGACAGGGTATGAAGATTGTGCATTTCATTCGAATTTTTTTCTTTTTTTTCCCTTGGATTTTGTTTTTACAACGGTGGTTTGCAAATTAGCTTGTCTTAACTGCTTCTCTGAGACTGAAAAAAAAAAAAAAAAACAAAAACAAAAAGGTAAGGAATAAAAGAGAGATAATAATGAAGTATCGAGTATTAAGACCTTTTTACAATGTCTGTATCGTTGGATTTTAGGCATTGGTTAATCAGAATCTGACGAAAGTCTGGTTAGATGATGAGAGAGAAGCAAAAATTAGGGAGGAGAGAGGAGACATGTGACCGTGAGATAAAGGCAAAACTGGGCACAACCAGGGTCTGAAACAAACATAACTATAACAGCTTTGACACAGTCCAAGCATGTCTACCAATGTAAATTGTTTAAGATCACTAGTTCATTTCTGACCTAAAATAGAAAAGCCCAAGAAGTAAATGGAAAATTGATTCAATTTTAGTTTAAAAAAATTCAAGAGAAATTTGAGGCATAATAATGATGTTTTGTTCTTGTAAGGATGATTATGACTTCCAAATTGAGTCAATTCTTCTAGTTAAAAAATTCAAGGGAAATTTGAGGCATAATAATGATATTATATTCTTGTAATGATGACTTTGAATCCCAAATTGGTATGAACAAATAATGTTTTGTTCTTGTAAGGATGACTATGACTTCCAAATTGAGTCAATTCTTCTAGTTAAAAAAGTCAAGGGAAATTTGAGGCATAATAATGATATTATATTCTTGTAATGATGGCTATGAATCCCAAATTGGTATAAACAAATATGGAGAAGACGACTGGCATAAGTGGCTAGAGATTGTCCGAGTGACAATCCAAATACATAGGATCCATTTTTATATCAACTCAACCAGAAACCTGCCACTCACACTAAACCCAATATGTTAGATCATGTCATGCATATATACAACAATATAGATTAGTATTATATGTACAAGAGTTAAGTTTGATGACTTGAATTGTGCTCAGAGTTCCACAGAATGGGGTGGTCTTTTTTGGGAAAGTTTGCTATGTGGGTAGTGATAATTTTGGCTCAGGTCAATGGACACATTGGTGGTTGCTTGGAAAGGGAGAGGAGGGGTCTATTGGAATTCAAGGACTTCCTCAAATCCAATGGTGCTGATGCAGACCATCTTCTCCCTACCTGGGTTGAGAAACCAGATCATCACAGTGAATGCTGTGATTGGGAGAGAGTCACGTGTGATTGCACCACGGGGCACGTGACAGAGCTGTTTTTGCATAATGTAAAAGATGTATTATATGAAGATTTCAGAATTTGGGTTATAAATGCTTCCCTCTTCCTTCCTTTCAAAGATCTTCAAAGCCTCACTTTGTCTTCCAATTCCTTCAGTGGTTGGACTGACAATGAAGGTATGCAAACAGCTACTATGTAGTCAACGAGTGTTTATATTTTACTTTTCTAAAATTACTACATTCTATAGTAGAAGAAAAATAAATTAAATGGAGAATAATTTTTAACTGAAAATATTAAACATAATTTTTTTTTTTTTCCTATACAAGTCTTATGTTAGATAAGGGGTGAGATTCTTTCCCAAAAACTACTTGTGAGGTGGGGGGATGGGTAGAGATTTTGGGATAGGTGATTCATCTCATTAAAAAAAAGTCATGCTAATATTAACAACTAATGAGCTGTCATGGTAGTAAGGGGGAAAATTATCAAAAAGTTAGAATCTATATATTTTTTACACATCCTAAAACACTTATTTCTGGACATTTTTTTACACATTTTAATGTATATATGTTGACCTAGACAAATTACAACTCTATGGACAATAATTGGCATTTAAAAAAAAAAATGTGACGGTGACATTTTTAAGTTACAAATTAGGAGTGTGGGTTCGAATCCCCGCCTGTGTACAAGTCCGTGACATACCATTACATGGTTGAGTGGCCTTGCTATGTGGCAACCACCTAATATAAGGCAATCTCCAATCCTTACTCTTTCTTTATTTTTTCATGAATTTTGAGTATAAATTCAGTTAAAAGCTTGATCTAATATGATGATAACCAATGGTATAATCTAAAGAAATGAGTGTTTCAACCATCTTCAATCCTTACTCTTAACCATAGTTGACAAAAAATATGACCGTTGAGCATTTGATGAAAGAATTGAGTGAGCCTTGATTTGATGAAAAAATTTAGTTCTTCCTTTAATTGATATTGATACAGGTTTTATGAAATGGTTGGAGGCTTGGACTTGGAGCTCATTTTTAACTATCTTTTTCATCAAATTTGAGTTTGACAAATAATGGTAGATGCTTAAGACTACATTTTTTTTTTTTTTTTCCTACAAATGATCTAAAATTAAAAAAATTTTAAAAAAAAAAAATTTTATTTCCTATTTTTGTTTTTTCAATTTGCCTAGATAACGAACAAAAGAAAAATGTTTATTTTACATTTACCTTCATATAGAGGGATTTGAAATGGGTGCATCTAAATACACCCACAAGGCTCTTCTCCGCATTGACTTCGTGATGAAACCCAATTCTCAATAGTCTCAACTCATGACTCGTGGCTAGTCGACCATGTGAGTTGTGAAAATTAGGAGAAGAAAGAAATAAAGAAAGAAAAAGGAAAGAGGAAAAAAAGTTGTATTTGTGAACTGAAACCAAAGGACCTTTCTGCCCAAAAATTCATCACTTTTTAAGGATCACAGTATTTCCTGTTACTTGCAAAAATTTGTATTTGAATTGTGATGACTGTGCTCCTCTTTGCAGGATTTGAAAGATTGTCAAATTTGAATTGTGTACACCCACAAATACAATGCAACAAAATACACAATCCACTTACACACAATAGTACACTATATCACTAGCACACATGTGCTGACTTGATCAAGACTTATGAGACATCACTTACGCAAGACTTTACTACACTCTCATGACACCTGACACCCCTCACTCATGCTATTTCACTCACACGTTTTGTATGTATATATCTCACACACTCTTTTTGTAATCACTCTCACACACCAAGATTTATCCTTTCCCTCACTGCAAGTACACACATAGAAGACCCATCTCCTATTTATAGCTACAAGAGTCGATTATATCCACCGATTTTGAAATTCCGGAATTCTCCATAAAAGGCGGCAACCCAAGCTTCTAACAACCACACATTCCTTTAACCAAAATCTAAGAATAAATATCTAAAGAGAAATCTAGATAAAATTCTAGAGAGAAGATTACAGAGAGAGAGAGAGAGTTAGTGTTGAACTCTAACACTATGTATCACATCTCTGGTCCAATATAACAATATAACTATACCCCTCTAGGTATTGATAGGAAAACCACATCTCTGGTCCAATATAACAATGCACCGCAAACAATTTTGGAAAAGAAAATATGAATGCAAGATAAAAACTAGTTGTAAAACTTGCATTTCTTTATCAACCTCTTGCATTAGTGCATTTGTATGTTTGTTCCTTGGGAAAGAAAATAGAGAAGAAAAAGAACTGAATCTCTTGCGGTTGCGGCACAAATTTTCAAGATTGTATTTGTTCAAATGAGGGAGTGGGCCATTATTTGTTACGATATTGGTTGATCAATTAATTATTGCATTGCATGTAATCAAGGATATAATATGTACGAATTGCTTGGGTAAGAAACATTTATTCAACACCAATGATTCATTTTATCAAAATTTTCATGCAGGTTTTGAAAAGCTGTCAACTTTGAGAAAATTGGAGACTCTAAGTCTTGAATGGAACGAATTTGATGATAGCATTCTGCCATCTTTTAGTGCGCTTAGATCCCTTAAGATGCTGAATCTTCGTGCAAATAAAATTGAGGGATTATTTCCACCTCATGGTAACTTCAATTGTGTCTGAAAATTCTTGAGTGTTTCTTATTTGTACAGGGAGTTCAGAACTGTTAATCATAATTAAAATTGCATAATTATTTTTACTAATCTTGTTATTACTATGTTGTAAACTTATCACTTTGTTGTTTTTTTGTGCAGAATTAGCTTATTTTGGGAACCTGGAAAGGTTGGATCTAAGTTATAATCAATTTAATGACATCCAAGGTAAACCTCAATAGTTTTTAATGCACTAACAATAATGGACTATCTTCTCCATCCTATTGCATTCTAATCACTGATTTGGCCCATACTGCCTAGAAGAAGAACAACCAATATTATCTAGAAAGAAGAATGCGTAAATGTTTCACAATCTTGTGACAACTGATATTGAAGGTCTTGAAGTTCTCTTTTGACCTCCATCTTGATGCAATTTAACTAATTCTCATAATTCTGAATCAGATAGTGTTGGCACATAAATTTTAACTAAATTTATGACACGTACGGAGCATATGATAGGAAGGTTGCAGGTAATCACTTCCTAAAAAAAGATCAATATGATCCGTTGAAGTACATAAATGAAACGACGTTGTATCTTAACAATGACACGTGGAGCCTACGAAAGATGACACCTGTAGAGCCTACAGCAAGAACACCACACAAGATGAAATCCCAAAGATCAATCCGGTTAATCAAATATACGATTAACCGCGCTATTATTCAAAATTCAAATGGCTAATCAAATATACGATTGATCAGATAGCGTTATTATTTAAAATGCAAATGGCGCTATCATTCAATTTGAAATTCAAATTGAAGATGAAGCATTCTTATCACTTGATGGCCCTCCATAAATATGAGGATCATCACACAAGACAGGGGATCGGAAAAAATCAAAGGGAAAAGATCAGAGAGAGAGAGAAATTGAGAGCTAAAGAAAACGTTACAAGAAAGAAGAAGAGAAGCCTAGAGAACTGTCACGACCCCAACCCGCCCCTAGTAGGATGGTGCCGTGATGGCCAGTAACCCGTGATCACCGAAGGCCAACTTATCAAAATGCACACACAACAGAGTACACATAGGGGGCTTACAAATGCAGAAGCAATAAATCAAAATACAAGTGGTCCATAAGAGCTGTGCGTAGATCAAATGAGCAGACATATACAATATGATCTTACAACCAATCCATAAATAACAAAATACAATTCACATCTTGATCAAAAGGCTTATAAGCCGACATGTACAAGATACAGGGAATACAAGCCAAGAAGCATTATTTTCAAGATCTACTGACGTAAATACAAAAGCCGACATAAACACTAGGTGTCGGCGTAAAAACAGTGTTGCCGACAAGAATGCAAACAAAGCCGACGTGAATCAAGAATCCAAAACGAGCTGGTAAACACATTTAGGCGTCGCCGCCGTCCTGCTCATCACCTACATATATATATAGAGGGTGAGTATGGAAACTCAGTGAATGATACTAGTAATAAAGGTTTTGCATGAATATAGCCGAAGTGCAGACAAAAACAAGCATGCCAAAACCATACAAATACTAGCCGAGATCTTCCAAAGCAAAACACAACAAAACTTTACCAAATCAAGGGATGAACCGTATTCATCTATCAAGTCTTACGAGTTCAAGGGATGCTCATGACATCGGCAAACATGGCCCCAAAACTTTCCAAACAATCGGTACGTGTAGTAGCCCATTGGTGGCAAAAACCAAGATTTGTTCGATCCGTAATCGATTTAGACAAAATGGTGCTGCGAAAGTTTAGAGTCCTCCAGCACGAGGGACTTGTGTTACTTAGGCCCGTAGCCCTTTTTAACACAATGGCTTTTTCAAGAAAGGACCGTATCCTTTTAATGCAAGAGACTAGTGTCACTTAGGCCCGTAGCCCTTTTTGACGGATGGTGCTGCGAAAGTTTAGAGTCCTCCAGCCAAGGGACTTATGTTTCAAGGAAGGACCGTATCCTTTTATACTTAGTGCTGCGAAAGTTTAGAGTCCTCCAGCCAAGGGACTTTCCAAGTTAACATCAAACAAGGCTTATACTTGATACATCGGAATAGGCTAATCATTCATGCTTAACAAATACTTTCATCAAAACAAAGTAAGACAAGATTTATCAAAACAGTTTAACATAGCTTTATTAGAAGCACCACTCACCTAGCTCCTCAGGTGTAGGCTCAAAGCAAGATCAAAGTCCTGTCAAATCACACGGCAAATCACATTCTCAAAACAAGCTCTTCATACAAGTAATGATCTCGGCACTTCCACCGAGTCCAAATCAATCACAAAGCGAGACATGCTAAATCAAAACACTGTTTCCCATCTCGTGGAAACACACTGGGCACCATCCAGGTCATGCCGAGGTCCCACACCTCCTAGCCGAGATGTGGTCCTGATGGCCACATACAAAACGAAATCGAGAAAAACCTGGGTTTCCCTCTGAAGAATGCAAGGGACAAAATCATCAAGAACATCAAAAACATGCATGCCAAAATCATGACTCGTTTACATATAAAATCTGAGATTTCATGCCAAGAGTTCGAAACATGGACCTGGGTACCCTTACAAGAAGACCATGCAAGAACAAACACAGAAACATGATTCTTGCCTCAAGCTTTCGGATCAAAACAAGGTTTTCTTCCAAGAACATTTAAACATCATTTTCTCTTTCAAAACCAACTTCAAATCAATGCATGACATGCAAAACAGATTCAATCATGCAATGCAGCTAGATGATCGACAAGAGCAATCGAAGTAGAGCAAGAATCTAACCTCAAAACTCAAATCCAACGGTTCGATCCTCAAAGATCAAGCTCGGAACTCTACCTCTCTCTCTCTAAAACTCTTACCCCTTCCTCTAGAGCTTCTCTCTCTAAAAACAAAGATTTGGGACAAAATGATTTGTTTCTAAGTTTGCCGGCTGTCTAAACCTTCAGCTCGGACACGTGGCATCACCGGGTTGGTTCAACTCAAAAAGGTGACTGATTGATTAGACAAATCCCTGACAAAGCGTATTCAACAAGTTTGGTAGCAAGACACATCGGCAAGTAATGACATCGGCTAAAGTCAGCTTCGGCAACAGGATAACAAAGACATCGGCTAGGGAGGACGACACTTGACTAAGCTATGCCACACCTTGGCCTGGGTGTGCCACACCTCGGTCTAGGCCATACCTGCCGAAGGACAAGAATCACAAGTACAAAACATCTCGGCCTCAGCTCTAAACACACCGGCCCAAAGAGTGACATCTCGGCAAACATGCCGAGGTGAAGATGGAGATCAACCAAGTGGTTCCAACACGGTTCTAAGTGCAAAGGTTCAAGGCGAACTAGGCTAAGCCAACCTCGGCTACACACCAAGCAAGGTACAAGATCAAGCAAGTAACACATGACAAAGCAAGGCAAAGCAAGCTAACAAGATTTATAAACACGACAAGACAAGATCATACATGAATGTATGCAAGTATGACTAAATCAAAATGAGGGTTGTTACAAGAACTGTAGAGCCTGCGCTAATGGCGATGAATAGGTAAAGGGTTCCAAACCCAAAAGAATTGTATTTTGTATTCGAGGGTTCAAAACCCATAACTATTTCAATAAAATGTTTATTTTTCTTAAATTGTCTTTTGTTGTTTATTTTGTTCTTCATTAATCGGAGGTTTCATTTGTATAAAATGTGTAATTAACGATCCAAATACGATCGAAAATAAGAACTCGCTATTCAAATAATCAACACTGTTTAGTCCAGAAAACTAAACAGTGGACATTTGTAACATAAATTTTGAAATGTGTTGAAACACTTCATGTTTTAAAATTTGTGTCTACAAATTCTGGCACGCCCAGTGGGACAATTTCTCCTCCCATCTTTTGAAGAACAAAATATATATATAGTTAAAACTTGCTGACGTATTCTTTTGTTATAGGAATGCTGAAGCAACTGTCAGGAGACAAACCTACACTCCAGTGGTTCTGAAATCACCAAGGATGGAGATATCACCCATCACCCAAGGGGCTCCGGAGCGAATGCTCTTGGCTGTCCCAAAGGTAGAGCCAACGAAATCCTGGAAAGATGCACTTCTTTCCCCTATCGCCCAAGGGGCTCCAGAGCGAAGGCTCTTGGCTGTCCCGAAGGTAACTGGTGTGACGAAGAAAGTCACACTTCTCCAGAAAGCTGAAAGTTTGAGAAAAATTACTGAAGATATACGCAATCGTGAGGGCCACAGCCAGAACGAAGAGCTTTCTAATTCAGGCAAAGGAGGCTAATCAGTTTGCAACTACGACTTTTGTTGCAGCTTCAACGGGGGCAACAAAAAATGTTGTGGCCCAACTACTCAAAAGGGTAGAAGACTCCATTAAAATGGTGGAGTTTGCCCAGAAGAAAGCCTCTGCTGAAAACATGGCCATCATTAAGGCCATTGGGAGGAGGGTAATGACCCAGACTCCTGTTGATGGAAAAAAGGCCCCTGTTGTTGAAAAACAAATATGCCTCTGAACCGATAGTTCTGTTCAGAGCACAAAATCGGTCAAACCAAATCTCAGCTAACTCTCAGGAACACCCGTTGGCTCGACAGGGTTCAAATAAGGAATACCTGTTGGCCCGACAGAATAAGGAACATCCGTTGGCCCAACATAACACTCGTTGGCTCGACAGGGTTCGAATAAGGAACACCCGTTGGCCCAACAGAATAAGGAACATCCGTTGGCCCGACAAGGTTTGAATAAGGAACACCTGTTGGCCCAACGGGACTTGAATCAACATCAATTGGTCCGCTCTAAAAATGTAGGGACTGCTTTGAAAATTCACGAGGAATTTGCAAAAATGCAAACGGTTCCGTCTATGCCACTAGGGGCTCGACATGATATGTCATCCGGTCCAATTTCAAAAAGACAAAGGCGAAGAAGAAATAAGGCCTTAAAGAAACTAGAACTAAGAACAGGGGCAACAAATGTTATAAGAGCTATTGAAAGGGCTCTCTCGACAGATGAACGCCAAAAACAAGTTGAAAGTCCTCTTTTTGTTGGAAAATCCAAGGTGGAGGAGGGTAGGCAACCCTTGGGAAATATTTCTACTTTGGTTGAACTATCTATGGAAGGAATAAGAAAAGGGCCTGTAACAAGGTCCATAACCCGCCAGGTTCAAAACAAAGCATCACAGTCAGGTGCTTCAAATATGAGTAATGTTGTGGGGGTTGATAATCCTTTATACGAACAAGATGATTCTATCTCGTTTGTTTCAACGAATATTGGAAACAATGAATTGAAAGATATCAACAAAGTCACAGTTATGATGACTGAGGTTGAGAAAGAAGGTGAAAATTCGCAGGTCCAACAGGACCAAGGTCTCAAGGAAAAAGTGGTGGCCCTGCAAGAACAACTCGAGAGAAGAGAACGGGAAATGGCTGTTATGTTGGAGCAAATGCAACAATTGCAGGCCCAAATGACAGGACCAGGAAGTGCACCCAAACAAATGACACAACCTGTTGTGGGGACATCCGTAGGCATACAAAGCACACTAGCCCCAGGGGGCAATGGTCCTTGTTACTCCGATCTAACCAGTGGTGGTATGAATCCAATGCTCATGGCCATGATTGATGATATGGTGAGGAGACAAGTAAAGAAAGTCAAAGAAAAAGATGATGAGAACTTTCGAATAATTACAAAACCTTACCCAGCATGGGTAGATGCTGTTCCATTCCCTTCTGGTTTTTCCCAACCAGATTTCAAAATGTTTGATGGAACAGGAGATCCAAGACAACATGTGGCTCATTTCCTTTCAAGATGCGGGCCAATAGCCCATAATGAGGCCCTGTGGTTCCGCAATTGCTTGTTCACCACTTGAAAGTTCTCAGATTCACTTGGTATGCTAACCTTCTGAGGATCAATCCTAAATTAGGATTCCATGGTGAAGGAATTCCTTAAACAGCTTCGCAACACACAAAGGCGAAGTTGAGTACCAGAATCGATTGAGACCAAGCAACGTGACAATGAGTCTCACTGATTTCATTGCAAGATGGCGAGCTTTGACATTTGCTTGTCCTCAAAAGTTTACGCAATTAGAGTTAATTCGGATGTGCCTTAACAACTTCCGACATGAGCTCTCTACGGCTCTTATGGCCCAAACTTTTGAAGGATTTAATGATCTATGTACTAAAGCTCATGATATGGAGCTCCATCTAGCTAAACGGAGGAGGCCTAGGGCCGTTGAAAGGATTGAGTCCTCGACTGCAGCTACGATCGAAACCAGAAAGAAGGGTCCTGTTGTAGTAGGGCCTAAAAAGCCCAAGGAATTTAAAAAGGTGACTATGAAAGAGAGGTTGGAGAAGAAATATTCTTTCATGGATGATTTGGTTGAAGACGAATTTGAAGATCTGTTGGAGAAAAAGTTGATTGCTCTCCCGGAGGTGAAAAGACCACATGAGGTAGGAAAGACCAACGATCCAAAGTATTGTCCCTACCATCGTTTGATTAGCCATCCGATAAAAGAGTGCTTTGTTCTGAAAGATAAAATTCAGGAACTTTTGGACTCTAAGATTATCGAGCTCCCTCCTCAAGATAAAGCATCTGCTAACCCAATCACTATCGACAATGATAATGAAGGTGAATGGGTTGTTTATCACCAAAAGCATGAAGAAGAAACAAAATGCCACGGTGAAAGCTAGAAGTGTGGTTGATTCAACAACACAAAGGCCAAAAGTTTCCAAAAAGCAAGAACCAAAAGTTTCTAGGAAACAGAAAAAAGCCAAAGTAAGTAAGAGAAAAGGAAAGAAGAACCCAAAGAAGGAAAAAGGGGAGAAATTGGTCCCCGATGAGCGATTCTGACATGGTCCTCTTGTCCCATCACATTGAAGGAATTTCTACCTTCAAAATTTCAATCTGGAGTTGCGGACATACTTTGATAAAAAAAGGAAGAAAAGTTTACTTTGGCCCTGCCTAACCATCATTGTTTTAAGTGATGATGAGGAAGATGAGGGTGAAGTTGGTTCAAAAGTTAGGGACGGAGATTGCATTACATCTCCTATCTGCATACTTGACTCACCAGAGTATACACCAGCTTCTCCAGAATACACACTAGCCTCTCCTGAATATACACCAGCTTCTCCAGAGTACATACTAGAAGCTTTTTCTCCAGAATATTCGCCAGTACCACCAGTGTACTATCAAAGCACCTGCAATATGTAAGGAGAATGTAACAAGGAGACACCGGTGTAGGTCCGACTGAGCTTGTGAAAAGGCTAAAAACGACTACACTTCAAGGATGATGAGGTGAATGGCAGGTGTATGTCGGATGATGAAGTATGGAAGCATTCAAGCAAACAAACAAAGTCATCTCAAGTTGAGGATTTTAACGAAGACTGGGAACTTGACTTTTCTCCTGATGGTTCACCATATGCATCCCCAACTAGGACATACGATGGAGAAAGTGTATCAAGTGACCACTTTGACTTTCCCTGTAATGTCATCACTGTGGATGTAAATTTTGAAGAGCGAGAAATACATATCATTCGCAATCCAGGTAATAATGAGAAAGCAAAAATTGAAGCTAGAAGGGAAGCGGAACATCAAGCAAAAGTAACAGTTTCCTTGAAAGATGAGGGTTTTGAAGCCCATCAAAATTTGATTATCGAAAGAAATCAAATTTCTGGACACCCTTTCCCTAATTGGGTTGAATGGGTTCAGTTCCCACGAGGATATGCAGTACCTCGTTTTCCTTTATATAATGGGACAGGTTGTCCAAGGCGTCATTTAGTTCGTTTCCTTGCACAATGTGGAAACACAGTAAAAAGTCAGGCTTTACTTCTACGGCAGTTCGTTCTTTCTTTGGAAGGATGGGCAGCAGATTGGTACTTCAACCTGCCACCTAATTCAATCCCAGATTGGAACACCATGGCCGATCGATTCTATAGGACATTTTATAAACCATGGCCAATAGAAATTGAGATGTCAGAACATTTGGATGACGAAGGTACATCTTCTCAAACATATGATTTCATAGAAGGCACAATTGATGAGAAGATTGAAACTGCCCTTGACCTTCGAGAGATGGGCACTTATCGCTCAAGGGATTTGTTCCCTTTATGGGTAGAGCAAACACCATTTCCTGAAGGATACGAACTCCCAAATTTTGTCCTATATGAGGGGTATGGAGATCGTCAAAAACATATTAGGCGTTTTTTGAAACAGTGTGGGGAAACAGCTCAAAATGAAGCACTTTGCCTAAAACAATTCCCCATTTCCTTAGAGGGGATTGCCTTTGACTGGTATTACTCCCTCGATGGAGTCGTGGTGCCTAGTTGGAAGGCCATGAAGAATGGTTTTGAAGAATCTCAATGCTTTTATAGGCGTGACTCCCGGTACTTAAGAAATGGGAGAAGAATTGACACTCCGGTGAAGATGGAGAAGTGGTGATGATGATGATCATCTCGCAATTTGGACCAGTTAACATGGTCCAAATAAGTGAGGGAATAAAAGAAGTTGAGATCAACGAAAAGGCGGTTGCTGAAGTATGCCAGACTTATTTGACCTACCGGAGGAAATTACGAAATCCTCAAGACCCTCAAACGTCAGAAGTTCCACAGGTTTTGCTGGAGGAAGAGCAAGTGAAATATGATGTACTAGCTCATCTAAAGAAAATTCCAGCATTGTTGAGTGTATATGATGCACTGAAAATGTCTCCAGAGCTTCGAAAGTCTTTAATATATGCCCTGTCCAAGCCAGAGGATTTCCACAAAGAAATCGAGGGTAGAAATCAAGAGAAGGCAACTACATGCATGGCCATGGTAACCTTTGGTGACAAAGACATGTGTGCTGAAATGACAGACCATAATCGGCCTTTGTTTATCACTGGGCTTATCCATGATGTGAAAATTTCTCGAATTCTGGTTGATGGAGGATCCATGATAAACCTCCCCTCGAAGGGCCTTAAACTTATTAGGGGTTCAATTTCACACCGCCTAAGTCGTTTGGTCATTCAAGGATTTAATCAGAATGAACAACGCCCAATAGGGAAGATTGAATTGCGAACCAAGTTTGGGGATATTGAAGAAAGCACTGAGTTCTTGGTTATTGATGTAGACACCTCTTACAATGCTTTGCTTGCGAGACCATGGATGCATAATCATCATGCAGTGCCATCAACTTATCACCAATGTATTAAGTACCCGTTGCCTTCACCCAAAAAAGAGGGGACAATTGTGGCTGACAATGATCCATTTGGAGAAGTAGAGGCCTACTATGCTGATGCTCGCTTCTATACAAAAACTTCACAAAAAAAGGGAAAATATGTGAAGAAGTCTGAAGATACTCCGAATGTCAAAGAAGCTCTAGAGTCTACTCCAGTTTCAACAAAAAGAACTTTTCGATATGTGCCAAAGTCCGAAAGGAAACTGGGGGCAAAGGCTCTAGCCCCAATAAATCCAATTTTGAATCTCAAGAGTGAGTTCACGTTGCCATTAAGGAGGACAGAATGCACCTATGTGGAGAAATATAATAAGATTGTAGTCCCTTCTAAAGGAAAAGGTTCGAAACCCATCATATTTCACTCACTTGGAGATGTTGAACAGAAAGTGAAAGTTGAACAAGTGCCAGAAGAAAACATCTCAAGTTTTGAGAAGCCTACTTTCAGTGCAGAAATTACACAGATGTTGGTGAAAGTTGGTTTAGATCCTGAAAAAATACCAAGAACAATGACACCATTTGACTTTGCATTAACACCTTCGCAGAGGCAGGCTATCCAGCAAGGCGGTATTATCACCGCCAGGACAAAAGGGTTAGGCTATCAGGGGGATGAGGAAAAATTTCCAGTAAACATGACTATCACTCAAGATGTGTTGGAAGATGTTGACCAAGATGAAGCTCAACCTGCACCAACAGAATTTGAAGCAGGAGGTCAAGCCACTGTGGATGACCTTCGTGAGGTAAATCTAGGTGATGAAGGAGAAAACAAACCAACCTTCATTAGTGCAAATTTAAAGGAAGAAGAAGCTCGGCAATATATTTCCTTCTTAAAGGAGTATCGTGATATATTTGCATGGAACTACAGTGAGATGCCTAGTCTTAATCCAGAGATTCCAGTCCATAAGCTTGCAATTCACCCTGAGAAACGGCCAGTTAAATAGCCTCAGAGGCGAACTCGACCAGAGCTTACAGCCCAAATTGAAGCCGAAGTCGACAAGCTTATCAATGCAGGATTCATCAGGGAAGTCAAATATCCAACCTGGCTAGCAAACATAGTGCCAGTCAAGAAAAAGAATAGTCAAATCAGGGTTTGCATTGATTTCCGTGATCTCAATGAGGCTTGTCCTAAAGATGACTTTCCTTTGCCCATCACTGAACTTCTTGTAGATGCGACTACTGGATATGAAACCTTGTCTTTTATGGATGGATACTCAGGATACAATCAAATCCGAATGGCACCTGAAGATGAAGAAATGACTGCATTCAGGACTCCGAGAGGAGTCTTTTGCTATAAGGTAATGCCTTTTGGCCTGAAAAATGCTGGAGCCACGTATCAAAGGGCAATGACTGTAATTTTCGGTGATATGCTCCATGACACCATCGAATGCTATGTTGATGATCTGGTTGTCAAGACAAAGGAAAAAGAAAACCATGTGGAAGATTTGAGAAGAATCTTCGAACGTTTAAGGAAGTATAAACTCAAGATGAACCCACTAAAATGTGCATTTGGAGTTTCCTCTGGAAAATTTCTAGGGTTTGTGGTTCGAAACAAAGGGATTGAAATTGACCTTACCAAGATTAAAGTCATTGCTGAAATGCCTCGTCCACGAAATTTGAGGGAATTGAAGGGGCTACAAGGGAGATTGGCCTATATTATAAGATTTATTTCTAACCTGGCTGGTCGATGTTTGCCATTCTCAAGATTGATGAAAAAGGGTGTTCCATTTGAATGGGATCAGCAGTGCCAAAATGCTTTTAATAGTATTAAGGAGTATCTTTTGAAGCCTCCAGTACTCATGAGCCCAATAAAAGGGAAACCACTTTTGTTGTACATAACAGCCTTGGATGGTTCGTTAGGGGCATTGTTGGCACAACATAATGAGTATGGGAAAGAAAATGCCTCAGACATTTGAGTCGATTTTTGGTCAGGTGCCAATTACTCTCCTATCGAAAAGACATGTCTTGCCTTGGTGTTCACCTTACAAAAACTAAAGCACTATGTCTTGGAACACGAAGTCAAGTTATCAAGAGCAGACCCCTTGAAATATATACTTTCACGGCCCATACTTTCAGGGAAAATTGCAAAGTGGGCTGTAATTCTCCAACAATTCGCAATTGAATATGTTCCCCAAAGAGCTGTAAAGGGGCAGGCTCTAGCAGATTTTTTGGCAGCACATCCTATACCTGATGACTCACCTCTAGTAACTGATTTACCAGATGAAGAGGTTATGCAAGTAGAAATTCAAAAAGGATGGGAGATGTATTTTGATGGAGCTTCAAGGAGTCCAGATGGCAAGAAGCAAGAAAATCCTAAAAACAATAAAGCTGGAATTGGAATTGTGTTTGTGACTCCAGACAATGCTATAATCACCCATTCTTTCGCCTTAAGTGAAGGATGCTCCAATAATGAGGCAGAATATGAAGCTGTAATTGCTGGATTAGAATTGGCATTACAAATTCCTATTGAAGAACTCTCAATTTATGGAGATTCGGAACTGGTGGTAAAGCAACTCCGGGGAGAATACATTGTTAAGAAAACAAGTCTCATCCCGTATCATGAAAGGGCTGATCAATTGCTTTCGCAATTCAGGAAAACACATATTTTCCATGTGAAGAGAAGAACAAATGCTCGAGCTGATTCACTTGCAAGTTTGGCTACATCACTCACCCTACCAGATAGCAAAACAATTACAATCACGGTAGGTGAAAGAAGGGTGTTACAACCTTTAAAAGAAGTTTCTGACTTGGTTCCAATCATGGTCGTTACCACGAAAGGAGAAAACGAGGAGGATTGGCGGGAACCATTCATAGCTTACCTCCAACATGGTAGGCTACCTGAAGATAAAGTAAAAAGAATTGAAGTGAGACGTAGGGCTACCAAATTCGTCTCGTGGAAGGATGGGTTATACAAAAGGTCTTTGGATGGAATGTACATGCGGTGCATAGCCAAGGAGCATATTCAAGAGGTAATGGCAGAAATACATGCAGGTGTATGTGGGGCACACCAAAGTGGTCCTAAATTACATATGCAGCTAAAACGGTTGGGATACTATTGGCCGACTATGATTGCAGATTGCATAGATTATGCTCGAAGGTGCCAAGTCTGCCAATTCCATGGGAACTTTCTCCACCAGCCCCCAGAGCCTTTACATTTAACAACTTGTTCTTGGCCATTTGCAGCATGGGGTATGGATATTGTTGGTCCTTTTGTACCTCCATCTTCAGCAGGATATCGATACATCCTAGTCACATCGACTATTTCTCAAAATGGGTAGAGGCCGTGGCTTTAAAGGATATAAAAAGCACAGTTGTCTCCGAGTTCATTCGAACCCATATCATTTACAGGTTCGGAATTCCAGAAAGTGTCATCATGGATAATGGACAGCCGTTCAAGAGTGATGCTTTGAACAAGTTATTTGCCAAATACAAAATCAAAAACAACCATTCATCAAGATATTATGCACCTGCCAATGGTTTGGCAGAAGCTTTCAACAAGACATTGTGCAAAATTCTCAAGAAGATGGTGGATAAGAACAAAAAAGCTTGGCACGAAAAGTTACAAGAAGCTTTGTGGGCTTATCGGACTTCGTCTAACTCCTACTCAAGCAACCCCTTATTCGTTGGTTTTTGAGGAGAAGCGGTGTTACCACTTGAGATTCAAATACCATCATTGCGAAAGTGGCAATACAAGAGTCTTTAATGAAGATGAAAGTGCAAAAGTGAGGTTGGTGATTTGCCGAGACCCCGGATGAAAGAAGGTTGTATGCTCAATGTAACTTGGAGATCTACCAACAAAGGATGGCAAATGCATTCAATAAAAGAGTGAGGCTTGCCTTTAAAAAGGGAGACTTGGTACTAATGGTTAGAACACCCATAGTAGTCTCACGAAGAACCAAAGGAAAGCTTGAGCCCAAATGGGAAGGACCTTATGTGATTGAGAATGTTTATTCTAATGGGGCCTATTTGTTGATAACGATGGATGGTGACAGAATCATTCCCCCAATCAATGCAAGGTTCTTGAAGAGATATTACCCTTAAGAAAGCCTGCTAGGTTGAAAACCCGAAAGGGCGACCTAGGCAAAAGTTAGGGCACAAAAAAATAAAAAATAAATAAAAAAAAAATAAAAAATAAAAAAAAAAAATGCTAGGTTGAAAACCCGAAAGGGCGGCCTAGGCAAAAGTTAGGGCAAAGAAAAAAAAAAAAAAAAAAAAAAAAAAAAAAACCACCAACGATATTGTATGTGGTTAAACTGCTAAAATATCCCACCGAAATCTAAGGTGGTAAAACATTGGATACTCCTGGCCCGCAAGAGTATAAACTGTGTACGGCTAAACAAAAGTCGAACCACCAACGGTATTGTATGTGGTTAAACTGCTAAAATATCCCACCGAAATCTAAGGTGGTAAAACATTGGATACTCCTGGCCCGCAAGAGTATAAACTGTGTACGGCCAAACAAAAGTCAAAAACCACCAACGGTATTGTATGTGGTTAAACTGCTAAAATACCTCACCAAAATCTAAGGTGATAAAACATTGGATACTCCTGGCCCGCAAGAGTATAAACTGTGAACGGCTAAAATAAGACAAATCAATGTATTGTATTGAGAAATTTCATATAACAAATAAATCTATCACTGAGCGAAATTTCATAAATACATTATGTTCAAATGAATTATAAAAAAAAAAAAAAAAAAAAAAAAAAAAAAAAAAAAAGTGCATTCATTCATTAAGAGAAGCCTTAGCCCTTTCAAAGACACGTTCCACAACACTTTGTTGTCCATTCTTCTTCTTGTGTTGGCTCAAAACATTTAGAGCAGTTTGCACGTCTTCTTCTGATTTAGAAACATTCTCGGAAGCTTGTGCAAAATCAAGCATAAAGGATGCATGTTCCGCTTGGGTGGATGACAATTCCTCTTCAAGTTGTTTGAGTGACTCTTTGGTTTGAATAATCCTTTGATTAAGACCCGCAATGTGCTCATCCGACTTGATAATTGAAGCAGACAACTGTTCATGTTCGCCAGAAACTTTGTCGAAATGAAGCTTCTTCTCATAATATTGGGCCTCAAATTCTGCTGTAGACAAGTTCGAAGAATCTACAAGTTGGGTTTTCAAAGCAAGGCACCCAAGGAATATCTTCACCTTCTTGTGAAAGGAAATGAAGTCTACACCCAAACTCTTCAAAATCATGAAAACGTTGTTTGCTACAGCAATCATGCCATTAACATCCGTCATTGATTAAAGAGAAATAGCAAGGCCTTTCTGAATATGGGTGGCTGCTTCATTAGAGGAAGTTCCCAAAAGAAGGCCAGATGGAGCAAAAGGTGCTTCAAGTTGATCAAATAATTTGTTAACCCCATTTGCTTCAAGTAAGTTTGCAAGAATTTGGGCCTCTTCCGAGGTATCAGAAGTAGTTTCCTCTGTCTCTTCCAATGTGTCAGAAGTACTTTCTGTGAAAATAGAAAGAGGTACTTAATAATAATAATAATAATAATAATAATAATAATAATAAAAAAAAAAAAAGGTAAAAACAATATATATATATATATATATGAATGAAGTATACCTTGGTGTACAGCTTGAAGAGACTTAGGTGGAGGAGAAGACAAGTTGTGATTCCCACAAGTGGACCATGGATTTTGTAATGTGGCATGATCTAAAGAGAAAAGATTTCCTTGAGTATGTATACATGATAAAATAAAATGAGGTACAAGGAATGAATAAGAATACCCTTAAAGGTAGCCAATGGCATATGCGAGGCAGCTGGGGAAGTCCGAGGCGTCCGAGGCGCAGTGTCTAAGTAAAGGAAAGGTATTCAAAATTTATTTTACAAAAAAAAAAAAAAAAAAGATTTATACCTTTCTCTAATAGCTTGGATGGCTCGTTCGAAGAAGGAGAAGAAAAACCTACACTTGCTGGGAGCAAATTACTCATCTTGGTCGGTGTGCCATCTAAAAGAGGGGTATAGTCATAAAACTCATCTTCACTCTCGCTACTTTCATTGAGAGAACAATCAAAAGATTTGGTAGGAGAAGGAATTTCAACACTCTTAATGCGAATACGACCCAAGGCAGTTAATTCATACCCATCTCCCTCAAAGAGTTCTTGAATCATATTCTCATCTTTATCTTCAAGAAAAGAGTACAAGTATGTCTTGAAATTGATCCATTGGGGTTTTGGTTGCTACGATGGGTTGCTTGAAGTAGTCAGACAATCATCGATAGACATAGTCTCTGAAAAAACTTTATGAGACTAGAAAATTGAGGACCGTAATCTACTTGCTCAAAGCTAAATCTCATTTTAAATTGAGAGTTACATATCCTCGAAAAGATGAAGGAGATCTCAAACCGAGTAACTAGATCAAGAAGGAGCAATAAGTGGTCGATTATTATCCATTCTCTCGAGGTGATGATGCTTCCGAACAATAGGTGAAGATGTTGACCTAGCTCTTGAGTACGGCGATTCTTCGCCTTCGGTCTTTAATTGACATATCCGCTTTTCTCTGCGTGAAGATTTCGGTTGAGAATGAGTAACATATTGAAGCACGGTAAAGGAAGTTCCCAACCACCAATTGGCATAAGGCATGGTTACGTGAGAAGTAGATCGGGGGCCTGGTAACTCCAATGAGACTTTTGTACCGCAGCCTAGCATATGGCGCCAGTTGTAATAAAATTTAGACCACTCGTAAGGTCGCCGACAAGATACATTAAGCGGTGTAGGGCACGCTTGAGCAAACCCAAATTGACGACCAAATCGATTAGGGGAGTACGGTTCAGAAATGAAATTAAATCCCATTTTAAAAGTTAAAATCCCTTGCCTCAAAGATATAAGATAGCCAAGAAGGAAAGGTGATATCCTTTCAGAGTCGACCAGAACGCCTGAAGGTTCACTTTCATGGGTAAGAGCCCTAAACTGACACTCCATTTATAAGTTAGGAGAGAGTCCACAAATGGAAATTTATCGATAAGAATCGGGCAGCCGATTGGTTTCCAATAAACCCAAGATATGGCATGAAATGAATATCAGGAATCGGACAAATCGACTGAGGATCCCCATGAGAGTAAGTCTTGACAAAATATAGTGAAATTCATCCAAAAGGTAATGTAAAGGACCCTGAATATTTTCCTTCCCAGGTGAAGATGATAATGCCATTTTCCCAAGAGAATGATAGAGGTATGCAAGGACGGGGATGGCGGGCTAAATAAGGTTCCACCGCCATTTTGGTGGCTACATGAAAGGTCGTCGGACGAATTTCCCGGAAGAGTGAGGGAAGACAACCGCTAAGCCAACTCGCCAAAAACCGTAAAGATACACATCATCGTGATTCTGCTTTTTCGTTGAAAACCACTAATCGAAGTCAGGGATTCAGTCAATGAATTTGGAAGTCCAGGTTAAACTTTTTGGATTGAAAAGAGCTGGCATAAATGTTGAAAAGCCCACGGCACGCCTTGGATGTCTGGGACGAATATAAAATGTCATTGGAGGGGGTGAACTCTTCATAAAACTCGCCACGGATGGGAAGCCCGCTAATGCAATGAAGGTCCCACAAAGAGATCCCAAGTTCGCCATAAATAGTGTGGAAAGTGTTGGTGTCGGGTGACCACCGCTCTAAGAATCCTTTAAGGAGAGAGACATTCCTAGCATAAGCAAATTGGGATACATAGATTGCAGCATAAATCCCACACTTCTTCAAAATAGGGGCAAATGTGGAAAGAACGTCATTCAACCAAAAAATCCATATAGGAGATTGCAAATGGGTAGAAATGCATGACATTAAAAGAATTATCCCACTTCAATTTTTCATGCTTCATTCTCTTGAGAAGAGTATTAAAATCGAGCAAAGGAAGGTCTTGAAAATGGACGAAGGATTGAGACAGGAATGAACCAATTGATTTGGAGTGCTTTTCGAGAATCTCACATAGCCAATTCTCAGATAGACTAAGTCTTCGGAAGCCGTATGTAAAGGGATGTAGGGGTCCAACTCGGTAGGTGACAATAAAGCAGTGATAGGTTTATGCCGAATTATTTTCGGACCAGATTTATCCAATACATCCCTCTCGTCACGTCGAAGATATTCAAGTGTCTTTTCCATGCTTCCTAAATAAAAAAAAAACAAAAGGGGTTAGTGAAGGCAAAATGTCATAGACGATAACCCCTTGCCAAGGATTCAAGCCATTGCGGTGAAGGACACATCACTGCCAAGGCCTCAAGCCGTTGGGGGTGACGGACACATCACTGCCAAGGCCTCAAGCCGTTGGGGTGACGGACACATCACTGCCAAGGCCTCAAGCCGTTGGGGTGACGGACACATCACTGCCAAGGACTCAAGCCGTTGGGGTGACGGACACAATCACTGCCAAGGACTCAAGCCGTTGGGGTGACGGACACATTCACTGCCAAGGCCTCAAGCCACTGCGGTGACGGACACATCACTGCCAAGGCCTCAAGCCGTTGGGGTGACGGACACATTGATGATGACCGCCGTTGGGGGCCGGGACACATTCACTGCCAAGGACTCAAGCCACTGGGGTGACGGACACATCACTGCCAAGGCCTCAAGCCACTGGGGTGACGGACACATCACTGCCAAGGCCTCAAGCCACTGGGGTGACGGACACATCACTGCCAAGAACTCAAACCGTTGGGGTGACGGACACAATCACTACCAAGAACTCAAACCGTTGGGGTGAATGACACAATCACTGCCAAGGCTTCAAGCCGTTGGGGTGACGGACACAATCACTACCAAGGCTTCAAGCCGTTGGAGTGACGGACACATACACTGCCAAGGCCTCAAGCCGTTGGGGTGACGGACACATACACTGCCAAGGATTCAAGTCGTTGGGGTGACGGACACAATCACTGCCAAGGCTTCAAGCCATTGGGGTGACGAACACAATCACTGCCAAGGACTCAAGCTGTTGGGGTGACGGACACAATCACTGCCAAGGATCCAAACCGTTGGGGTGACGGACACAATCACTGCCAAGGATTCAAACCGTTGGGGTGACGGACACATTCACTGCCAAGGATTCAAGCCACTCATTGCTATTCGGTTGGAAAGGGCAATGATACCTGCAAACAAACTCTGACGCCTTGCGTGTTGCCTGCAAAAGAGGGAAAAAGGTGTAAAAAAAAAAAAAAAAAATCGTAATTCGTACAATTAAAATTCACTTGCACGAATCACGAGGGGGCAGGCTTTGATTAGATTAAAAAAAAAAAGTCTGTTTATATTTTTCTGGCTTAGATTAGATTAGATTCAAAAAAAAAAAAAAAAAAGTCTGTTTATATTTCTGGCTTTAATTAGATTAGATTTAGGTTAGTAGATTAGATTTAAGTTAGATTTAAAAAAAAAATAAATAAAAAAATAAAAAAAAGTCTGTTTATATTTTTCTGGCTTTAATTAGATTAGATTTAGATTAGATTCAAAAAAAAAAAAAAAAAAAAAAAAAAAAGTCTGTTTATATTTCTGGCTTTAATTAGATTAGATTTAGGTTAGTAGATTAGATTTAGGTTAGATTTTAAAAAAAAAAAAAAAAAAAAAAAAAGAGTTTGTTTATATTTTTCTGGCTTTAATTAGATTAGATTTAGATTAGATTCAAACAAAAAAAAATAAAAGGGCCAGATTTAAAAAAGTCTGTCTGTTTAAAAAAGTTTTTTTTTATTAGATTTAAAAAAAGTAAAAGGGCCAGATTTAAAAAAAAAAAAGTCTGTCTGTTTAAAAAAGTCTTTTTTTTTATTAGATTAAAAAAAAGTAAAAGGGCCAGATTTAAAAAAAAAAAAAAAGTCTGTCTGTTTAAAAAAGTCTTTTTTTATTAGATTTAAAAAAAAAAAGTAAAAGAGCCAGATTTTTTTTTTTAAAAAAAAAAAAAAAAAAGAAGAGTAAAAGGGCCGGATTAAAAAAAAAAAGTCTATCTGTTTAAAAAAGTCTTTTTATTAGATTAAAAAAAAAAAAAAAAAAAAAGTCTGTTTATATTTTTTTTGGCTTTAATTAGATTAGATTTAGATTAGTTTAAAAAAAAAAAAAAAGTCTGTTTATATTTCTGGCTTTAATTAGATTAGATTTAGGTTAGTTGATTAGATTTAGGTTAGATTTAAAAAAGAAAAAAAAAAAAAAAAGGCCAGTCTGTTGAGCTTTCCTCGACAATAATTGCAAAAAAAAAAAAAAAAAACTATCAAGTTCATTAAATCAGTTGGCAGAAAACTTTGGGCACATTAACTTCTATTCTACTAAAAAACAAGCTTGGTCACAGGAAGTGGTTGAAAGTGTTTCTATCTCTAAAGAGTCTCCTACAAAAAGTGGAATTAAAGGGAGTTGTTCAAGGAGATCTCTGAATTTCCTCAGGGGGAAAAAGACGGAAGCTTGAGTTTCGTTTGAAAAGATCAAGTTTTGATCTAGAAGAATTTGCCTTGTATAAGAAATACCAGACTAAAGTGCATAATGATAAACCATATCATGTCACAGAAAGCTCATACAAGAGGTGTTTTTTTAGAAAAGTTTTTCAGGCCTTCAAGTTTCAAAAATACTAATAATAAATAAATAAAAGAGAAGCAACAAATAAGGAAGTATACCGGATTAAAAGGAATTTGAAGGACTTCTTTTGGTACCTTCTCTAAAGTACAAGAAGAACAGCTTTTGTTGGAAAGAAAACAAAAAAACAGAAGGCTGGAAGTTGCTGGAAATTTTCTGGAAGCAAAAATCTGCTGAAAAAAATTTGCAAGGGAAAAAAGGCTGCAGAGAAAAAAATATATGAATAGGTGCAAAAAATTCTTGCTTAAGAAAGGAAGTAGTGTTCTCCTAAAATACTTCAAACAAGCAAGGATTTAGGTAGGATTTGAAATACTAAGTAAGAGTTTGTGTAGGATTAGAAATCCTACCAATGCCAATCCATCCTATTTCATTTAGACAAACTCCTAATATATATATATATATATGTTGTAAAAAATTCTAAAAAAAAAAATAAGGTGGCAAGTTGGAGGCCCACAAAAGAAAAGGCCTAATTAAAAAATAGTGGCCTAAAAACAGGAAAGGTCCATGATGGTCTAGAAAAATCCATGATGGCCTAAAAAAAAAAAAAAAATGGTGGCAAGTTGGAGGTCCACAAAAGAAAAGGCCCAATTAAAAAAATAGTGGCCTAGAAAAGAAAAGATCCATGATGGTTTAGAAAAATCCATGATGGCCTAAAAAAAATGGTGGCAAGTTGGAGGCCCACAAAAGGAAATGTCCAATTAAATCTTGGACCTTACTCATGACCCTTCAAAAAAATAAAAAAATAATAATAAAAAAAATTCAAGTCCATAAAAAGGACCCATGCAACAAAAATAAATGGCCCATGGACTATAAAGGGCAATTAACCCAAAAAAAAAAAAAAAAAGCCCAGGGATCAAAGCAAAGAAATAATCTCATCCAAGATCTAAAGATCAACCAGATAAAAGTGCCAAATTGTCGTGACTCGCACAATTAAGAAAATTCACTTGTGCAAGTCACGAGGGGCATTTGTTGGCACATAAATTTTAACTAAATTTATGACACGTATGGAGCATATGATAGGAAGGTTGCAGGTAATCACTTCCTAAAAAAAGATCAATATGATCCGTTGAAGTACATAAATGAAACGACGTTGTATCTCAACAATGACACGTGGAGCCTACGAAAGATGACACCTGTAGAGCCTACAGCAAGAACACCACACAGGATGAAATCCCAAAGATCAATCCGGTTAATCAAATATACGATTAACCGCGCTATTATTCAAAATTCAAATGGCTAATCAAATATACGATTGATCAGATAGCGTTATTATTTAAAATGCAAATGGCGCTATCATTCAATTTGAAATTCAAATTGAAGATGAAGCATTCCTATCACTTGATGGCCCTCCATAAATATGAGGATCATCACACAAGACAGGGGATCGGAAAAAATTAAAGGGAAAAGATCAGAGAGAGAGAGAAATTGAGAGCTAAAGAAAACGTTACAAGAAAGAAG
Source organism: Camellia lanceoleosa (assembly GCA_025200525.1). Taxonomy (NCBI): domain Eukaryota; kingdom Viridiplantae; phylum Streptophyta; class Magnoliopsida; order Ericales; family Theaceae; genus Camellia; species Camellia lanceoleosa. Next base: position 105,743,689 of record CM045772.1, on the reverse strand, counting down.
AAGAGAAGCCTAGAGAACTGTAGAGCCTGCGCTAATGGCGATGAATAGGTAAAGGGTTCCAAACCCAAAAGAATTGTATTTTGTATTCGAGGGTTCAAAACCCATTACTATTTCAATAAAATGTTTATTTTTCTTAAATTGTCTTTTGTTATTTATTTTGTTCTTCATTAATCAGAGGTTTCATTTGTATAAAATGTGTAATTAACGATCTGAAATACAGATCGGAAATAAGAACCTGCTATTCAAATAATCAACACTGTTTAGTCCAAAAAACTAAACAGTGGACATTTGTAACATAAATTTTGAAATGTGTTGAAATACTTCATATTTTAAAATTTGTGTCTACAGATAGCTCAATTTATAAAGATACATACTCTATGAAGTTTGGACACCAACACTCTTCAAATGCTCCCCAACATGTATCAGAGTTCTATTATATATATTTTTATTTTTTATTTTTACAGCCAGAGACATTTCAAATATTTGGGGACTCACATCACATCTATTGCTTAGAACACATGTATTGCAAGTTTGAAAAAATAACTTGGGATTTAATTGGGGGGGGGGGGGGGGGGGGGGGGGGGGGAATTGTGAATACTTATTAATCTCTTATTCTTTCACTTTTGAATTTTAAGAATTGTAAAGCCCAAAACTTCCGATTTGTTTATGAATATATTTTTTATGTTAGGATTTGTTTATTGACACTTCTTTTCTAGTATGTAGAAAGAATGTAAAAAATGATTTCTAACTATTTTATATTTGTAAGTAATAATCTCGTATCGATTGACAAAATAAATAAATAAATCAGACTAGAGAATTGTATACATCTACTGTCAATGAAAACTCTTTCAAAATATAATAATAATAATAATAATAATAATATTGCCCAAGGCCTTTTTTTCTTAACAAAAACCATTTTTAAAATTTTCAAAATATCTTCTTATTTTCACATATCCTTACCTCAAATGAAAGGGGTATCCACGCTAACTTTGTTTGCCAATATCATAAGAATGCAAAAGTTAAGGATACAAGAGACACCTTTTAATATTGAAATTTTTTAATTTTAATTACAATTAATCTTAATTAAATATTGTTAGATAATAATTTATAATAAAATATAAGTCATTTTGTTTAGTTTTCAAAATCAAAAACTGGTTTTGGTTATTTTCTTATGTTTTGTCTTTAGTGAATTTCTTCAAATTTGTGTCATCTTTTATTTTTACATTTTAGATGTACTTAAAAAGTAAAATATTTGCAACAATGTTAGGTACCCATAAAAAAGTAAAATATTTTGGTGTATCACAAAATCATTTCAATCACGTATCCTATTTGGCCAAAACCTCTATACCTCACTAGGAGGTCAGTGATATAAATTTTTTCACCTATGTGTGAGTATTGTTCCCCATATAATTGTTGGGTTTCTATCTCCCTCTTTCAAAGTTTCTTTGTATTAAACATGATCAATTCCTTGAAAGTTACATAAATATGAAGCAAATGTTGTTAATTTTTAATTATTTACTGCAGGTTGTGAGAGCTTATCGAGATTGGAAAAGCTAGAGACATTATATCTCACACAATATGAGTCCAATAGAGAAAACAAGTTCAACAAGAGCATCATTCTATGTTTGAGTTCATTGATATCTCTCAAAAACCTTTCTCTTCAAGGCAACAACTTAGGAGATCCCTTTCCTGCCCGAGGCATGTCTATCTTTATGAGAACTCCCAAAGAGAATATATTATCCATCCTTATCTTATTCATATCTTCACAAGAACTGTTTCAGTGCAGAATTAATGGTGTTGAAAAACTTGGAGACGTTGGATTTAAGCTTTAATGAGTTTAGCTCCCTAACAATAGAAGGTATGACTTAAGAACTTCCTAGATTCAGTTGAATAGAACTATCAATAAATTTTATATTTATATGTATGAGTTCATGTTTAAGCCACCTGCTATAGATACACAAATATTAAGGCCTCATTTGAGAACATGCTATTTTAGTAATTTTTTGACACAAGTATAACTTACAATTGTTAGAAACCATGTGATACACATGGTGTGACCTAACCATGAAGGACACGTGGTACATCCACACATGGCCTAGTGTCACGGGTTGCCTTGCAAGGCCAACTCCGTGACGTTTCGCTCGCGGTGGTGTGGCCATTTGAGCGCTCAAGAGTGGCCGTTGGAAGTGCCCCAACGTGGCCTAACATTGGCCCCAAGTAGCCCAAGGCATGTAGGCCACCAATAGCCAACAAAAGACCAAACCACAGCCCATATTAGAAGCCAACCAGCGCTGCCAGCAGCAGCAAACAGCGCTGCCAGCAAGCAGCAGTGGCAGCCAGCAGTGCAGCGTTTTGTCGCTTTGGTTCGGCACTCAAACGAAGGAGTTTCGGGCTGAAATTTTTATGGTAAAGAGGTATTAGGGGAAGGGTGTTCCCGACCAAGTTTCGTGATTTTTCTCAATTTGTAGAATTTATGAAAAATCATTATGACTCCTCGGACATGTATGATGTTTCCTCCTGCTAGATGAAGAAGGGCTTAACAAGCTACTATAAGGGGGTATGGTGCGCTACCTACCAACCTCCCCGCCCAAACTGGGCTTGAAGTGAGCAACCTTGGGGCAACTCAAGGGCGGGCTTTAGGCATCCAGAGGGGTGTCTAGAGTCTCCACGTGGGTTTGGGAGCCCCGTGGACGGTGCAATAATGTAAGCACTGCGCGTGTCCTCCCGGGTGGAGGTCCACTATGTTGTTTCCATTGTGCCACGCAACATGGCATCTTTGGGACTCGTTTTGGACCGAATGGGCTATCGAGGCACCACTAAAGGCCTCGTGTGCCAACTCAAGTGCTTGGTTTGGGTTCAACCTTGCACGAGGGGATCCCGTGGCTTAAGCTAAGCGGTCGGAAGGCAACACCGCATATGTGGGCTATCGAATGAAGGCATCAAGCTATACAATGACTACGTCCATTGAGGGACTACATTATGCTACGAGCAAGCTACGGATTGAGTTGTTGCCTTACTCATGCTACACGTTGGTGCAACGCTAAGGTGCGCAATGGCCTTAGGCGGAATCTAGCACACGTGTTGGCACGAGGATTACGCCGTGGGCGAGAGATTAGCCCTCGGTGGCTTGTGGGCTTCGCATGACCAAGTGGCCATCCAATATGCATCTATTGAGGCATGCTAGACCCTACGACACTTCGAGATGCTATAATAGACCCAGCATGCAGCGTTGGCTTGTCGGCTAAGTTGAGGACCTTTGCCAGCACATTTTTGTGTGGCTAGGCACCTTGATGACATAAACCTAAGTTGGGCGAGCACCTTGCTTGAGATAAGCTTGGCACTATGAAGCGACTTATGCCGTGCTTGGTGCACTTGAGGCGTCAGGCCTACTTGTGGCATCCGGGTGAAGACGGAGCTTCCTTGTGAAGTTGTTTTGCTTGACAAAGCATTGGGCCCTAATGTTCAAACGGGTGAGACCATCAACCCTCGATTTGTCAATGAGCTATGGCGGGCTTAAACTTGGTGGAGTTTGAGCGCCACACGGGCAAAAATTGATCCGCTGCGCCTCTTAAGGAGTCGGCCCGTGACACCTAGCCATGAGGGACGCATAGTCTTGGACACCATGAGGTACACATGGCCTTGTCAAAGATGGCTATATAAAGGTATGCTCAACATTGAGAAGATTACAACAATATAAGCTAAGATCTCCTTTTATTCATCTATCTTGAGGTTACCATTTGAAAGCCTAAAAATTTGGAGTGTAGATAAATATTAAGAAACTCACATAACTTCTCGATTGACGGAGATTTTTCCAGATGAGACTCATAATTCAAGCATCCGATCTAAGTTGTTTCCACATTAGATAATATGATTACCCGTATTTTTCCTTGAAGAACAATGGATCAAAAGTACATCTGTTTATTTGAAAGCAACTTCTTAAATATTGCTCTACCCATTTAGAATTACAACAATGATAGAGAGCTCTAAATTTTGAGTTCTAAAGAGAGCTCTAATTATGTGGTAAGGGTAAAAAAACAAAAACAAAGCCAAAACATCACATTAATGAAGTGGGGCTAACCCCTAGAGCTCCTTTAGAGCTCATGTTTTAGAGCTCCAAAACATTTTTGTTAGAATTATTATAGCTTGTTTACACGCTTCCCCATCTAGTTGTTTTTGTTAGCTTAGGCATTGAGTTGTAGCCGTTGGTATATGTTGTACAGCATATAAGAGTTTTAGAAATTAAATTTTTTTATTTTTAAAATTAAAAATTTTGTTGTAAAAAATATTTAGTGATCAATTTTTATCGTCGTGAGGATAATCGTTAAAAAATCGTCCCGAAAAATCAAAAATGAGATTTTTAGCGACAAAATTTTGAAAATGTCACTAATAAATAGGGACAAAATGGTTTATTTATTAAAACAAAAAATTTGGTCCCAAAAGGATAAAATTCATCACTAATATCCAATTTTCGTTGCTAAAAATATAATGACACTTTTCGCAATAAAATATTTGATCCCTAAAAAATAATTTTGTCCTTAAATTTTGATTTTTAAAACTTTAATTTTTTATTTATTTATTTTATTTTTTTTGTAGTGATGGTTTTGTTGTGCCAACAGAAGCTCTTATGTTACTTTTGCAATTATCAGGGGGGGAAAAAGCGCATAGGAAAAATTAAGCACAAATAATAAACACAAAACACAATTAGGTGGTATACGTTTACCATCTTTACCCAGCAAAGCGACTACATTACAAAATACCCAAACAAAATAATACCACCTACAAACCACAACTTAATAGATATGACACCAAGGCATAACCCTTTAACTTGCTTTTGCCCGAGCAGCACTACTCATTCTTCTTTAGTGAATCAACTCTATTACTCTCACAAAACACATGCTCTCCCATGAGAGTAGAGCCCCTCAAACCTTGGGCGTATTAAAGCCTCTTTTAGACCAAATTATTATTGCAAAGATCATGAAATTATTGCTGCAAGAATACTTAATAAAAAAAAACCAGCACCTAAAGATAGGAACTTGAGACAATTTCCAACAAGTTCACATAAAGAGAAAGACCATGAATCAATTAAAGCGAAGAGGATTTGACAAAGGCATTGGACAATGCATGGATTTTAGAGTGTTGTGTCATTCATTGAGCTTCAGAAGAGCATTTTAATGTCTACTTGAAATCAACAAAAAATAAAAATTTGATGTTATAACTTTGTATTTAGATAGCTGACACTTTCCTTGATAGTAACATTCAAGATCATAGATTTCTACTGTGCAATTATGTGTAAAATAATGATGGAGCCATTCAATGATTGTGCTCTTGATTTTCAAATATTTAAATAAATAACAGAAAAGCCCAAAAAGAGAAAGCAAGATAAAAGAAAAAGAAATAGAAGGCTGGGAAATAGTTGTTAGTTCTTCTAGCTCTGCGACTTCTTTTGTTTCATTTTGTTTATTATTTATTATTTATTATTTTTTATTTTTTATTTTTTATTTTTTTAACTGGTTCAACTTACCTATTGATTTGAAATTGAAAATATGATTAAATACATTAGATGTTACTTATGAAAGAAATTGTCTACATTGTCTGGTTTTATACATAGCGGTTTGTGGTTTACCTAATTACTGTTTTTGGTGAAATAAAAGGAGAGAGGGGGGGGGGGGGGGGGTGTGACTGTGTGCACGCGCTCATTCCATACCACTATATATATTGTCTACAATTGTGAATCAGAGTGAAAGTCTTTTTAAAAAGTACCTAATTACCTGTAAAAGCAATAAGTTAGTCATTTTCACTTATGGTTCTTTGGGGTTGACTTTTAATGACATTTGATCATTGTCATGTGCTCAGATTCTAAACTACTGTCTAATTTGAGCAAGATGAGACATCTGAATCCAAGTAATAATAATTTTGACAAGGATGCCTTCCGGATTTTGGGTGCTCTCCCATCCCTGAAGTTTCTATCCTTGGAGTCCAATAGAATCGAAGGACCACTTTCTAACCAAGGTATGTGTACTTTTTATTTCTCAAATTCATGCTACTTAAGTCAATTTTTTTAGCTCCATTTGACTGTTGAGAAGACTCAAATAGTTGGAAAAATTAAGCCTTACAGCTAACAAATTGTGCAAACTTATAGTTCTTCTTTGTCAAATATATCTTTCTGGAATCTATTACTGCCATCAATGGCATCATTGTCCTTAAATTTTTTGAACATTACATTTTCATTTGAAATTGAGCTACTAACTGAGGTGCCCACAGAATATAGGTCACAACATCAATTTATATTTATCTCTATTTTCTTTATCTCAATCTAATTAACGAGTCTCTTCACCTGGGTTACAAAATTGACTTATAATCTTAGCAATCTAGAGGTCCTCCTCCTCAGAGGAAATCAGCTCAATGGAACGCCACCAATGAAAGGCAAGAATTTTGTTATTTACATTGTCTTAGGATCACCCTGCAATCTTGATTGTATTTTGTCAAGTTCTCTTAGCTCTATTTTACCTTTGTCATATGTTTTGGTAGTGTTAACAAAGTATGACGCAGCGGAATAAAAATATTTAATGTCATACCTTTCTGAAATATTCTGAACTCTAATAGATCTCGTGGGTAAATCAGTACTTCCTGAATTTGGTCAATCAACCCAGCAGTGGGGTGATATTACAATAGTGAATATCACCCACACAAATCACAGTGCAAATAGCTTATTGATTGTTGTTTATGGGAGAGAGTCAGTAAATGGGAGAAACTGTATATGGGAAAAAACAGAGATGATACGTTGTATATCTCTTGGTCACCCATATCCCATATATAAGATATATATTCTAATTATCTCCTTTTTCCATATAAATTACTAGAGATAATATCATATATCTATATCATCTATCCATATTAGGATATGATAGATATATATCCAGAGTAGTTATCCAAATAGGTTTGAATTCAAATTCATAACCCATTTGGATCAGGTTCAAAATGTTAAATGGTCATGCCACATGGGCGCCCATTTCTAACAGGTAGGTTTGACATCCTTCCGCCATCTGGAGATCTTAGATTTGAGTAGGAATAATTTCTTTGCAAGTATTCCTCCATCCATAGGAGCATTATCTTCTCTGAAAGCTCTATCTCTGGCTCAAAATAACCTTAATGGTTCTTTATCAATTCAAGGAAAAAATTCTATTCGTTAAGGTTATCTATTATAAACTAAATGGCCAACAAAATAGAAATTCAAACGCCAACAAAAATTCTATTGCTTCCTTTCTGTTTTTTTATTTATTTATTTGCTTCGTGCAAATAAATAAACTAGTATTGACAAAAACTATTTTTTTCAAGAGTTAGCTGGTGTTCGATAAAATTGGAAGTTGAAAACTAAAAGTTGAGGAAAATTCTAATATACATTCCTTTAAAAAAGGTGTATCATATGAATCTCTAATTATGTTATTTTCTTCTTTAGTTATGTCATTTTATTTTTTAATTATGACTAATTTTCTTCTCTAGTTATGACATTATTTTAGTTATGACACATGAGTTCTTTAATTATGCCTCATGTTGCATTTAATTATGATATTTTTTCTTTTTTTTAGTTATGACTCAAAAAATTAAAATTATGCTATTTTTCTTTTAAGTTATAAGGTGCATATGGTGCACACTTTTGAAGGGTGTGCACCGTAGTGTTTCCCAAAAGTTGAAAATTAAGTACTGAAAATTGAAAGCTGAATTCTTTAAATTAAAAAGTTGTTTGATAAAAATTTAAATGTTGAATTGTTTGATATGTAGAAGATTAAATTTGAAAATTATTATTTTAAATTTTATCTTTCAAATTTTATATTGTGATGGTGGTGGTGGTGATGGTGGTGAGGTTATAACAGTATATGTTGATGCTTGTGCATATGTATTTATAAATTCAGTCAATATTAAATAAGTTTCATATCATTTAGAAAAAATTTAACTTTTTGCATAAATTTTTAGACCCATTTGAATTTTTAAGTGATATTAATTGTGATTATGAAATGAATGTAATCGATTTTTATTTAATACATTTAGTTTTAAATATTGAATTGTGTTATCAAACAGCACTTTATATACATATTATAATAGGAACTTGTATTACAGAGTATTATATAAATCTATGGCATTACAAACTATACGTGTTTCATAAGCTTCTTGTTTTGTAGGTTTGTGCAAATTGAAGAAACTTGAAGAGTTAGATCTCAGCTATAACCTCTTTGAAGGGATCCTTCCTCCATGCCTACGCAATATGAGATCTCTCAAGTTTTTTGATATTTCTCTAAACCAATTCACGGAAACATTTCTCCATCTCTGTTTGGAAGCCTTTACCCCCTCGAGTACATTGGTCTTGGTCATAATCGTTTCGAGGGTTTATTCTCATTCAGCTCATTTGCAAACCATTCAGACCTTGAGGTGGTTAAATTGATAAGTAACAATGACAAATTTGAGGTAGAGACTGAATTGACAGATTGGATTCCCATGTTTCAGTTGAAAGTCCTTGTTCTATCAAACTGCAATCTGAACAAGCTCTCTGGCGATGTTCCGAAATTTCTCCTTTACCAAAACAAGCTAATGTTCGTTGATCTCTCCCACAATAACTTGAGAAGGTCTTTCCCAAACTGGCCACTGGTGAACAACACGAGACTATAAATTTTATTCCTGCAGAATAACTCTTTTGTTAATCCATTTTCTCTGCCACAATACTGCTATATAAGTACTAACAGAATTGACGTCTCTGACAATCGCTTAAGTGGGCAAATTCAAGCCAATATTGGGGACATGTTTCCATATATTCAGTACTTAAACTTATCCAGGAATGCTTTTGAAGGTGGTATCCCATCCTCATTTGGTAAGATGAGTAAGTTGTCTATTCTGGATTTATCCACTAATAATTTTTCAAGGGAGGTGTCGAACCAGTTAGTTAGAAATTGTAGATTTTTATGGATTTTAAAATTATCAAATAACAATTTTCGTGGTCAAATCTTTTTAGTTGACTTCAACTTGGCTAATGTAGAGGCTTTGCAATTGAATGATAATCAATTTACAGGACCTCTGACAAATGTGCTTTCCAAATTGCCTGAATTGAATTTCCTTGATATTAGCAACAACTACATGTCAGGTAAGATTCCAAGTTCAATGGATAATAAGACATCATTACAAACACTAATCATGCGAAATAATTCATTCAATGGTGATTTCCCATGTGCACTGGTTCCAAGTGCGTTTATGGACATCTCTTATAACTCATTTTCGGGATCAATACTTTCTTCTTGCTCAAACCCAAACCTACAACACTTGAAGCATATGCATTTGCAAGGTAACAAGTTTACAAGGTCAATTTTAAGAGCTCTCCTTAATTCGTCATATCTTTTGACTCTGGATATTAGAGACGACATTTTTTTTGCCAGCATTCCTGATTCCATCAGACTACTTTCCAAACTTAGAATTCTTATGTTCAAAGGGAACCAACTAAGCGGTTCAATTCCAATTCAATTGTGTCAACTAAATTAGATAAATTTGATGGACCTTTCCAACAATTATTTCAATGGTACTATACCTCCTTGTTTCAATACTATCACCTTTGGCACAATAAAGGCTAGTGACCGACCCTTCATGCAAGAACCTTTAAATAATTTTGGTGGGTTTACAACTTACCGATACAGAGGTATAATGGAAAGCAAAGTTGTGCCCCTTGATGAAGTAGACAAAGTTGAGTTTGTCACAAAAAGTAGGAGTAACTCTTACAAGGGCAACATTCTTAATTTCATGTCTGGATTGGATCTGTCACATAACAAACTAATAGGTAACATACCTTTTGAATTAGGAAATCTAAGTAATGTTCATGCACTGAACTTATCTCACAATCTGTTGACTGGACCCATCTTGAAGACCTTCTCAAACCTTACCCAAGTAGAGAGTTTGGACCTTTCTTACAACAGTTTGAGCGGCAACATCCCAACAGAACTAATCAATCTAAATTTTTTGGAAGTTTTCACTGTGGCTCACAACAATTTATTAGGTAAAATATCAGACAGGAAAGCACAGTTTGGGACCTTTAAAGTGAGCAGTTATGAGGGAAATCCATTTCTTTGTGGACAGCCATTAGAGAAAATTTGTACAGCCATTGTTGACTCACCACACTTGCCAACAACAGTATCCTTAGATGAAACTAGGGGAAATGGTATGATATCGATCTAGTGGTATTTTCTGTAAGTTTTGTCGAAACATACATCACTTTCTTGTTCGGATTTGCTGCTATTCTTTACATCAACCCGTATTGGAGACAAAGGTGGTTCTATCTGATTGAGGAGGGTATGTATTCTAGTTACTATTTTGTTTCTGATTCTCTTTGCAAGATATTACGCCTTCTGTATTGGTAGCTATGGTTTGTTTCTATGGACAAGTATAGCAAATGTTGTTTTCTAATTCGTTTTACAAGCTATTAGGCCTTTTGTATTATATTAGCTATGGTTTGTTTCCATGGACAAGTATGGCAAATGTTGTAATAGTGCTAGCTTTATGTTGCTTATGAATGAAAAAATGGAGACACAGTAAGCATTATTGGTTACTTGTTTTCATTTCATTTCAAGCTGCTTGGAAATATTGCTATGAAAACATATATAGGGTCCTAGAAAATATATATATATATATATGTATATGTATATATGTAATTTGGAAGCAAAGTTTGTAAGGTTTTTGGTAAGTATAGCATTTCCCTTTATACATTGAAATAATTTGGATTTATGAAAAAGTTCATTGGATATCAAAAAATTGAAAAAAATACAATACATATATAAGAAATCTGTTTCAATTCTTTGATTGACAATTACTTTGGCATGTGTGACTAGCTAGCTACTTATGGATTTAAAATAGAGAAACTAATGTTTAGGACATGAGAAAGTTTGAAATTACAAATTAGAAATGTTTTTCTTTAAGATTGAGATTATGTCATGTTTGGCAACAAGTACCATCCACTCATTATTCATAAGGTTGTGTTTGGTTTATAGATTTGGGTAGGAATTTGAAAGGAAAAAAAGAAAAAATGTGTGAAATGTAACTATATTTCACCTACATTTTTCTTTTCTCTTTTTAAATTCCTACCTAAATCCATATACCAAACACAGCCTAAATAGACCAATCACTTATTGTTTATGTTATTAGTCAAGTGTTACAGATTTCAAATTAAATTTGACTAAACTCATACCTAAATAATTAAATAACAAATGTTACACTTTCACTATCTTCTTATGTAACATTTGATATACCCTCTTATGTACCTCAATCACAACCATTAATGTAATGGATTTCACATCAGTTGTATTAATATCCAATGATTATGATTGTATTATATGAAATAGTATACTGAATGTAGTATAAAAAGATAAGTGTAATATTATTGATTATACAATTTTTTTATATCCCATTGCACACATCTAAGACTTTCATGCCCTGTTGATTAATGATGACTCTAAAAATGTAGTCTTGGAGGCAATTCCAAGTAATTGGATCATCGTCCAAATTAATGCCATTTTTAATTTGATTTACTTGTGCTAATCTTTTGCATAGAAGAAGTAAATTTCCTATGCTTTTCTGGTAGAAGTTGAGTTAAATATAGATATCACCACAAAACAAATAATACTATTGTATGGAGAAAAACTTATCACAACTTCTAATGGTGTCAGATTGATCTAACTTGAAGGCTGGATCATTTAAAAAATACTCAAAAGAATAATATTGGCTAGTAAGTAGCCAGAAGACTCTCTAATACCTAAGTCAATAATGAAAATAAGCATCAAAAGGTAAGAGCTTGAGTATCCGTTGTTGTGTACCTTTGATTGGACGGACTGGAAAAGGGGGGATTAGAATCCATCGGACTTGAGTCCTGGGATTAGAATCCCCCGGACTATTTGGTTGGATTGGATATGTATCCTGTGTTTGTTTTTTCATGGGATTAGATGTCCGGGCTGTGAATCCCCCGGACTATTTTTAGTGAATCCAACGTTTGGTTGAATGACGGATAGGATAAATGAACAGATGATTATTTTGCCCTTTTTGAATTGTTTACTAAGGAATAGCAATATTAAACATATCTTTAATATTTTAATTATTTTTAATTAAATAATTTTGTTTTTTAAAAATAAATAAATAAATAAATAAATAAAATATCAATAAAATTTGTTTTAAATCATTACTGTATAACAAATCATTATTTTTTTACATACAAAACGTTACTGTGTTTTTTTTTTACATACAAAAAATATCATTAATTTAATAATATAAATTAAATTTATTTTTTTTACATAAATTTATTTTTTTACACAAATAAATAAATAAATAACCACTAAATTTGATTTAATAAAATACAGTATAACCTGTATAAAAAATTTATATTATTTTTTTAATTAAAATTTTAAATAGATTTTAAATAAAACACCTATTACAATTTAAATAATGAAATTAAATAAACTATAAACAAAATTTTAAAATAAAACATCAATAAAATATCTATAAAAAATTATTTAAAAAAATTAAATAAATAAAACATTAATAAAAAGTTAAATAAAATTATTTTATTTTTAAATTGAGACATTTAAATTTTATTGAATTTTATTAAATATAATACATAATTAAATAGTAGAGGGTCAAAATTGTCATTTTCACATCTAATCCCAATAGTGATTAGTCCCCCCAAAACAATCCCACACCCCCTATAGGACAGGATAGTCCCCATATGGGGACATGGAGTCCCACGGACATGGAGTCCATGGACTAAAAAAAAATCAAACGACGGATAAGGAAGGAGGCCGGACATGGAGTCCAAACAGTGGATAGTCCCCCCCCTTATCCCCCCAATCAAACACACCCTTCGAGTTTAGGTGTCTTGCTTATATAGGCTCAATTTCCAACCATTGGAGGCGGTTGAGAGGTCCCTATAACTCCTCCATTCTATTCCGCTTTTTAGGGAATCGTGTCTCACATTTGCGAATTTTTTGGAGTGGAAAAATCCATGTTAGGTGGAATAAGTGTGGACTTGGTTAAGGCTCGGACTGTTAGTCCGAGATTAAATCTAGCTTGGTGACAAGCTATCTCTAACTCAACTTCTTAACTCGACCTTCTAGTCTGACTCTCCTTTCTGACCCTGATCAGCCCCAATAAACATCATGTGACTTCTAACTTGAATTTTGCCTCCCACATATATCATCTTATATAGTCATTACGGTACATAGCAAGATGGATTGTCAAATTAATTTGTTACATTTACAATTTTTGTTGTTGTCAACTAATCTATGTGTGGATAATAATATAAGTGAACTATACCGTAATTGCAGTATGACAAGTCTCTGTTTCACTTTTTTCAAAACTTAATTTTCAATCGAAACAAAATAGTGGTAATTACATTTTAGTCAAATAGTGAAAGAATAATTATACTATATATGAATTTTTGTGTAAGCATACAAAGACTTGACACAAAACACAAAAGAGACTTGTACCTCGTGAAAATGAAAAAAATCATGTTGTGAATCTGTCAACCTTTTCTGCATTCCAACCCTACTGAATCTTAATTAAAATCATTTCTTTTTCTTTTCATTCCAACTATATGAATAAAGTAAGCAAAGGTGGATATGGTTTTTAAGAAAGAACCTACGACAAGCATATAAAGTATGTCACTCTTACCGTTTAATGTGTCACATTATATTTTTATTGATATATATAGCATTAATATTTAAGAGTAATAGAGTATATCACATTAAATGATAAATAAAATAAAAATAATAATTGATTACTTTAATATTTTGGGACAATTACAAAAAAACCCCCAAAGTTTTAGCCTTATAAAAAAATAAATCCTGAATTTTTAATTTTGTCAATTTAAACCTTAATCTTTTGATTTTTTTTAATCTAAACTATTCGCCTATTTTTCGTTAACTAAAACCGACGAAAAAAGAGTATTTTAATTATTAAACTCAATGGAGGTATACATAAGTTACCATGTCTAAAATACCATTTTTATTGAGTTTAATGACAAAAATACTCATTTTTTTCATCGATTTTACTTAACGTAGCTAAACATATGTTTAAATTGAAAACAAATAAAAAACTTATGATTTAAATTGATAAAATTAAAAACTCAGATTTTATTTTGTTAAGACTTAAAAAGGTTTTTTTTCGTAATCTCCCCTAGCATTTTTGTATGCTCTTTCAAATTCCCGCTCCGTCAATTTGCACGAAAATATTAATGGTTGCACTTTAGACAGTTGTTGTGAGGCTCACAGGAAAGAGTATTATGATATGCATACTTAAAAATAGACATATTGTAAAAAATTTGTGATTTTTTTGTAATTCATGCTTGGGAAGAAGATGAGTTAGTAAAACTCATTGATTTGTTGGGAACAGGGCCTAGGATAGGCATGGAGAATGAGGATTCTGTGAAATGGAAGGTTGATCCAATAGGTGGGTTCAAGGTAGTACATATAAATGGTGTGATATGATTCTGTTTCTTTACACAGCTCTGCTGGGCTGATATGGAACAACTTATCTCCACCTAAAGCCAAATTCATTACTTGGTTGGCCTGGAAGGGTAGGCTTAAAACAAAGGCTTTGCTGCACAGAATTGGAGTATTGAGGGGAAATGTGGATTTACATTGTGTGTTCTGCAAATCTAAACTGGAATCCTCTAATCATATTTTACTGCTATGCCCTTTTGTATGGAAATGTGTGGGTATGCATAATTGAATGGTGGGGGCTGGAGTGGGTAACACCGGGTTCAGTAGAATGTTTATTACAATGGTGGTTGAGCTGGAATTTTCATAAAAAATAAAGGATGTTTTGGAGAACTATTCCCTCAGCAATGATTTGGTGAATTTTCATAAAAAATAAAGGATGTTTTGGAGAACTATTCCCTCAGCAATGATTTGGTCTGTCTGGAAATGCAAAAATGAATGTATTTTTTCTGATAAGCATCCAGATTTGGTGGAGTTATGTGAGACAATTAAGGTAAGGTTAGCACTTGGTGGAAATCACATAATTCTGGGTGCCTTTATTCGGTAAATGATATTGTGAGTAACTTTTAATTGGTGAAAAAAAGCATTTAAAATCAGAGAGGATGTAAAGGTGCCTGGACAGTAGGAGCATCTGTCCATGGAGAACAGCAGCAACAGTGTGGGAGGGTCTGGTTCATAATCTGCTCTGCATTTCTATAGCAGGGAGGGAGAGCAGCAGCAGTATTCGGTCATGGTTTTGGTATATATTTTGCAATGGCCTGGTGAGTAGCAGATGTAGCAATATTGGGTCAGTTTGTTGAAATGCTGCATTGGTGGGCTGGGGGTGGGGTGAAGAAGAAGGTAAATCTGATTTTGAGATTCTGTGGGTGGGAAGTGTCATGAAATCGGAGCACCAGTGCTGGGGAATAGTGGTATTGTTGTTGTTGGTGTTTTTTGTGGTTTTTCTTTTGGTTGGTCACTCACCAACTTGACGAGATACTACAAATAATTGGGCTTATTTTATGGTGCCAACCTAGTTGGGATCATACTACTTAGCTATGATGCTTGTGCATCCATCCTTTTCATCGATGTATGGTGTAATTTATTGTTCATCAATAAAATTTCTGTTGCTGATCAAAAAAAAAAAAAAAAAAAAAATACCATATGTACTTTTTTATAGTGCACTTAATAACATTTCCTTTGATTACGTGGTTTATTCTATATAAGTAAAAACCGTTGATTTCTAAAATAATTTGAGCCGTGACAGTGGAAATCTTCAATTTCAATTGCGGATTTTTCTTTGATAAAAAATAAAAAAATAAAAAGATGTGTACCATATCAAAAACTAATTCTAATCATTAGATTTGGATAATACAAAAAAATTAGCCATCAATTAGTAGAGGTTAATACTGAATACGAGGTGATTTTTGCCCCCAAAAAAATTAAGTAATTTTTGTAATTTTTCTATCACTTTTAACAGACTTTTCTTTCATAATGGGACGTTGAACCCATTATCCATTTATGATGGGAGTTGCAGGTTTATTAGGCACGCCTCTACCATGCATTATTAGTGATGTCATCGCAGAAAATTGGTTATTTGAAAATGATGATGGTGCAAATTAGCAATACAATATGAATTATGTTTCCACCATAGCATTAAAGTCTCCAAAGAGCCACAACATGCCGATTGCATCCCCCACAATCTTAAACATGCCGACCGCATTTTCAAAGCAAAATCATATTAAAATTTCTCCAATTCACTATTATCTCCCCCATAAGAATTGTCTTTGAAATTTCTCCAATTCTTTCGCAACACGACAGATAATAAATGGGCAGATTAATTAGCAAGGTATTTTTGCTTCCACAAGGCCAATTTCTTCTTGAATTTCTCAATTATAGGCTTCCAAGTGCTAATGCAACCCCGGGTTATCTTTGAACTTTTAAGCCACATCAGTTGTAATGACTTTTTCTGAATTTGAAATAAAGATAAGTTTACACGACTATTTTACAATCATTGGATGATGTAATGGTGGCGATACTCCCAAATCGAACATTTTATTATGATATAAACTTCACCACTAAAATCAAAGTAAGGTTTCTTGCATTCACACCTGCATAAGCATTATAGAAAGTAAACCGGGAGGAGAAAATGATAAAATGAAAAGGCTAGTAAGATAACATAATGAAGAAGAGTCAGTCACAAGGATAGATCGGCCAAGTCAAAAGATCTTGAAACAGCCTTGCACCAAGACTCCACCTTTTTCTGCCTCAGATCCTCTTGTAATGTTGGACTGAAAATGGTAGCTTTTTCCTTCTTTTCCCCAGAAGAAAAAATTTCGTCTTCTGTCCAAAGCCCAATAGCTAAACCAGCAGCATAGGCTGCTCCGAGAGCCGTTGTCTCTATGTCAGCTGGTCTTACCACTGGGCTACCCAACAAGTCTGCCTGCAAATCACAAGTTCAAAATGAAACCGTGACATATATGACTGGCATAGAGAGAAAAACAATTAGCGGCCAATTATCAAAACATGAACTGATGAGAAAATATGCCCAAAAAAACTTGAAAAGGCAATAGAGTAGACTTATAATTTAACTACCTAAGGAAGATCATGCGTGAGTAACAGAAGATCACGACAAAAAGTTTGGAAAAATATTTTCTAAGACTACAATAAAGGAACAATATGATTACAGCAGAAATGTTTGTAATTATCCAATTCTATAGTAGATGGGAAAACTAAAATCAAATTGGTTGGGCTCATTTCCAATGCAGAATCAATTCAATCCAGAACTAGATAACTTTCCAACATAAATAAGTAAATTCAAACACATCAATAACAAAACAGTCGTTCTTATCCTAAGCTGACCTAGTTTTAGATTCAATTAAACAGCAATGAAATTCAGCATAGATCAGAAAATGTGAGGAAAAATTGACCTGAATTTGCATCAAAAGGTTGTTAACAGTAGCACCACCATCCACTCTAAGCAAGAATTCCCCCTTCTCATTTTTGACCTCACCCTTCTCCCCTGCATCCTTGTGCATCGAATCCAACACATCTTTCACCTGGAAACACATACTCTCGAGCACAGCTCGAGCAATGTGAAACTTGTTTGTAAACCTCGTAATCCCAATACAAACTCCACGAGCATCATCACGCCACCATGGAGCAAATAATCCATTAAATGCCGGCACAAAATAAACTCCACCAGTGGATTCAACCTGCATAGCCAAGTCCTCAATCTCACTAGCAGTTCCAATTAACCCAAGACCGTCTCTGAGCCACTGAACAGCAGCTCCTGCAATGGCAATTGAGCCCTCAATAGCATAGTTTGTCGGAGCATCTGGGCCAAGCTTAAAAGCTAAAGTGCTTAATAGACCATGAGTAGATTGAATCAACTCTTCACCAGTGTTGAGAAGTATGAAAGCCCCAGTTCCGTAAGTACTTTTTGCCTCTCCTTTCCTACAAGCTTGCCCCAGCATTGCTGCGTGTTGATCACCAAGACATCCAGCAATTGGGATTCCTGGGATTGGCCATCCAGTTGATATTTTTCCAATAATCTCAGAATTACTGACAATTTTGGGTAGAATTTCAGCAGGAATTTTGAGTGTCTCCAACGTGGATTTATCCCAATCAAGTGTTTTCAGATCCATGAGCATAGTTCGTGATGCATTTGAAACATCAGTGACATGTAAACCATTATTAACACCTCCAGTCAAATTCCAGATCAACCAGGAGTCTATAGTTCCAAACAGGGCATCCTTTTCGGCCACAGCTTGTTTAACAGCATCAACATTGCCCAACAACCATAACAACTTTAATGCACTAAAATATGTGCTTATGGGTAAACCACATGTATCAACAAAATGGGTTCGTCCACCTGATAACTCTTTCTCTAATTTCCTGTACAAAATACAAAATACAAAATAGCGAGGTAAATAAAATAAAATAAAAAGTTGTTTATTCCAAATTTACTAATTGAGTGCAACAGTATAACACCATATCATTACTGACATGTGGTGTCAATAATAGACGCATCAGATGGAGGGATGGAGTCAGGATTTTATCTTTGGCGGGCAAATATTATATAGTAAAATTTAGACAAATAAAAAGGACTATATTTATATTTTTCAGACCCTAGTTTCAATGAATAAAAATACATTAGACAAAATATTCAATGTAAATATATACATGAAAAAAATAAATGAATAAATTTTTGATACAAAACCACTTGGTCCACTATGAAAGTGGTACTCCACATGTCTTTTCTTTTATTTTCTTTTTTTTCAAGAAATTCATCAAATTTTCATTTATAACTTTTTTCAACAAAAAATAATTGGAAGTTTTTTTCAAAATAAAAATCTTAGAAGTCATCATGAATAAAAAACACAAATACAATAAGAAAATTAGAAAAACAAAAAAAAAAAAACAAAGTTGCATGTTACAGACGAACAATAAATAACCAATAAATCAAGAACCCTCAATTAGTAACGATCAGAGTACGTGGTGTTATTAGCAGCCAATTAAAAAATGTAAACGGGATCAGGTGGAGGCTACTTATCTTCCATTAACCCAATCATACAGTAATGTGAAATTTTCAATTGGTAATATTACCACTCATATCACCATTATACCTAATATTTAATCCAATTCTTGAGCGGGTCACTACTGAGCACAACATATTTATGAGCAGTATATATATATCATATATGAGATGGATTTTCGAAAAGTTAACAAGGACCATGGCCACCCCATGCCATAATCTCGCTTCATCCCTGATCGGGTGAGTAAATCCCATAATTTAAATATAACTACCACCCAATACAATTTACTAATACATTGGTATTAGCAATCCCAATACCCTCTCTTTCACCCAAAACAAACGGGGCCTAATAACTATCATATTTGTATAGTGGGTTCACTACTCATGGTAATTTATTATTGAATTGAATGGTCATTTTATGATGATATGGTATCATATCACTGTTAATTGAATTTTTTTCACCAAATTTACATTAATAGAACTACAGACATAGCCCCTTCTTCCCTTTTGATCATAACGTAGGCCCCTTCATTAAAAAATGGAGGAACAAATGGGTAATTATACTCGCACACAATACTTTATCTCAACGAACACTATTTATACTGTTCAGATATCATTTTCAAATAAAAATAAAATTTTCAAATATCAACTTCTCAACAAAAACTAACTGTTCAAACAAAAATCCAATTCAATAGTTGATATCTGCACATTTGTATCTGGTTCGGAAATTGATATCTGAATGAGACAACTGGTGTATAGTGAGTGAGACAAAACATGGTGTGTAAATATAATCACCCAAAACAAATGCAGACAAAGGATGCAAAATTCCAAAAGAGGGGTCTACTAAAATCCAAATTTGACTCACACCAATTCAAAGTTAGATCATTTAACAAATGGGTATTGATCAAAACCCCAAAACAACGAATACCCAGAACAGAACTAGACTCCCATTCCCAAAAAACCAACAAGTATCAATCAAAACCCAATTGAAAACTAAACAATTCAAGAAACAGGCAATGATCACAATCAGTAAATGTTCCCAATCTTCAATTTGCAAAAATAAATTGATTAAAAAAACACAAAAACAAAAAATGGACCTGCAAATAGAACTGGTACGGACATCCATCCAAACAATGGCGTTGTAGAGAGGGCATCCACTAGATTTGCTCCAAACCAGGGTGGTCTCCCTCTGATTGGTGACACCAATTGCCTTGAGACCACTGTCCACGTTGAACCCATCAGCAGTGGCCTTGTCAATAGCCTTCGCTATACAAACCCTCACGCTCTCTAGAATCTCCATCGGATCGTGCTCTACCCATCTACACAGACATCGAATCAATCAAAATTAGATTACTCTAAAAAACAGATGAATTGCACAGAGAGAGAGAGAGAGAGAGATTGGTATTACCCTGCTTCTGGGTAGAACTGAGTGAACTCCACCTGGTGAGATCCAATTGGGCGAGAAAGCTTGTCGTAGATGATGAATCTGGTGCTGGTGGTTCCTTGATCGATTGAACCAATGAACAATTCTTCATTTTCCGCCATTTGCTTCTTCTCCTTTCAGTTATATCCCAAAACACAGAGTATGAAGAGAGAGAGAGAGAGAGAGAGAGAGAGAGAGAGAGAGATTATGAAGATTTTGATGTTAACGTGATGGATAATTTGGACTTCATAGTTTTTGTTCGAATTTTTTTCTCGGGAATGTAGCCAGGTTTGTTTGTCAAGTAATTTAAAGCAAAATAGATAAGGTATTATTTGACTAGTCCTATATTAGCATTTTTTTTTTAATAGGTTATATTTAGTATATTTGATTTCAGTTTTTTTAATTTAATTTTTTTAAAATTGAGTTTTTTATTTTTTGTGTTTTTTTAATTTTAGTGAATATTTTTTAAATTTTAAATAATTTTTTTACTTTTTTAGATGCACCTTATTAAGATATATATCTAAATAATAAAATATTCGTGAAAAAATATTTTTAAAAATTAATAAATACACAAAAATACGAAAAATGTATTGAATTTTTTTTTTTTTGTATTCTTTGGTATTTAGTTTAAAAAATACACATGATATACTTTTTAAGTGTATTTATGTTAGGTGTGTCTAAAAATTTTAAAAAAAAAATTACTTAAAATATTAAAAAAATTCGTTGAAAACATTAGAATACGAAAAATAAAAAAGTAAAATTTTAATAGAATCAAATAAGCTGATTATTTTTTTATTTTTTTTGCATATTTTATTATAAAAAAAATTAAAAAATACTTTTTCAAAAAAAATTGAGTTAATTACGCTAACTTTCCTCTCCTTGAGATTTAAAAAATATTTTACTTGTTTTAGGTTCACAAGAGAATTAGAGGAGCCTAAAAAATTCATTATAGATCTCGTTTTGATAATTTAAATAGTTCATTTTGTAATACCATCAATATATATTATTTATGAAAAAATTAGTTTGATATGATAATTATAACAATTTTATTTTATAGCATTTATTTCTAAAAAATAGATGACAAATATATTTTTTTAAAGTATATCATATATATTTAAACGACAAATACGATAAAATAAAAAAAGTTATAATTGTCAGATTAGCATAATTTTTTTTACAGATGATATATATTGCGAATCTTACAAAATAAACGATTTGAATCATAAAAAAGATACCTATGATAGGTCCCACGGGCCCCTCAAGTTTTTTCATGTTGAGATGTAGAGAGAAGCTCAACCCTTTAAAAAAAATAAGGCTTCTCTCTAGTCCATTTGTTGTTGGACTCGTAAGACTCACCACGGGTTCTGCTTTAATGATCTGAATCGTTCAATATATATAGTTTGTCGAGTAATTTATCCATATAAAAAATTACATTAATTGGATATGGATAGCCCATTGATCAAATCATGTTTTTGTCAATGGTAAATATAATTTTAAGACAAAAATATGTTCTGATCGAGTGTCTATCAATTCCTAATTAACTTGATTTTTTGTAATGATAAAATACTCGATGAGTTTTACACATTCAGATCATCAAAATGGAACACATGACGATTCAAATAATTGAAATGGAATCCGTAGTAAGCTCCACGGAGCCAACAGCACCATCTAGTCCACAAAGTGTATTGGAGAGAATCTACACCCTTAAATTTTTTCACATTTTTAGTATAATTATATTAAACTCTTTTAAAATTTTAACTTATATAGCACTTAACCTCCTAATTTGTTAGTCATATAAAAAACAATACTTAATAATATAGATTATATGTTAGTCATATATATATATATATACATATATTATCATATCTTTTTATTAAAATATATATTTTAGCTTGGTTATCTTCGTATCTTGGCACCATGTGCATTAGCTTGATTATTTTGTATCTTTCTCAACTTCATTTGTATTTGCATTGATTCTGATTATTTTAATTTTATTAAAAAAATATTGATATAATTATATTAAAATTATTATATTTACTGTTTGATTTAGTCAAAAAAAAATATTAAAGTCTTGTACCCCGTATAGCCCCACCAACCACTTTGATATCATCGACTAATTGTTTTTTTTAATATTTCTTTTCCTTTAAAAATAATATATATTATATTTTTTAATTATATTTTATCTATGATCTTATCAATATAATGTTGACATATATAATACGAGAAATTACCGTCCAGAGAAGTAGGAAAAAAATTACATAAACATAGAGGGCCGCACAAATTTTTCCGCTCCACCATAGAATCATTTGTACCCTTGTGTGTTTATAATTTTTTTTCCTTCTCTCAATTGAACAGTAATTCTCCCAATATACCTTGTTTGGGAAACAAATATAAGTGCACTTATTTCATCTTTTTATCTTTTTTAGGTCACATCAATCAACATCTCCTCTCTACTTTTTCTACACATAATACAAAAAAAGTCAAAAAGTACACTTATTCATGATTTTTTTTCTAATTGATAAGAAATTAATTATACATATTATTAAACTAAATAATTATAAACTCAATAATCTCCTCAAAAAATCTATCTAGCTCAACCCAACAACCACAACAAAGAAATTACCCAGTCCAATGCTCATTATACCACCTTCTCCATAAGAGAAGATATCGAACTCCTTTTCGTCGGAGTTAAATCTGCAAAGTGATACTATAAAATGATATTATACCTTCACTAAATCAATGTCCTTAATAAATAAAATATGATTATTATAAGTGTTCTATGAATATTTATAAAAATTAAAATATTATATATGATTATTTTAAATGTGTTATCAAAAAAATACATTTAAATAGAAATAATATTAAATAATATTTTAAATGTGTTACCAAAAAAGTACATTTAAATAGAAATAATTTTAAATAATTGAATTAAAAGTGCAAGTGGGCCTGTATTCCGTGCAAATGAAACTCGTGATATACGGTGCAATTCTCATTTGCTCTCCTACCATTCTATAAAAATACAATTAAATTATTTTTATTAACAAAAAATTCTTAGCTACATTAGTGTGCTAAGAGCAACTCCAACCACACTCTCTACTTTTTACTAGCTAAAGTACAAAAAAAGTACACTCTTTATTTTACCTAATTACTTTAGCTATTGTGTTCTCCAACCACGCTCTTTATTTTAGCTAATCATTTAAACTAACTTAATTAATTTTTAAAATAAAAAAATACTAATTATTAATATTTTACTAATATAAATTTGCAATAATAATAAATTTGCTCATACAAATATAAAAAAACCTATAGAATGAGAAAAAAAAATACAAAATACAAAATAAGTTATTCCGTAATTTATCAAACAAAATTGAAAGAACATATAAAATTACTACATACACACACACACATATATATATAATATATAAAATCCAAAATCCAAGACATTAATATACAAAAATCTAAAATATATACATACATAATTATTTGGAGAGCCACTAGGGCTCTTCAATTGTAGCCACCAAAAAAATAGGATGATAAAGTAGCTAGTCCAATAGCTAGCCCATTGGAGCTCAAAATTAGACTTACATTAGCTAAAATACCTAACAAGCCTTGTTTAACTATCCCCTTGGAGATGCTCTTAGAGCATCTTCAATGGTAGTAGGTATTTTATCTATCTAAATATTATTATAAAGTATACATTTTATTTTGTCTGTCAACTGTTTTATGTTTTTACTCCAACCTTACTCTTTATTTTAACTATTCATTCAAATACTATTAACTTCATAGAATGTCACGTCAATAACAAAGATGGAATGAATGAATCTTAATGATTAAATATATTTTACCTAGTCTTGAAGGCTAACTATATGTAACTAGTGAATGTGAGTTAAGTCAAAATGTCTAATCATATGCCTAGTGCATTAGAATTGAAAAAAATAAGTTACATTAAGCATTTTGACTAACAAATATTATATGCCTAGTGAATTAGAGATGCTCTCACATGCTTGATCCAATTTAAGATTGTGAGGTAAGAATTTCAATGTAATGTTATGCGCAGTGAGTATTATTTTATACGACAATGCTACGTAGCTCAAATTTTGTGGCTCAAAAGTGGCTCAAATGGCCAAAACGACGTTGTTTTGAGTACAGAATAACATAAAAATGGCCAAAACGATGTCGTTTTGGCCATTTGAGTCACTTTTGAGCCACAAATTTGAGCTACGAGACATTTTCTTATTTTATAATTATGACGTCATTAATTGTCCGGAGATAATGGTGCACAAATCACGACACGATCACGTAATATTCTAAATGAATTATGGTTGGTGAAGAAATTGAGGTTTTTTTGGATATTCTAAATAAGTGTATTTTTTGAATTTTTATGAAATGTGGGTTGAATTTTAAATGATGTGATAGAGAGATGATATGACTTAAATAAGATAATGTGACTTAAATAGGATAGTAACTTTTTGATTTTTTTTAAAGATGCCAAACTTAGCCTTACAATTTTTTATTAGATGATTGAGGGACAAAAAGGATATGATAAATTATAGAATAAATTACAAATACACCTTTTAAGATTTGCTTAAAGTAATTATTGCTTTCTACAGTTTGAAAAATTATAAATATTCCCTTGTTAAAATTTTTTATTTAACAGAATTAACTAAAAAAAAGAAACTCATAATTGCTTTCCTATATAATAATAAAATTATTTAAATTATTAATTGAAACATATTTATAACATCATTAAAAATTATTGATTGACTTGATGATTTATTAATAAAATAAGTAATTTGTTATAAAATTAGAAATCTTAGAAAATGGAATATAATTTTTAAGAAGCGATTTATATTTTAATCAAATCTCAAGAAATGTATTTATAATTTACCCTAAATTATAATTTGTCAAGGGTAAAGTCACGTGACCTTCCTATACCACGTTATAATTTTTGAGAAAAATGCACAATAGTACAGTAAAAAAATTTATAAATTAATGAAAAAAATTATACATTTTAATAATTAAAAAATATTATACTTTTATCTTTTTAGAGTAAATTACAAATATATTCTTAAAGTTTGATTAAAATACAAATCGTTTCTGTGATTTAAAAAATTACATTTCATCCTCTGAGCTTTTTAATTTCATAATAAATTATCATTTTTTATTAATAAATTATCAAGTCAATTAACAGTTTTTAATGATGTTAAAAATATATTTCAATTAATAATTTAAGTAATTTTATTATTGTGTAGGAGAGTAATTATGAAATTTTTTTTTTTTAGTTAATTCTATTAAAAAAATTCTAATAAAGAGATATTTGTAATTTTTCAAATTACAATAAGTAATTTGTGTTTTAAACAAACCTCAATGAATATATTTGTAATTTATTTATATTTTTATATTTTTTTTAGTGGACAATTATTTCTCTATAAAAATTTGAAAAAAAAAAAAAAGGCTGCCAACTACATAAATTTATCTTATCCACCCAACTTTTTTGGTGGGTTTATTTATTTGCCACGTGGAAGCTGTGATTTGCTTACACGTTCTCTGTATTTGTACGATGGGACTTTTGATGGTGTGCACGGTGCTCCCGTGCACTTTTTTTCGTTCTTATAAAAATCGTTGCTGTACTCGCTGAGAGTTTGATATCTCCGACACTCGCTAGGTTTTGGATTAGTTTGAAATAGGAATGGCAATTTAAACCCGGTCCGACGGGGACCCGATCCCCCGAATCAGAAATAAGTGATTTTTCTTCGAAAAATATCCCTGCGGGGACGGGGATGGTATTAAAAAATCACTCCCCGATCAATTTCGGGCCGGGGACAGGGATAGGCTCGTCCTACCGACCCCCGTCAATTCCGAATTTCCCGATTCATCCCCGCCTCTGTATCTCTTTGTATTATATAAATATTAGTTGTATTATATTTTGTATTATATAAATATTAGTTGTACTTTTGATCTCAACTCTCTCAGATCTCAATTCTCTCACTGACTCACTCTCTCAACTCTCATTCTCTCTTTCACTCTCTCGTCTCTCTCGTTCTTCTCTTTCTCACTCTCACAGACACGGCGTCACTCTCACTGACACGGCGACACAGTCACTGACTTCTCTCGCTCACTCTCAATCACCGACACGGCGACACCACCACCACTCTCTCTCACACTTCGTTTGCTCTCTCAGCTCTCGTCTTCAGCCGCTGATCGCACACCAGTCATCGACACCACCACGACCTCAGATCTGGATCACCGTTGTTTGAATATGTTTACTAGATGATGATGATTATAGATCTATTGTTTGAATCTGTTTAATGGATGATGATGATTATAGATCTGTTGTTTGAATCTGTTTACTTGGATGATTATAGATCTGTTGTATGATTATAGATCTGTTTTCACCGTCCGTGGTCGATCTCATTTTTTGTTTTTTAGCCGGGAATGTTCGGTTAGGAAACCCGATCCGTGGCGAAGTCGGTATCGCTTCATCGGGGATCGAGGCCGAGGTCGGGAAAAATTTGACCATTGGGGATCGGGGATGGGGAGGGTGATCCCCGGCCCCGCCCCACCCCGTTGCCATTCCTAGTTTGAAACGGGGGTTGACTTTTTAATTTTTTGATTATTTTAATTTGGGATTAAAAAATCTTATTTTGAATAAATTTTTTGGTTTTTTTAACTTTTGTGAAAGAAAAAATAAAATGATTATAAGTTAGATGTGACATTTTATCCTATTTAACTAAAATAATGGTATCGATTCATATTAATTTGTTAATTGTAGATTAAATTTTTGAATTTATAATCTATCTTTAAAATCATTTCACTCCATTATAGTTAATACATATATATTTTGTAACATTTATAAAATATCAAAATAAAAATGAGTGTGAGAGAGATTTAAGATGTGAAATTTGTTATAAATTAATAGTTATATATATATATGAAAAATATTATATAAAATTGATTTATGTTATATATATGAAAAATATTATACAAATTAGTATTATATATTACTCATATACTTGATAATTGATTAGAATATTTTTCAATCCGTCCAAAACTACCAAAATCACAATTTGCCAGTTTACTAATTTGCTAATTCGTCAATCTATCATTTAATTTATAATTTTACTCTTAAACTGCTTGAACCGCACAACACACACCTTTAATCAAGAGGTGTGGAGCATTATATGATTGGTGGTGAGGGGAAGTTGGACCCATGATTTGATTTTTTTTTTCTTTTTTAGGAATAATTACAAAAAAAAATTCTGAAGTTTGACTCTTATATCAAAATAAATTTTTAATTTTTAATTTTGTCAATTTAAATCTTAAATTTTTTATTTGTTTTCAATCTAAATTATTTGTCCATTTTTATTAAATAAAATCAATTAAAAAATAATATTTTAGTTATTAAACTCAATAAAAATGATATAACATTTTATATATATTTACATTGAGATTAATGACTAAATTTTTTTTTTTTCTATTGAGTTTACTCAATAAAAACAGATGAATGATTTAGAATTTAAAAAAATCAAAAAAATTAAATTTAAATTAATAAAATTAAAAACTCAAAGTTTATTTTATTAAAATATTCAAATCTTTTTTTTTTTTTTAGTTGTCTCTTTTATTTATTTATTTATGCATGCAACATGGCATTTGGTGATGGGCGAGAGTATTGTCACGTGATATCCCAAAGCCACATAATAATCTGTATAAAGTTGTTTGGTAAAGATTATCTGAATTGTTTACCATTGTTTTGAGCAAATTACATTGTTTGTCTCTATATTTTACTGTTTGTGTCATTTTAGTCCCTATATTTAAATTAACTCAATTTCAATCATTAATTTTAGATTTTACATCAATTTAATTCAATTGATAATGTTGTTAGATTTTTTATAAATTTTTTTGAGTAAATTACAAACACACCCCCTGAGGTTTGTTTAAAATACAAATTGCCCCCTGTGGTTTTGAAAATTATATCCCATCCCCTGAGATTTTTAATTTCATAACAAATAACCCATTTTATTAATAAAATATCAAATTAATTAATAATTTTTAATTAAAATCTTATTTCAACTAATAATTCAAGTAATTTTATTATTATATGGGATAGCGGTTAAGAATTTTATTTTTTCAGTTAATTTTGATAAATAAAATTTTTTGAAAACGTAGTATTTGTAATTTTTCAAACTATAGGGGCAATCCGTATTTTAAGTTTTTTAGGGAAGTGCATTTGTAATTTACCTAATTTTTTTTTACTATATTGGATGAAATTAAGTGACTGAATTGATCGAGTTTATAATTTTTTACTTCTAAAAGCATAACACATGTTGTTCATATGTACATAAACTATAAATAAATGTTAACAATTAGAATCAATTGGACCAATTTAAGAAAAAATCAAAACTTCATAATCAAAATTAATTCAATTAAAATTCTAAGAATCAAAATGACATTACAATCAAATTATAAGAACTAACAATGTAATATATATATATATATATATATTTTTAACATTTGTGTATTATAATTTAGTGGGATAAATAATGTCCACATTATTTAATTCTCCCTTTATTAAAATACACAAATACTAGTTCTTATCATACACAAATGCTTAAAAAAAATGCGCAAATTATTTATTCCACTGTATTATAATTCTTCCTTTATTAAATAATGCAAATCTTATGAATAATGTTATATATAATTTTATTTTTATTTTATTTTATCATTTTTAGATATAAAGAAATAGGATCCATATCAATTTATATATATATATATATATAGGACTCACCTATTTATGTCTAAAATAAAATAAAATAAAAACTAAAATTATATATAACATTTTCAAATCGTATATATGCAAATATAATTTTTATTGTGTTAATATACATAAAACGATAATAATAAAGGCAAAATGATCAAATGAAATCCGTGATGAATATCAGTCGTCAATGATTAAAGACAGGAAATAAAAGTCAAACACAAGAAGTTGGGAGGCATCTTTGCCGAGGCCACTAGTAGTAGTAATTGTAAGAGATTGGTGGAAAGATTTAGGTCCTCTGGAAAGTATAAAAAAAATTGAAGTTTTTAGTTTTTTATCTATTTTGAATAATATTATTTTTTATATAATTTAAAAAAGTAAAAAACTTAATTTTTTATTAATTTAAAACACCACTCTCTTTAATGGGGCTCTCTAAACTTATTTCTAATAGGTTAAAGTTAGTTTTTGGCTACTAACCCACTTCTTAAAAGAGTCCTTTTTTTTATTGTAGACATCCCAAAAATGGGGTGTCTACACTTATTGACTTATTTTTTGTCTTTTTGTGCTTTTTTAATCTTAACTCAAACCCAACCCACTTGCCAACGGCAACATATACTTATATTTCACTTAGAGGTTAGTATATTTTTTAATTTTTTATAAAAAAAAAATATAAAATGTGAATTGGGGTTAAAGTGATGTGATAGAAATGTAATGTGACCCAAACAAAATGATTATAATAGAAATAAGATAATGTGTTAAAATAGCATATGTTATTTCAACACATGTCAAACAAATCATTAGTTTCATACACTTTTTTTTTTCCCCCTTTTTCTAAATATCTCTTCAAATCCTCCAACCAAACAAACATAAGTTTAGAATTGGATGGGAATGGGCTTTTTTTTTGAAAAAATTATTTGGTTCTCCTGGGATGTCACATGATTTTATTTTTCACCAATCATAATTCATCATACCCTTTTTTATTCCACATTTACTCAATACAAAATCATAAATCTCACTTCCTCTACCAATGACAATATATTTAGCATTCGTTTGGCATAAGTTAAAACGGGACTTTTTCGCTAAAATAGTTACAAAATGACAAAATAGGCTTTTTAATTCAATAAGACAAAATGTTACATCCAAACCATAATTATTTTATTTTTTCTCTCACAAAAGTTAAGAGAGTCAAAAAGTCTATTCCAAACAAAAATTTTTAACCCCAAATTAAAATAATCAAAAAATAAACTCATATCCAGAGGAATCCTTAAGATACCACCTAACAATACTCCAATACTGTACGGGAAAGAAATAAACTTTCTCGTATAATCCTGTTGATCAAGTCTGCACTCCTCCGTACGTCGTCGCTTTATTCCCTGAAAACACAAACGTGAACTAGCCAGCGGGTGTGTACCGGAAACCTCTCCGATGCCTAAGTCAGCAAAATAGACAAGTAGACAAAAGCTCTATGTATTTGGAAATCAAAGTTGTGTTACCCCTCCATAGGTGATGTTTGTGAGCTTTTATAGGTTCTGTGTGGCACAATCCAAGTAGGACTTTTATTCCTCCATGTAAAGTCCTCTTAGGATTCATACTCCTGAAAGATAATACTTATCCTTCAACACCTCCTCACTGCTTAAACCAAGTGAAATGATTTTGCCTCGGCAGGACAACCATACGACCAAGATAACATTGCCATACTAGACAGGCAGAAACGACCAAACTGTTTAGCTCGGCTCTCTTTTCACAACTTGTACCTCGATTTCATCTGGTGAGACCAAGCTATCCGTAGCAAGCTTGGACCGGGCTAACCAGAGCTAGGTTTACCGTACAAAGCTGTCATACCTAGGTCCCAAGTGGCGTGACCAAACTAACTTCTTCTACTCCACTTGGTGGCTTAAACATACTTTGGATCAAGCTAACCCAATTGCGGTGACCGAACTAAGCCTTCTTACTCAATCCGATCGACAAGCTTCTCATCTCGAACCGGGCTACCACTTAACCGCGGTCCATCTTCCAAGCCTTTTTAATCACGGCCCATGGATCGGCCCATTTACCCAGCTCGGCCCAATTTATCTATAAATTCCACTCTCAAATACCAACCAATAAGTTCTCCTTATCCAGGTAACATTTGATTTTGCAGCAAAGATGTTTAAAAATTCAACGTTGCCAAACAACCGACTAGTATAATTTATTCTTAAATTCTTTTTTTAATGAAAGTTACGGATACCGGGATAGGTATGGAGCTGTCTAACAGACATGGGAAACCGTATAAGCACCTTATTATAAATTGAACATAATTTTATTATAAAATTTTAAAATATTAATTATGAAATGTATAATTTTATTATAAAATAATATAATAAAATGTTTAAAATTTTATTGTTTATATTATGAAAGTTAACGACATTTTTTGTTAAAAAATAAAATTTTAATATTTATTTGGATAGGACGAAGTTTTTTTTTTTCAAAAATTTTTTCGGAATAAAATATTTTTTTATGTGTGGTGGTGGTGGTGGTGGTGTAATAAAAGTAGAGGTGGAAGTGGTGACATGGTGGTGGGGACGACAGCAACCAGGGGCGGAGGGAGCTTGGGCCAGGGGTCACGTGCCCCCTGACTTTTGCAATTTTTTTTTTTTTTTTAATAAAGTGTGGTCTGTATAACTTTCACTCACACACATTTAAATTCACTGACCACTCACACATACACACCACACACTATAGACGCCCACATTTGTATTTTTATTTATTTTTATTTTATTTTAAGGAATTCCAATCCCAATCAAATATTGATACATAATTTTTTTTTAGGTGAATACACACAACTCCAATTACAATAAGGTTAAAACTCTAAAACCCTATAAATGTATGAAATTCTTTATTTTTTTATTTATTCACAGTACTTGCGAAGTATCTTCATATTTTCTTTGTCTTCTTTGTCTCCCTTTGTTGTTTTGCAATTTACCGACTCGTGATTCGCCAAATTAGAATCACAAAACACAGATTTGAGACCATACTACAACCTTGGTATCTTCTCTTAATTGTTTACAGGTAACTTTATTATTATTTTTTTAACTTTTAAATAAAAATTATGAGTATTAATTTATAATTATTTGTTAAGTTTTGATTTGTAAATTTTTTTTATTTGTTATTATTTATGTTAAAATAAGAGATTTTGATATGCTAAAATTATGAATCTTAATTGGTGATGATTTATATTAAAATTAGGGATTTTGGTTTGTTGTTGTTTGTGCTAAAATTAGGGATTTAATTTGTGCTAAAATTAAAAATATTAATTTGCAGTGATTAATATTTAAATTAGGGATTTTGATTTGTTATAATTTGTGCTAAAATTAAAAATTTTGATTTGTTGTGATTTGTGCTAATTTAAATTTTTTGATTTGTATTAAAATTGAAGATTTTGATTTGTGGGAGGTTTGAGATCTTGATTATGAATTTTTATTTTGAATTTTATTTTTTTTCAAACAGTCATGGAGAAATATTTCAAAAGAAAATTAAAGTGGGAATCATCTCTTTCTCAATAAAAAGATGAAAATTATTCTTCCGCAAAACAAAGTCGCATAGAAATCAACTTAACAGACCTTCCTGTAGATCCAGGACTACGGCCTCGGATTATGGACTATAATGCTAATGATCAAGACCGAATTCGTAGGGCATATCTACAAAAAGGTCCTTGTCAACCTCGTGATCATAATTTTTCACAAAAATCATTTGGACAAAAATTTTGGCGATTTAATCAGGCTTGGTTTAATGAATTTCCTAATTGGTTGGAGTATAGTGTAGCAAAAGATGCAGCATTTTGTTTATGTTGTTATCTTTTCAAACCCAATATTGGAGATCAAGCTGGTGGTAATTCTTTTGTTGGTGAGGGTTTCTCAAATTGGAAGAAAAAAGAAAAAATTCAGACTCATGTTGGAGGTCCCAATAGTGCTCATAATCAAGCTTCGAGTAACTGTCAAGACTTGTTAAACCAAAACCAACATATTGAAACAATTTTTTTCAAACAATCTGATCAAGCTCGAATTGAGTATCGAACCCGTTTGAATTCATCGGTTGATTGCGTTAAATTTCTTCTAAGACAAGGACTTGCGTTTCGTGGGCATGATGAATCGCAAATTCAAGTAACCAAGGAAATTTTCTTGAACTTCTCAAGTTTCTTCGATCATAATGAAGATGTCAAAATGGTTGCATTGAGCAATGCTCCACAAAATCTCAAGTTGACATCTCTTGATATTCAAAAAGATATTGTAAATGTGGCCGTATTTGAAACTATCAATGTGATTATTAGAGATCTTGGTGATGCACTTTTTTCTATTTTGATTGATGAAGCCCGTGACATATCAATCAAGGAGCAAATGGCAGTTGTAATATGATATGTTGACAGAAAAGGCCAAGTGATTGAGCGCTTTTTGGGTATTGAGCATGTTGCTAATACGAATGCTCTCTTACTTAAACAAGCTATGGAAAATTTATTCTCCAAACTTGGATTGAGTATTTTTAGATTGCGGGGTCAAGGATATGATGGGGCTAGTAATATGCAAGGTGAGTTCAATGGTCTTAAAACACTTATACTGAAAGAGAATCCTTGTGCATATTATATTCATTGTTTTGCTCATCAATTGCAATTGGCACTTGTAGCCGTGGCAAAGAATCATAATCAAATTGCTTTACTTTTCACTTTGGTTTCTAATGTGGTGAATGTTGTTGGAGCATCATGTAAACGCCGAGATATTATTAGGGAGAAACAAGCTGCAAAAGTTGCTGAGGCACTTAATACTGGAGAGCTATCTAGTGGGTAAGGCTTAAATCAAGAAACTAATCTTAAACGTGCTGGTGATACACGTTGGGGTTCACACTATGGTACTTTAGTCAGCTTGGCTAGTTTTCAACAGTGATTGATGTGCTTGAAATGATTTCGGAGGATGGTTCAAATTCAGAACAACGAGCAGAAGCAAATATATTGTTGGACTCAATTCAATCGTTTGAGTTTGTATTCAACCTTCATTTGATGAAAACAATATTGGTTATTACAAGTGAGTTATCGCAAGCACTACAAAGGAAAGATCAAGATATTGTTAATGCCATGAATTTAGTTCAAATATCTAAAGTACGACTCCAAAAGATGAGGGAGAGTAGGTGGACATCTTTACTTAATGTTATTTTGTCTTTTTGTGAAAAGCATGAAATTGATGTTCCCCAAATGGAAGATATGTTTGTAGCTCGAGAAAGAAAAAGGCGCAATGCTCAAGAAATTACAAACTTACATTACTATCGAGCTGAGTTATTCTACACTGTTTTGGATATGCAAATTCAAGAACTAAATGCTCGTTTCACTGAGTCGAACACTGAGTTGTTACTTTGTGTGGCATGTTTGAATCCATCTAACTCTTTCTCTAATTTTGACAAGAAAAAATTAATTCATCTTGCTAAATTTTATCCCAAAGAATTTTCTTCAGTGGAGCTCATGGTACTTAATGATCAACTTGATACATATATTATCGACATACTATCCAATAGTGAGTTCTCAATGTTGAATGGAATTGACGATCTTGCTAAGAAAATGGTAGAGACTGGAAGAGACAAAGTATATCCATTGGTGCATTTGCTCTTAACTTTAGCATTAATCTTACATGTTGCAACTGCTACTGTTGAAAGGGTATTTTCAGCTATGAATATTGTGAAGAATCGGTTGCGGAACCGAATAGGTGATGAATGGATGAATGATAGCTTGATTGTCTACATTGAGAGAGATATTTTTGATGGCATTGACAATGATACTATTATGGAAAGATTTCAAAAGATGAAAACTCATCGGGGTCAATTGTAAAAGTTTAAAATTTAAAACTTTTTGTAATGGATATTAATTTTTAATGTTTAACATTAGTTCGAAAAATTATTATTATGTTATTGTTATTGATTGGGGAAGAAAAAAAATTGAGATTGTAATTAATGGGTGCCCCCTGTATTAAATTCCTGGCTCCGCCACTAACAGCAGCGCTGATAGCGATGGTAGTAAAGGTATGGTGACATTAATAAAATCTAGTTCGAAAAATATTTAACTTCTAAAAGTGAAAAGTATTTTTCTACTATTAACTATGAAAAATATTTTCCGTTAGCTTTTTATTTTTTATTGTATCAAATATTAAAAAATATGAAAAATATTTTTTATCCAATTAAACAGAGCATAATTATTGTGTATATGAGCATAATTATTGTGTATATTGCGGACTAGGAAGAGTTACAAAAGGTGGTTAGTTTTTGAAGGTAAAGGTGATATATTTTGTAAAAAATGATAAAACATGTCGATAAGTTTAGGAATGTTGATTTTTTAAATACTATTTTAAGAATCCTATAAATCTAGAAATTTGATAAATACATAATATTTATATTGATAATTTTGATATTCTATGTTAGAACACACGAAAAATGATGTATAGGTCGAAAGGTAAACTGCAGCCTGCAAATATGGGTGGATGGATGTAATTAGAGGCTTTTTGGGGTGTACTAAAAAAATATACTTATCTCTTCTTTTTGTTTTTTTGTTTTTTTTTTTTGTATCATGTCACTTTTTTTTTTAACACATTTTTTTATAAAATATTAAAAAATATATTTATTTAAATCATTTCAAATAATCCCTTAACTTATTGTTGTTCGTTTTACGTGAGAAGTCAACCTGTCGACTTCCGTCACAAATCGATCCAAGAAGCACTGCTCTAAACGCACTATATTTTTTTTATAAAATATCAAAAAATATATTTATTTAAATCATTTCAAACAACCCCTTAACTTATTATTGTTCGCTCTAGCAGAAGTCAATCCCAGAATATTTGTCGACTTCCGTCATGAATCGATCCAAGAAGCACTGCTCTAAACGCACTAGTGCCAATACATATAGATTTATAATGACAAAAAGTTACACCGATTAATATGGTATTAACAATAGTCATTGAAAATTAAACCGTTGTGGCTAGTTTGGTTCTATTTAAAAGTCATGTTTAATTACATTTTTTGTTTTCATTTTCATTTTTAATTAATCTTTAATTTATTTATTTTTTCACTTTTTAGAGCTTTTAGTCTAGAAGTCCATAAAATAAAATAAAATTTTAAAAAATTGTGTTTTGAAAGAATGCCACTAAAGTCCAGACGGTGCAGTTTTTATTTTACAAAAAATAAAATTTAAAAGGTCTAAAAAGCTTATAATCGTCATTTCTTAAAAACAAAAATTTAAGTCAAAAAATTGAGAGGTAAAGGAGCAATTTTTTTTAAGGTCCTGGTATTAAAATTTTATAAGATAAAGAATATATAATATTTTCATAGTACTTAGGGTTTCTAAATATTTTTATAAAAAAAATTCGATTCAGAGAAATTTAGTCTCAACACAAAATTTTCAATTTTAACACAAAAATTTCTCTGATTTCATAAAGAAATTCCATCAAGAGATTTTAACTAATTAAAATAAAATATTAGACCTCTTTTACTATCTAAAATTAAATAAAGATATTTTACTAATTTTTTCAAAATAAAGTTGTTTTTTATTATTTATCATCTCCTTTATTATTATCATTTCCTTTTGTAGTCAGTTGCCTCCCTTGTTTTTACCTTTTTTTTTTTTTTTTTTTTTTCTTTTTCAACCTGCGGTACAGTGATTCTATTTACACCTAAATAATAATTTGGCCTAACTAAAATTTCCTATTATATCTTAATGTAAATTTATTAATAATATAAAGACAGTACAAATTAAATTCTAAAATAAAATAGTATTATTTTTACATAGCACCTAAATTATTTTTTTATATTTAACTCTCTTCATTTCGGAAGGGATGGAGGAGAGGGCACAATGGGTTTGGTGTTGAAGGATGTGGCTGCTTTCTTGCCAACATTTGTAGGTTGTACGTTTACATATACTCCAAGGAAGAATAATGGGGCTGCTCATAGAGTTGCGAGGTTTGGTGTTCGTGTATCTGGAAGTCAAACTGTGGAGGGTTTGCCTGCTGTTTGGCTTTTAGGACCATTACAGGCTGATGGTTTTGGTCTTTGATGCAAAGGTTTGCTATCCGTCATAATATCTCTGTCGTTTTTAAAAAAATAAAATAAAATAAAATTTCTCTTAATTTTTTTTTTTTTTTTTTTGTCTAAGTTTTAAATTTTTTTTTTTGGGGGATGCACCAATAAATCCCAAATTAATAACTTATGCACTGTTTAGTCCTAAAAATTTTCTTATAGACTGAAAGGTCCCATTACAATGTTAATAACATCAGATATAATGTTAATAACATCAGAGTCATGTTACAAACATTAGATTTCAAACATCTAATGTTCATCAAATTTCAATAATGTTTGAAAATATAGGATGAAAAATATCTAATGTTCATTAGATTTCAATAAATTTTGAAATTATAGAATGAAACATCAGATCATTTACATCATTTACATCATGCTGATGTAAAAATGGGACTAAATGGAGCATAAGAAAACTTTTAGGACTAAATGATTCAACGTTTCAAAAACTAGGACTTATGGGTAAATTTTCCTTTTTTTTTCACTTCAAAATTTCAATCCACTACACCAAAATTCATTATTATCATTAATATCATTATTATATAGATATTTACTTTTGCCCTTTTAAATGGTTGTAAGTTGATGAATTTTTACAGGAGTATCTCGCTTTGTATCTTATAGAATTCAAGAAACAACCGTCTTTGGTTGAGAAATATTTTGAGCCTGTTATGGAAGATGATGACCAGGATTTAAGCGATTTTGGTGCATCACCAACGTCCTTCACTGGTGCAATTGTTCCCTGTATGCGGAGGTGGAGGGAGTGAGGACCAGAGAGTCACATGTCCCTGTATTTTGGGTTTTTTTTTTTTTTTATTTTGCAAATATGAAGAAAATATTTTAAATAAAAAAATTATAAGAATATATTAGAGTGAAATATCAATGATATTTTAAAAATTACGAGAACAATAATGGTTGTTTTAATTGAAAATGAAGAGATTACTATAAACTATATTATCTATGAAATTTTTTGGATATAACGGTGATGTCATTATTATTGATATACAAGTATAATTAATCTCACTATAAGGATATAAAATTTATTAGATTGTTACGTTTGACATGTGAGGTTCACGAACCTAAGCAGCAATTTGTTGTACTCCCGTGGAGGATCTTTTCGAGTTTTTTTTTATGATATGAACCGTTCATATTGTAGAATTTGTTAAATATATCATCTATGCAAAAAATCAAATTGATTGGAAATCTATAACTTTATAACAAGAGTACATTTGTTTTTTTAAAAAACAAACGGTTAACATTATCTTGATAATTTTTGTAAAACAATTTGAATATGATCATAAGGTTACGAATTTCTGATTAACTCGATTTTTTTTATGGATGATATACTCGATGAACCCTACAATATGAACGGTTCGAATCATCAAAAAAGACTTAGAAAAAGCCCCCACGGGCTCATAGCAAATCGTAGTTGTGACTTAGTCGCAGCATTAGTCCCAGTTCCGAGATTCACCCTCTATGTGTTTATTTATCATTAGTTGGTAATATCTAGGGATGGCAATAGGGATTAATGGGGTGAATATTAATTCTCCATCCCCGTTTCCCTATAATATTTTTTTCCCATTTCCCATTCCACATGGGTACTACCATCCCGATCTCCTAATGGGTTTGGATTTTTCCCAACTCAACTTGACCTCTTTTTTTTCTTTTTTTTTAAAAAAAAAATCACAACCAAAACTAAATATATATTCAATTTTATTTTATTTTATTTGACTCAACAATAAAATCAAATGCACATTAATTAATTAATTAAAAATTTTATTTTAAAATAATCAAATATAATTTTGAGACAATCATTATAGGGGAGGTAGTAGTGTCATCAGGACAAGAAAATTGATGTTTGCCTTTTTGTTGTTTGATTTTTGTTAGTAAAAATACCAGAAAAAATTATATTTTATTGATAAATAATGCAAAGAAAATGAGAAACAAATAAATCAGACTGAGGCATGGATATCTCGTTTTCTTTAAGGAGATCAAGTCCACTGCGGTAGGAAGAACCCAAATACCGATGAAGCAGTCACAAAACTATGACTTGTCTCCTTCAAGATACAACAGCCCGACCACTTGTCGTACGATTTAGACCAACTCTGCATAAGGTGGTGAACCTAAAGCTCCACCAAGAAAAACACCCTTCTTTGCACACCCTTCTTTGTTAGTAATCTCTCAAGTATAGAAAATAGTTGGTGTATTGGTGTAGAAAAGAGTAGATGAGAGGAACTATTTATAGGCCACTAGGACTTTACAAAATATATACCAAAAAATAATAATGGCCATGAACCTAGAGAAAAGAGAGAGTGTATCCAAATATTAACTCACCACCAAGTTCATGAATTCTAATTAATCTCAATTCATGAACAAGACAAAAGGTCACCAAAATAATGAATCTCCATTCACGAAAAAGATGAGATTCATGAACAAGACAAAAGAAGGTTCATGAACAAAATATATAAGTAAATAAATAAAAGATGTTAAAATTGTCCAATAATCCCCCACTCATTTTAATATCAACAAGGACAAGAGAGATTACCAAACAAAGATAGACTAGTATGCATGATGAAGGTGTGCTCTGCATTGAACCTTCATTGGTGAAAAAACAACCGCTACTCTAGAGTCAGTAGTGGTCTCAGATTTGAACTATAACTACTTAGGGGAAATAAAGTATTACTGCTCACACATAATAATTCAGGTGTTGACATGAGCTTTTAATAGCCAGCACATTACGGCCTTGTGCTTATCCCAGTTTTCATGAGCATATTTGAGAATAAGCCTTATTCTCATAGAAAGCAGCCCCACTTTCATGCTTACATAGGTGAAATCTGTCAAGAATGTTTCCGTAATTGACACACCCCACTCAACAAGAGCTACAGAATTTCATTAAGAGTATAAAAACTCAACCCTCCAACATTATAGGACAAATGCACTTACATCATAGAGATGGATAACAAAATATTGAAGAGTGCATTTTTACAACCACCATATGATTCGTTCTTCCCATTGAACCTAGTTACAGGATCTTTGATCCCTAGGTTGGGTATTCTCATACATGGTTTATGATTTTATAAGCTTTAGACCCATCCCCCTCTATATATTCCAGACCCTATCTCTCGCCAAGGCCTTGGTTAACAGATCCGCAAGATTATCACAAGATCTTAAATAATTTACAGTTATGATGCCATTACTTAAATAGAATCTCATATTACTGTGTTTCCTTCGAATAGATCTGGATTTACTATTATAAAAATGGTTGTTCACTCTACCAATAACAACAGTGCTATCACAACGAATTAACACAGGAGAAATTTCTTTTTCCCAAAAAGGGGTTTCTTGTAACAAATCTCTCAACCAATTCGCTTCCTCACATGCTGAAACTAATGCTATAAGCTCAACTTCCGTAGTAGAACTAGCAATTATAGTCTGTTTTTTAGACTTTCAACATATAGCACCACCATCCAAGGTAAAAATAAAACCCGAGGTAGAGAGAAAATCATCTGACAAAGTGTTCCAATCAGCATCACTACATCCCTCAAGTACCGCAGGATACTTGTTATAAAACAAACCATAATTTTTGGCACCAGATAAATATCTCATAATTCTTCCCATGGCTAGCCAATGATCTCTACTTGGCTTACTAGTAAACTTGCTAAGTACTCCAACAGCATATGCAATGCCAGGTCTAGTACAGTCAGTAATATATCTAAAATTACCAATCATGCTAGTATATTCCTTTTGATTAATCACTTTTGTTTAAGTTGTTACAACAGATAAATGTATGCTTGCATCAAAAGGAGTAGCAACATGTTTACAGTCTAGAAACTTATATTTCTTTAAAAAAATTTCAACATAATGTGAATAATTAAGAAAAATGCCATCCTTAGTCTTGGTAATTTTAATTCCTAAAATAAAATTAGCTTCACTAAGATCTTTCATATCAAAGTGGTTATTAAGCATATTTTTAATCTCATTTATAATATGCAAATTAGAGCAAAAAATAAGTAGATCATCCACGTATAGGCTAATAATCACATGTGTATTCTCACAAGTTTTATAATATATGCACTTATCACATTCATTAGTCTTATAGCCATTCTTAAGCATGCAGGAATCAAATTTCTCATACCACTATTTAAAAGCTTGTTTTAAACCATAAAGGAATTTAGTTAGCATAGACACCTTGCTTTCTTGGCCAAGCTCCACAAAGCCTTTGGATTGGTCCATGTAAATCTCCTCATCTAGATCTCCATTTAAAAATATTGTTTTTACATCCATTTAATAAATTTTTAAATCATGAATTGAAGTCACTGCTATCAATAGTCTAATGGATATAAATCTAGTAACCGGAGAAAAAGTATCAAAGAAATCAAGATCAACTTGTTGCTTAAAACTTTTTACGACAAGCCTCACTTTATATTTATTTATAGTTCCATACGGTTTAAGTTTTTTACGAAGGATCCATTTACACCCAATAATTTTACAACTTGGAAGTAAATCCACTAGCTTTCATATTTTATTTGAAAGTAGTGAATCTATCTCATCATTTACAGCCTCTCTCCAGAAAATAGCATTAGGTGATGATAAAGCTTCTTACACCGTAAGAGGAATTTCTTCCACATTGTATAGATAATAGTCAGGGTCAAAATCTTTGTCAACTCTAGCCCGTTTACTCTTTATTGGTTGGATTTGAGAATTTTCTTATTCTTGAAAAACTTGAGATTGAATAGAAGAGCTAGGCACGGATAAAATATTTTCAGAAATTATTTGACCCCCACTATTTCTAAATTTAAAAGGAAATTTATTTTCATGAAAAATAATATCACTTGATTCAAAAATAATATTATTTTCCATATCAAAAAATTTATAAGCTATACTATGCAATGCATACCCAAGAAAAGCACAAGTGGTAACTCATTCACCCAATTTAGGTCGTTTAGGATCTACAAGCCTCACAACTCATAAGGTGTGATTTTAGCCTTTTTGTGTGGCACTCTATTTATCACATAGCAAGCTGTCAAAATAGCCTCGCCCCAAAGATTTAAGGGCGCATCTAAATCAATAAGCATAGCATTCGTCAAATCAATTAACGTTTTATTTTTTCTTTCAGCTACGTCATTAGATAAAGGTGAATATGATGGAGTAGTCACATGAATAATTCCTAATGACTGAACAAAAAAGTTGAATCCAAGAGATTCATACTCCCAGCCTTTATCACTTCTAATTCTTTTAATCTTTTTACCGAATTGATTTTCCACTTCAAAAATGAATTCTTTAAATTTTTTAAAAGTATCACTTTTATTTTTTAATAAATATACTTTTGTGTATTTTGAAAAATCATCAATAAAAGTGATAAAATATCGGTTACCACCCCGAGTTAAAATTCCTTCAAACTCACACAAATTAGTATGAAATAATTCTAACACTTTTATGAGGCCTCTTAGTAATTTTTGCTTTACTGCACACTTCACATTTCTCAAAAAAATTTGTCACTTTAAGAATTAATCATAAACTACTCATGATTCCCACATATTTACTGTTAATATGACACAAGCAAGCATGCCAAAAATTAATAGAAGACAAAGTATAAGTGGTGTCACAGTAATAACCATAAAATTAATCAACAAGGCAATTTAAGAAATAAATTAACATTTATACTCATCTGTATTGTAGGAAGCCACTTTTGCTTCATGTGTCTCGTAGTCTTCATCATTCATCTTTTCAGTTGGGGATTTTGTTTTGGTTCTTCTCGGTAAGAGAACATATATAACTTTCAAAAGGCTGAGGTAAAAAAGAATTTTTCCTTTCCACCTCTTAAAATGAACTCCCTTGAACTTGAAACGCTTGTCGAGATCTCCAATTCCATCATTGATTTTTTCTGGTACATGTTCCATGATTGATCTCCTCAAAATTATTGGTGAAAATACCAGAAAAAATTATATTTTATTGATAAATAATGCAAAGAAAATGAAATACAAATAGATCAGGCTGAGGCACGGATATCTCGTTTTCTTTAAGGAGACCAAACTTACTGTGGTAGGAAGAACCCAAATACTGATGCAGCAGTCACAAAACCATGACTTGTTCCCTCCAAGATACAACAGTCCGACCACTTGTCATATGGTTCAAGCCAACTCTGCATAAGATGGTGAATCCAAAGCTCCACCAAGAAAAACACCATTCTTTGCTAGTAATCTCTCAAGTATAGAAAATAGTTGATGTGTTGGTGTGAAAAAGAGTAGATGAGAGGAACTATTTATAGACCAATAAGACTTTACAAAATACACCAAAAAATAATAATTACCATGAACCTAGAGAAAAGAGAGACTGTATCCAAATATTAACTCACCACTAAGTTCGTGAATTTTAATTAATCTTCATTTATGAATAAGACAAAAGGTCACTAAAATAATGAATCTCCTTTCATAAACAAGATGAGATTTATGAACAAGACAAAAGAAGATTCATGAACAAAATATATAAATAAATAAAAGATATTAAAATGGTCCAACAATTTTCTTTTTCTTCTTTGTCTTGCTTGGTTGCTCAGAAACTGAAGAACCATAACAAAAATACCCAGTTTCATCAAAACAATTCTCTTCATCATCTTCTTAGAAATGTAGAGGCCCAAACGATGCATCCAACACCATCCACATCCCCACAAATCTTCAACTTCACCATTCTCCTCCACATTTGCTCTTAATTTGTATATGCAATCTTCACTACCATCTTTCTGGAATTGATATGCAACAGACTATGAAGATTGATCTAAGTAGTTTGCCCAACCAGATTCATATCCACTATTGCATTCAGAAGTTGATATATTCGTTCTTTAATTAAACAGAACATATAGAGGAAATGGGCGGGTACCCATCCCCAATTCATATCCTATGAATATTTAAAAAATCCCATTTAATTGACCTGACAAAGAAGAAAAAGAAAAAGAAAAAAAAATCCATATATTTGGGTCGGATCTCCCTGGGTATCCATGGGATGGGTTCCCCATTGTCATCTCTAGTAATATCACATACCAACATGATATTACAATTATATTGAATTTTTAATCAAATTTTGTATAAAAAAATAATTTGTCATTTTATAATTTATTTTAAGACTTATATCCATATATTTTTTTATTTTGTCCATGATACACTTATTACAAATAACATTATTAGAGGGGATACTTATTAATTACAAT
The DNA here is from genome assembly GCA_025200525.1 of Camellia lanceoleosa. Taxonomy (NCBI): domain Eukaryota; kingdom Viridiplantae; phylum Streptophyta; class Magnoliopsida; order Ericales; family Theaceae; genus Camellia; species Camellia lanceoleosa. Next base: position 105,699,205 of record CM045772.1, on the reverse strand, counting down.
ATCAAAAATTTTTACAAAAATATTTCACGCAAGTTTTTATGATTGATTTCGAGAAACATAAAAAAAAATTAATTTTCTAGCTCTACCACTACCTGTATGTGAACAAAAGGAATAGTTCTAATGACAAATCTGTTTAAAGATTTTTAAAATGATTCTTCAAAGTGGTGTAATTAGGAGTTTTTGATTTGTTTATTGTTTTGGTGTACCTTAAAGGATAATTTAAATAATAACAAAAAAAAAAAAAAACATTGGGTGTATTGAGAGTAAATTATAATCCTAAATAATTTAATAGATTGTATTGAGAAATTTGGCGTACTTAGGTCCTCATTTGGCTATAGGCTATTTGGCTAAAATAATTAATAAAGACAAAATAAAATAAAATAGTCAATTAAGACAAAAATGTTGCATGTAATCCATAATTACTTTCAGTGTGTTTGGTTTGGTTTAGGGAAATAAATTTTCAAAAAAAATCTCGGGGAAAGAGTTTAGAAATTTTTTTGATTTATTTCGTTGTATATTTTGGAAATAATTTTGGAATATGAGAGTTTGAGATGATTTGATATTTTGTTAGAAATTTTTTTCAAAATTTGTATTTTGAGAATTAAACCAAACAAGATCTTTATTTTTTGGGCAAATTATCAATATCCCCCTCGAGATTTGACTAAAATAGGGATTCCCCCTAAGGTTTGAGAAATTACAAATTGTATCATAAGGTTTATATTTGCATAACAAATGAGGGGGTAATTTGTTATGTAAATATAAATCTCATGGAGTAATTTGTTATGCAAATATAAACCTCAGGGAACAAGATGTAATTTCTCAAACCTCATAGGAGAATCTGTATTTTAGTCAAACTTCCAGGGGGTGTTGGTAATTGCCATCTCTCACAACCATCAACTTGACTTAAAAAAAAAACAATCATTCTAGATACAACCTTTTTAATCAAGTTAAAATAGTTAAAAAAGTCAATAAATCAAGTAAAATAGCTTATTCCAAATGAGATCTTAATGATTTTTTTGATTGCAAATAGAATCTCCGTTGTTGCGAAGTTATTTCTAATGCAGCCCAGGCCCAACCCAATCAAACATGTTGTGTCATAGCAATTTGTATAGGCCTGGGCTAAACATGAATTTAGGTTGGGTTAGTTGGATGCTTCAAGTTCAGTTCAGATTCTATTTGAGACCTGAATCTTGAATTATAACTTGAGATTGTCTACCTAAATTTTTAATTTTATTTTATTTTATTTATTATTATTATTTTTTTTTTGTGTGTGTAGCTAAATTATTAATTTATTAAAATTAGACTCTAAGATTGTTTGGAATATTCTAAATAAGTGTACTTTTTGACTTTTTATGAAATATGAGTTCGATTTGAAGTGATATGGTAGAAAGGTGATATGACTTAAATAAGATGATATTATTTAAATAGGATAGTGACTTTTTGACTTTTTGAATATATGCCAAACAAGACCTCTATTTGCATTTTTTTTAGAAAATCATTAATAATATCAAAACAAATAATTTATATAATGTAAGAGAGATGTCATTATGGTAGTCTTTACAATTTATGAGTGAGAATAAAAAAATAAGATTTTGTATTACTTGTGAGAATAAAAAAATAAGATTTTGTGTTACTTGTATACATAATATATTTAATATGATTTAATAATCTAAATTACTTTAATATTATGTAATAGCTAATAATTTATATATATATATATATATATAATATTTTTATATATCTATATATATATAATTCGGGATTGAGGTTGCTTAGGTTGTTTGATAGCTTTACCCAAACTTGCTCAAATTTAATTCACGCTTCTAAATTTTTACTCAAGCCTATACCAAATTTAAAAATATCTTATTCAAACCTTAATAAAAAAATCTAACTAAACTCGAATTGCTGGGTTGAGTCCACCCAAATTGCACCCCTATGCCACCACAAAAAGCTGAAGTTAGCTTCAACCAATACCAATTGGGAGTCATAAAGCCCAACAAAAAAATAATAATTTTGGGTATCATAATCGATGTGTTTTGTTTCAATTTTTTAAATTTAATTTTTTAGAAATTGAGTTTTTAATTTTTAATTTTTTTTTGTTTTTAGTGAGTATTTAAAAAAATTTAAGCAATTTTTTTACTTTTTTAGATGCACCTTACTTAGATGTATCTAAAAAGTAAAATATTTGTGAAAAAAATATTTTTAAAAATTAATAAATATACAAAAATATGAAAATTGTACTGAATTTTTATATATATTTTTTTATATTTTTGGTACATAGTAAATTTTTTAAAGATTTTTTTCACAAATATTATACTTTTTAAGTGTATTTATATTAGGTGTGTCTAAAAATTTTTTTAAAAAAAATTACTTAAAATATTAAAAAAATTCAATGAAAATAAAAAAAATGCAAAAAATAAAAATATAAAATTTTTTAAAAAGTAAATTCTGAAAATCAAAATCAACAGCGTGAATATTATTTTATTTTCAATTATTTAAGCTTTTTCTTTTAGTAAAATTGACCAAAAATGGAATGGTCAGGCTTAAATTTCTCTCTCTATATCACTATATCATATTTTAGAGAAATTATTGTACGAGTGAGTGCGGAAAAATATTTATTGAGGCCTCGTTTAGAAACAGGCTAATTTAGTAATTTTTTGGCTATTTCATTAAAAAAGTAAGTAAAAAAAACTTGTATGTTTATGATGACTTTTTGGCTAATTACGAAAAGATGTGCAAAAAGTAGAGAGAAAAGAGAATCTTTGAATTTTTGATATGAGTTGTTGGCTTTTTGGCTAATTTCTTGGTTTGGGAACAGACTATTTTAGTAACTTTTTGACTTTTTACGAAAAGGTGTGCAGAAAAGTAGAGAGGTGATGTGATGTGTTTTAGTTGGCTTTTTGGCTTTTTGGCTATTTTAGCCACTTCCCAAACATAGTAACTTTTTGGCTAAATGGCTAAAAAGGTAAGTCCCCAAACGGGGCTGAGTGCATTTTAAGAGAAAAATACTATGGACTTATAATTTACACTTCCGAAATGGTAAATTACAGTTTGTCGCTTTTATATTTGGTCATTTTTTCATTTTAACTCTTAAAATTTATTTTTTCTCACTTTGACCCTTCGTATTTTAAGTTTTTCTCAATTTACTCCTAAAACTTATTTTTGTTCAAAATTAAATAGAAAATGCAACAATAACTGTCACATAATATAAAAATATATTATTATATTAAGATTTGAATTTGTATTAGAGGTATAAATTATATATAATAAAATATTTTTATACCAAGTGACTATCAATATATCATTTTTTTTTTTTTTTTGGCTCTAATTTTGACCATAAGTTAGTTTTAGAAGTAAATTGAAAAAAATTTAAAACATAAAGGATTAAAGTAAAAAAAAATAAATTTTAAAAGCTAAAGTGAGAAAGTGATCAAATATAAAAGAAGCAAATTTATAATTCACCTACCTTCAAAATTATCCAAAAATTGAGGTATATGGTGTTAATTTTCAATTGGTGTGACGCTGGCCACCGTTAGAATGAATGTACTAATATAATTTTTTGAATAATTTTCTAGATATAATATTGTTATTCTTTAAAGTTCTTCTTATTGAGCGTACCGCAAATTTCTTTTATATATTTATATTTATCAAAAATAAGTATTAATTTTTATTTTTTAAACAAAAATAATAAATTGTAAACTTTACCCATTGATACCTAGGTGTTTGTAGGCAGATTAATATCTGTTTTTCTTTTCAATAATATTATAGAATAATGTTTGAGAGCTCGAAAATATCTCCCCTCTAATCTCCCTAATGCCCAAAACGACGTCGTTTTGGGCATTAGGTTTTTTTTTCTTTTTTTTCTTCCATTTTCAGTCTACAGAGGAAGAGGAGAGGGAGAGAAGGAGGAGAGGAGGAGAGAGGGAGAAAGAGAGAGGAGAGGAGAGCTCCGATCGTCGCCGCCGCCGATCGTCCCCTCCTATGCCTCCGCCGCCGCAGCTCGTCGAAGCAGCTCCGACGTCGCAGTCCCGCCGCAGCTCGTCGCAGCCTCCGACCGCCGTCGCCCCGCCTCCGCCTCCTCCTCCCCCGAATATTATGCCCCCTCCAGTCCCTCCTCCTCCTCCTCCTCCTCCTCCTCCTCCTCCTTTCCTCCTTCTTCTTCTTCTCCGAGCTTCCTTCTTCTTCTGCTAAAAAAAAAATTCAAAAAGCATTTAAACGCCGCTTTTTGGTTCGGGAGATTAGGGGGTTCATTTGAATGACGAGTACGATTGAATATTATAATCGTGACATGTTATTTTATCTTATTTATCATGCTATTTATCATAACTACGGTTTATTTTGAGAAATAGATTAAAAATTGATTTTATATATATATTTTTTAAAATATAAATAAAAATAAAAAAATGATGTGATTTAAAAAAAAAAAAAGTCAACAAAATCAAAAATGGACTTTCAACCTGGTTGCCAATGGAGGCCTACATTAGACATAAATCATCAAGATGCATTAATAGTTATCATAGCTAAGCATCCATGTGCTGTACTTCCATTGCTCTTGTTTTTACTTTACATGTATCAGCTGAGTGTTTACTCTTTTTATACCGTCAATAACAGGTCAAAATAAATAAAAAGTCTAAATGCATAGATGATTAAATATAGATTCGAATACAAAATTTGTGTATTTGGTCGCCGGTCGGACGATCAGTCAGAATTTGTTGAACATAGTTGTCATAGTGTCAACCACGGCTGTCATCGTGGCCAAAGCTTGTCGACCGTGGTTGTCATGGTGTCAATCACAACCATCATAGTGCCTTTCGATCGTCTAATAGAATAGTTTCTATGCTTGATTCTATATTTAGTTCTCTATGTGCATAGCATTGCTGCAAAATAAAAGGAATGATTGTGTGTAGATAGCATAATAATCCGTATGTAAATTTTTTTATCAAATTCTTAATAAACATGAATCTTATGAATTCATCTAACAAGCCCTATTTAATTGGGACACTAAAGTGAATTTGATTTGAGCATATCTACCCTAATTGGCAATATTGAGATGGCACTTTTGACAACAAAATTTGACATTCAAATTATGTTTCACCCGAATTTTTTAAAGTGAGTTGTCAATTTGGCATCTCTTAGCAATGCGAAATTTAGCATACCAAAAGAAGATGCCAACTGCTTTTATTTTTATTATTTTAATGATAAAAATCAATAAAAAGTTCAAAAAATGTTAAAATAAAAGTAATAAAATGATAAATTTCACGTATCAGGTGAATTATTATTTTTAGACAAGTCAAATTTGTGTACATCAATTTGACACCCTTAGTTTTAAATAAAAAATAAAAAATTTAATAAATTTTTTTGAAATTTTGGATAGAAATGCTATTGTTTGTCACTTTTATTGGCATCTTTAACCTTATCCATAAGTTAATAAAAATTAAAATTAAAGAAAAAAATTCAATCAAACAAACTTATTCATAAGTAAATTAGTATATGACCCGTGCTATACACGAGATAAAATAATATAGGGCAAATTACCAGCACCCCTCTCGAAGTTTGACTAAAATACGGATTCTCCCTGAGGTTTGAAAAATTACAAATTGTCCCCTGAGGTCTATATTTGCATAACAAATGAAGAGCAATTTGTTATGCAAATATAAACCTCAGTAGGCAATTTGTTATTCAAATATAAACCTCCAGGGGCAAGATATAATTTCTCAAACCTCCGGAGAAAATCCGTATTTTAGTCAAACCTTGAAGTGGTGTTTGTAATTTGCCCAATAATATATTATTTTTTTCAATAAGATGCATATTATTTACAATTAATTTTTTTTATTTTACTGCTCATATGTAAAAAAATTAAATATAAATTTATGAGTTGTATATTAATTACTTCATCTCTCCACCAAAACAAATTTTAATCGGTAATCAATATGTGTTTTTAATTTTTTTGAAAATATAATAATAAATAATTTAGTTTATTTGTTTTCTCTCTCCCAACCCATACATTCAGTATTTTTCCTTTAAAATGTATAAACAATATGTTCAATTTACTAAAACAAAATAATAAAAAAAAGTACAAATAATTTTATAAAATGTGTTCATTCTATTTAAAAATTAAAAATATTAATTAAAAGTGCACAATTAAATGAAATTTTAAAATTAATAGAACTTATGAACTTTATAAAGAACAAAATAATAGTATAAGACATTTCTTTTTAAATTTTATTGATAAGGATTTCTATTATGAAAATTTTAAGTTACAAATATTTAGGATTGAATGGCCTAAACAATAGATTTTTTTTTTTTAATTTTTGTATTTTGAGACCTTAAAATTCTAAAAGCAGTCTTTGTTAAAAATAAATAAATAAAATCATTTACAATACTATATATTAAAAGGATTGGATAATCTCATTTTACTTTTTTATTTTTATTTTTTAGGTTATAGCATATTGCATTTTTTTTAGTTTTGTAATGGTTAAATAAGTCATATTGTTTAGTAATTTTGTTAGTTTTCTCAACTTTTTTTTTAAAACTTTCATTTATGAAGACTTATTTTTTCTTTTACTATTTTTCATTTTTAATGATTTTTTTTTAAAAAGAAAGAAATTGAATGAAATTTTTATTCGTAATTTTAATTTTGTGTAACTCATTTTTTTTATTTAAAAAAACATAGATTTTGAAAAAGAAAATTCAACATGATGAATTAAGGCAAGGAATAAAAGGAATAAGATTTTCTTTTTGGGGTAGGGACTAAACTGTAACAATTTTTAAAATTTTCACTTTTAGCTTGTTTTATGAAATAAGTTTTTTTTTTCTTCCTTTTTTTGACTTGTTGATATTTGAAAAATGACAAAAATGGATTTTATTACTAAAAAAAACTAAAAAAAATTACTTTAAAAACCTTAGGCTAATTACATACTTGGTGGGCTAATTTGCAATGTTTAAAAAATGTACTCATAGTTTTATTCAAATATATATCTATATATATATATATATATGATTCAAATTGTAATGTGAAGAATTTACTTTAGATCAAATTCTAAGTATTAATATGTAAGTATTAATTCCTACAAAACTCATTACTAAAGCTATTCCAAATTTTAACCCTAAACTAAATTCCAAATTAATTTTACATATTTGTTATACTCTTTTGTATGAATAGAGTTTTTCATTAAAAGTAAATGAATAACCTTTATTTCTTTGAGTGCACCTTCAATGAACAAACAAAAATAAAAATGAAATGTAAATATGTGAAAATAATATCACTATAAAAATATTAAATTATTCTACTTTTATAAACAATTCATACACTCCAACGAAGTTTTATTGAATAAATCATATATTATAATGGTGTTTGATTGAGCATCACTGTAAATACATTAAATTTAATTTCTCTAAATTAATAAACATATCACATATTCTAATGGAGTTTTATTGAGTATTACTATAAATATATTAACTCCACTAAACAGAAACATGCAGTAGAGTTATAAATTAATTGTATACCTGATATAAGCTTTAAGTTTAGATGAAAAAGAAAGTTTTGGTTAAGAGATACACCAATGTCCGAAATTTTTACAATTTTTGCTTTTTCTCAAGTTGATATCTATGGAAAGTTTGGGTGATGAGGCATAAATTAAGATGATACATTATATATATATAAAGAAGTAAATACTTATCTCATATATTAAAATGATAATAATTTGATTTTGTTTTAGTTAAAATAACTTTATCATTTGAAATTTGAATACTCAATCATTTAAGGATAATTTTTGTTGGTTTGTTTTTATTTTAATAGTCAATAATTTGGTTTTTAAAGGATATTATCTTTTATTAAATAAAATGATATATAATCCGACAAAAAATTGAGTATGCCATTATTTTAGTATTTTTAAAATTTAAAAATCAATATTATCTTATATATGTTAATACTTATCTGATTGTAATACTGAAATAGATTGGTTAAAAAATATTCTTATTTATCTTTCCATAGCTTTATTAATTTATTTATGTTCATATAAAAAAACATTATTTATTTTTATTTTTTTTTTATAAAGTGAGAAGAATATGGAGAGAGAGATAGATTAGTTAAAAAAATATTCTTATTTATCTTCTTAGAGCAACTCCAACCACACTCTCCACTTTTCATTAATTAAAGTACAAAAAAAGTACACTCTTTATTTTACTTAATTACTTTAGTTATTGTGTTATCTAACCACGCTCTTTATTTTAGCTAATCATTTAAACTGACTAATTAATTTTTAAAATAAAAAAATACTAATTGTTGATATTTTACTAATATAAATTTGCAATAATAATAAATTTGCCCATATAAACATACAACACCTGTAGAATGAGGAGAAAAAAAAAATACAAAATACAAACCGTAATTCATCAAACATAATTGAAAGAACATATAAAATTGCTACATACACACACACACACACACATATATAATATAAAATCCCAAATCAAAGACATAAATATTTAAAAATCTAAAATACATACATACATAATTGTTTGGAGAGCCTCACTACAAGAAAAATCACCTTTGGCGACAAAATTTTTAGTCGCCAAAGGTCCATTTTTAGTCGCCAAAAGTCGCCTTTTTACCTTTCCCGACTAAATTTTTTAGTCGTCGGTTTTGTCACGAATAAACGGTCGCAGAAGGTTTTGGCGACTAAAAAGGTTTTAGTTGGCAAAAAGACAGGTCTTTAGCGACCAAAGTTTTGGTCGCCAATACTCAATTCCACTGTTTAAAATTATATATTTGGCGACTAATCTTTTAGTCGTCAATAGTTGATGGAACGCCGACCAAACTGTTTAGTCGCCAAAACAAATACTTTTGGTAACTAATAGTTTAGTCGCCAAAGGTTGTTCGGTGAAAAAAAAAAAAAAAAAAAAAAAGACTAACTTTTTTGCTTTTTCTAAGATTTAAACCACCAACCTTCTACCTTCTAAAGGTTTAGCAACATACTCCTTCCACTATACCACTACAACATAACCTAAATATATATGCAATATATATTATTTATATACTATATTGACCCGTATTAATATAAAGGATTAATTACACTAATAATCCCTATAGTTTAGGACTTCTGTCACTTTAGTTCCTGACTTTTCAATTGTGACACATTTGACCCTGAATTTTGAATCTTGTTCCAAATAAGGACAATTGAAAATATTATTAGATTTTTGAAGGGTAAAATCGTCAATTGATAAAATATAAATTAATTTGACAAAAATAAATGTCAAAAAAATATTTTTAATTTTTTAAAAATTATTTTTATCTACAAATGATAAAATTATGTAAAATTAATAAAAATTACATGATTAATTTTTTAAAATTAATTTTACATGATTATCATCCAAACACATAATAAAAATTAATTTGGTAAAAATAAATAAATAAATGTCTAAAAAATTTATCAATTTTACATAATTTTATTTTTAATAGGTAGAATAATTTTTAAAAATTCAAAAATATTTGTTTGACATTTATTTTTGTCAAATTAGTTTATATTTTATCAATTTGACAATTTTACCCTTGAAAAATCTAATTATATATTCAATTGTCTTTATTTGGAACAAGATTCAAAATTCAGGGTCAAATGTGTCACAATTAAAAAGTCAGGGACCAAAGTGACACAAGCCCCAAACTATAGGGACTATCTGTGTAATTTTCCCTAATATAAAACTATATATATAAATATAATTATTTTTATGCAATATAATTTATGTAAAAAATAAATTATTTACTAAAAAATAATTAAAGCCACTTTTGGCAACTAAATATATTATTTAGTCGCCAATAATGTAATTTTGGGCTACAAATATATTTTTTAGTCGCTAAAAAAATAAGTTCCGGCTGAAAGTAGCATTTTTGGCGACTAAACCTGTTTTTAGTCGCCAAAAACGTCCCCTTTTGGCTACTAAACTGAATTTTAGTCGCCAATTGCTTATTTTTAGCTACTACATTTTTTTTAGTAGCCAAAAAGCTTCACTTTCAACAACCAAACTGTTTTTAGTGGCCAAAACACGTAGAATCAGTGACCAATCTGTTTTTCAGTCGCCAAAACCTATACTTTTGGCTACTAAATTATTTTAGTCGCCAAAAACCATCACTTTTGGCTACTAAAAAACCTTTCGTCGCTAAAACCCATACATTCGGTGACTAAATTTGTTTTTAGTCGCTAATAACCATACATTTGGCTATTAAACTCTTTTAGTCGCCAAAAGTCTTTATTTTTGGCTACTAATTCCATTTTAGTCGCCAATTGTGCTACTTTCAACGACGAAAATTTGGTTTTTAGTCGCCAAAACTGCTTTTCCTTGTAGTGCCTCTGAGGCTCTTCAATTGTAGCCACCAAAAAAATAGGATGGTAAAGTAGCTAGCCCATTGGCACTCATAATTAGACTTACATTGGCTAAAATACCTAACAAGTCTTGTTTAACTATCCCCTTAAAGATGCTCTTATAGCTATATCTTTTTTATGTTAACTTAATATTTTCTATCTATTTTTTTTTATGGTCATCTTTTTAAAAAAATAATAAATAATTAGAAATTAGGAAAAGGGCAAATGAGGCTAGAGGGTTGCCATGTGGGAAAGAGAAAGATAAGTTTGAATAAGAAAGCAAGATGAAGACTTTGGAAATTTTTGAAAACTGACTACATTTGCTTACATAGCGTGTTTTAGGAAGATGGTAAAAAGTTGATTTTTGACTTTTTATTAAGTTTTTTGATTTTTTTGAAAAGTGATTTGGAAAGTTGGTAAAAAACTACTTTTTTGCTTTTTGTATAATATTTATTTATTGTGTCACATCACATTAAAATGACCAAAATACCCCACTAAACTTAAGAAATTTACTGTTTGACCCAGGTAATTGTTTGAACAATTATGTAATTCATTGAGGGCAATTATGTAATTTTACCACATGCGTTTTTGTCCCTTCCCAAATCACCTTGCTTGCGTTTTTATGCTGCTTGTGGCGTTTTTGGATGGCTGCAAAACGCAGCTTTTTGTTTTCTTCCCAAAGGGCCACTATATACTAGTATAAAACCTGTATTATGCATAAGAGAGTCAAAATTTTATTTACAAATTAAAAATAATAAAGCCTTTTAAAGTATAAATATATATATTGCACAATCTTGATTTTATATTTCTCTTTGTTTTTAATATTTTATTAAAAATATTTAAATTTGAAAGAGAAAAAGAGATGTGATTTTAGTTGTGGTGTGAATCTAAGGTTGAGTTAGTAGATTTTGATTATGATAGAGATAATGTGGCAAATTTTTAGTAGTAAATATACATCAAAATTAGGCTTTATCTTGTTGGATGTTCTAAATTTTGAACCTTTACGCAATAAGATTTTTTTTTTTTTTTTAAGTGAACATTGGGCAACATGGTAAATAGTCTAATGATTATGATTTTTTTTTATATTTATTACATTTTTTATAATCAAATAGGTATGATTGAAATATAGTCAAGTATTTGACTCAATTGATCATGACCACATATGCCAATTAATTTATCTAATACATAAGTGTTTGCACTATAAAAAAAAATTAGGTGTTTTTATTTTTATTTTTTTTATTTGTAGTAGAATAAGATAAGTATTTTTACTGTTCAATTTTTTAAAAAAAAAAAAAATAAATAGTTATAATTAAGTTACAGTCAAAATATTTAACCCAATTGGAAATAGATGTTTTTAATTTTAATTTTTTAAATTTAGCCAATAGATGTAATTGAATTATAGTCATGTCTAATCCTTTAAATGATTAGACATCAATAAAAAAGTTGTTTTTAATTTTTAAATTTAGCAAACATGATTAAAGGATGATTCAATTGAAACCAAATTAATATTATTAGTTGATCAGTTTTTTTTTTCATAAGGAGTCTCAAGTTTTTTTTCGAAAGGAAATAAGATTAGGAAGAAATATATCTTAATATAAAACTAATCATTTAATAGAAAGAGCCATAATATCGCATACTTAAGCTAAACAGTACGAATTATATCTAGCAATTGACTTTCGCCGATCCATATATATATATATATGAATAATTATTCAAACTAAATATTGATAATTTTTATACTACACAATTTATTAATAAAGTTCTCACATAAACAATAAAATAGACAAAAGCGAGAATAAAAACAATACAAAATAAATAAAAGAATAGAAAAAAACATATATCAATTTAATAATTGCAATCAATCATTGAAATGAATTTTTAAGATATCATATATAACTAATAATTAGATCAATAGAGACTAAAAATATATAGTAGTAGTTATACCAAATATTATAGGACAAATAATATATTTGAGAAACATGCATAATATATATATATATATATTAATTATTGTGAGTTAAAATGAAGTGATTGATAATTGTAATATGCATGAATTATTCAATAAAAATTCTTTTCAGGTATTATCACAAATTACATGCAAATATCTATAAATCTAGAGCAATTGCAAGAAAAAGTTCATAGACCTAAGTAGATTTTATGTAACACTATATAGACTGTATTTAAATTTATATGAATTTGAACATGTTGCTTGAAAAGATCTATCATTAAAATATACAATAGAATAAAGATTAAAAAAAATTACACGAAATTTTATGGCTTTAAATAAATTTCAATTAAAAAAATGATTAACCTCAAGGGATTGTTTATAAAGCTCTATGTATATTATAATCTTCCCTAGAGAGGAAAAATAAATAAATTATTGGAGTTAGGAGATATAAAATATTAATATCTTAAAGAAACTTTTATGATCACCACTGCGCTAAGAGGAAAAGAAAAAAAAAAATATGGATGTTGTTTGGGGGTTTGTTTACAATGTTGGGTTTTGTTGGTGAATGTTCAAATTTATATGGGAACTTAATTTAAAGATAATGTGTTTTGAAGGTTTAGTGTTTAAATTCAAATTTGATTTTTGGATAAAGATAAGGAGCTAAAGATATCATAGAAAATTTAAATTTAAATTTAAAATTTTAACATTACATTTTTTTAAAATACAAATCAATTATTTTATTTTTTGTAAAAGCAAACATTTATCTGATAAATGCTAACACTTATCTGGTTGTTTATTTATTATTTTTGACCTTTTTCATTTTTTTATTTTTTTATTTTTTACTTTTTGTGTAAAAAGAAGTATGATCCAATAGAAATTGAGGATGGCATTCTGTAATTTTTTTTTAAATGTAAAAATTCAAAAATTTTGGATTGAGATTTTACATATCTATACCTAAAACTCTAAGGAAAGATATTATTTGATTTTTATAGTAGTAGTTATACCAAATATTATAGGACAAATAATATATTTGAGAAACATGCATAATATATATATATATATATATTAATTATATTGAGTTAAAATGAAGTGATTGATAATTGTAATATACATGAATTATTCAATAAAAATTCTTTTCAAGTACTATCACAAATTACATGCAAAGATCTATAAATCTAGTGCAATTGCAAGAAAAAATTCATAGATCTAAGCAGATTTTTTGTAAAACTATATAGACCGTATGTAAATTTATTTGAATTTGAACATGTTGCTTGAAAAGATCTATCATTAAAATATACAATAGAATAAAGATGAAAAAAATTACATGGAATCTTATGGGTTCAAATAGATTTCAATTAAAAAAATGATCAACCTCCAGGGATTGTTTATAAAGTTCTATGTATATTATAATCTTCCCTATGGAGGTTGTTCAAAAAAAAAATATATATATATAGAGGAAAAATAAATCAATTATTGGAGTTAGGAGATATAAAATATTAATTCCTTAAAGAAATTTTTATGATCACCACTGCGTTAAGAGGGGAAAAAATTATGGATGTTGTTGGGGGTTTGTTTCCAATGTTGGGTTTTGTTGGTGGATGTTCAAATTTATATAGAACTAATTTAAAGATAATGTATTTTTAAGGTTTAGTGTTTAAATTCAGATTTAATTTCTGGATAAAGATAAGAAGCTAAAGGTATCATTGAAATTTTAAATTTAAAATTTTAACATCACATTTTTTAAAAATAAAAATCAAAATTTTTTTTTTTTCAAAGCAAACATTTATCTGATAAATGCTAACACTTATCTGGTTGTTTATTTATTATCTTTTTACCTTTTTCATCATTTTTTTTTTTTGTTATTGGTAAAATGAAGTATGATCCAACATAAATTGAAGATGGCATTTTGTAATTTTTTTTTTAAATGTAAAAATTCAAAAATTTTGGATGGAGATTTTAGATAGACACTCACAAAGATATTATCTAATTTTAATTTTTTATATATATAACAGTTAGGAATAAGAGTTGTGGGATTTGTGGATTCTTCTTCTTTTCTTTTCTTTTTTTTTATATAATTTAAATTTACATGATATAGTGATAGACATGTAGGTTTCTATATACATATCTATACCTAAAACTCTAAGGAAAGATATTATTTGATTTTTTTATTATTATCTTTTATATAACAATTGGGGAAGAGAGTGAGAATTTCTAAATAGTGAGAAGAGAGGTGAAGGGAGATGCCACATATTTATTTATTTATTTATTCCAAAATTATGAGAATTTAATAATAAACATTTGGAGACTTTTGACATAATAACTACATTTGCTTATATATACTAGCATATCACCCGTGCTATGCACGGATTGTTTTTACAATTATCTATATATGTGAATTGCGATTTTTAAATGTCTTCTTTTTTTCTTTTTTTTAAATGCCGTCTTTTTTTTCTTTTTTATATTATATTAAAGTTTAATATTTTGACAATAATCATATGTGTTAGACTTTTCAATGAATTAAATGTTTTTTTTATTATATTATATTAAAGTTTAATATTTTGATAATAATCATACGTGTTTGACTTTTCAATAAATTTTTTTTATGCTTGTTCTTGATGCATTAAAGTGTTATTATGAGAGATAATAATCATATGTGTTGAGACTTTTCAAGGAATTCATATGTGTTGGATTTCAAAGAATTTTTTTTGATGTTTGTTCTTAATGCAATAAAATGTTATTATGAGAGTAAGACTTGGGATTGAGAGAAGTTAATAAATGCTAAGATTTTTTTTTTTTGTTAAATCAAAAAATTAGGAAATTTAGATTGGGAGATTGGAACTCCCACAAAACTTGGGGTTAAAAACCCCCTTTTGCTTAATATATAGTATAGATTTGTAATTTTTTTTTTAAATGTAAAAATTCAAAAATTTTGGATGGAGATTTTAGATAGACACTCACAAAGATATTATCTGATTTTAATTTTAATTTTAATTTTTTATATATATAAGAGTTGTGGGATTTGTGGATTCTTCTTCTTTTTTCTTTTTTTTTATATATAATTTAAATTTACATGATAGAGTGATAGACATGTAGGTTTCTATATACATATCTATACCTAAAACTCTAAGGAAAGCTATTATTTGATTTTTTTTTATTATTATCTTTTATATAACAATTGGGGAAGAGAGTGAGAATATCTGAATAGTGAGAAGAGAGGTGAAGGGAGATGCCACATATTTATTTATTTATTTATTCTAAAATTATGAGAATTTAATAATAAACATTTGGAGACTTTCGACATAATAACTACATTTGCTTATATATACTAGCATATCACCCGTGTTATGCACGGATTGTGTTTACAATTATCTATATATGTGAATTGCGATTTTTAAATGTCTTCTTTTTTTCTTTTTTTTTAAATGCCGTCTTTTTTTCCTTTTTTATATTATATTAAAGTTTAATATTTTGACAATAATCATATGTGTTAGACTTTTCAATGAATTAAATGTTTTTTTTATTATATTATATTAAAGTTTAATATTTTGATAATAATCATATGTGTTTGACTTTTCAAGAAATTTTTTTTATGCTTGTTCTTGATGCATTAAAGTGTTATTATGAGAGATAATAATCATATGTGTTGAGACTTTTCAAGGAATTCATATGTGTTGGATTTCAAAGAATTTTTTTTTATGTTTGTTCTTAATGCAATAAAGTGTTATTATGAGAATAAGACTTGGGATTGAGAGAAGTTAATAAATGCTAAGGTTTTTTTTTTTTTTGTTAAATCAAAAAATTAGGAAATTTAGATTGGAAAATTGGAGTTCCCACAAGACTTGGGTTTAAAAACCCCCTTTTGCTTAATATATAGTATAGAAGTATAGATAGTATATAACAATTGGGGAAGAGAGTGAGAATATCTGAATAGTGAGAAGATAAGTGAAAGGAGGTGCCACATATTTATTTATTTATTTATTCTAAAATTATGAGAATTTAATAATAAACATTTGGAGACTTTTGACATAATAACTACATTTGCTTATATATAGAGTATAGATAGATAGATAGATAGATAGTATATATACATATATATATATATAAGGAAAATGGACTTTTTAGGAAAATGGACTTTTTAAATTTGTTTAATTCGAAATAAATTAAAAATTGACCTAATTAAAGATTAAACAGTTAAGATTGCTTAATTCGAAATATACTTCCAACTCAAACAATTGTTAACTTTTAAACAATTAAAAAAATCCCTATTGTTTAGCATTCATTTATTTTTAATTTTATAATCCAACATCAAGAAAAGAAAGAAAAAGTGAATTATTTCATTTACATAAAGTGAATCTTATACTCTCATTTATATAAACAAAATGAGATTTTTAATGAGAATTCTTATGATCAATATCTCAAACTATTTATTTTTGATTTTCTTAATTTTAAACAATTAAGAAAATCTCGATTGACTAGCTTCTATTTAACTTTTATTTTATATAATATGAAAAAAAGTAAACATAATTATCATATTTTTATTAAATAATATATTATTTTATCTCGTGCATAGCACGGGTGATATGGTAGTGTATTATATAAAGTGTAACGCCCCAAAAAAATACAAATAATCTAACTCATAAGAGAAATGAATATAATAAAGTTAGGCTATGTTTGTTTGGGCGGACATGTGCTTGGGATTGGACTAATAGTCCAATAAAATTATTAATCCGATGTTTGGTTAAAAAATTAAAGTATGAACTAACAATTCATCTGGATATGGTATTCCACATAGGATGGACTATTCAATCCTATATAGGGGGTGTGATATAAATTGGAGAATTAAGTCAAAGTTTGGACTAACTTATCAAATGACCATAATAGAGGCATTATGGTCAATATATTGGATGTCTCATGTTCTGTCATATCCTATCCATTTCAATTCCCTTAAATAAATATCGGATTGGATAATATTTTGTTAATCCCTCCTTATAATCATAACTCAATCCAAACATAGGATAGGATACACAATCCAAAGGATTCGTAGTCCTAGAACTATTAGTCATGGGAATGTTAATCCAACCTAATCCAGTCCACCCAAACAAACATAGCCTTAAGGTATTTCCATTTATCAGAGTTCGTATTACAAAAGATATTACAGGCATCATACATTCATAAATGTTCCTCCTAAATCTATAGCATGTAATACTAGTTAATAACAACAAAATAATACCCTACAGACTTACATCTTTCTAAGACATTATTTGGTTACAACAAAAGATAGTCATAAGCTCTGTACATATAAAGCCCTAGTCTTGAATAAATATTTAAACACAAAATAACAAAATAAAGCTTCTAGCTCCTAAGTCCTCCCAAGCTACGTCCTTGGAGGAAGTATGTCACCGGTACCTAAAAATGGTTTTCCAAGTAGGGTGAGCCAAAACCCAGTAGAAACAGTCTAACACAATATATGAGATTTAACTAAGATATAAGTGTCAGATATATTCCATGTTTATGACAGATTCACATTTTTCTCATAATTACACGATACCGACATTCACATCTTGATCCATTCCATTTATTCATTTCAGACTAGTTCATTTCATTTCAACTCATAGACCACATTTATACTTTTTAGAATAACCCAATTGAAACTACAACCCAGTAGTTTTCAATCAATATAACTATCACATAAAGACTTCAATTTTGCTATTTTACGAAAATTTTGTCCGTGGGATCAGTACCCATGTAAACATAAGATTTCGAGACTTTCACCCTAGACACTCCAACCAATTTAATTTTCAATGGAGTCCATCCCCTTTCTCCTCCCAAAACATGGAGTACATCCCCTTTCTGCTCCCAAAACATTATACATATACAATGTATTTAAACGTGCCGTCGTATTCAATGACTATCAATTATACATATTCAATGTCTTAACACACTGTCATATTCAATGACACAGTTTAAATGATTAGTTTCAATTCACCTAATCTTAATGCAATTTCTACAACAATCATTGTTATCCTCCACCGATAGCCCAATACAGATATTTCTAAACAGATATACAATCATTATAATAAATCATTTATCAAATTTCCCTAAATGAGTGACTAAATAAATCCAACTACACTTTTTGTTCATATATCCTCCCAATTTCATATTTTTCATACCAATTTCACATTTTTCATATAAAATGATTAATTCAAACATTTTAGGGCAAAATTCCCCATTTTCCAAATATTTTCCAAAGGCCAAAATCAACTATTTAAACACAAGATAGCCTCATATCCAAACCCCATGGTCAACTATACAACACTACATAGGAACCCCTCTTTTAAGCTTGAACTCAAACCCTAAGTTTTCTCAAAGCACCCAAAATCTCACCATTTATACATAATAACAAATAACTAGGTTAAAACCCATATTAAGATATAGAATATCCCTACCTCAAGTATAGAAGCCCAAAAAGAAGTGGAGGAACTTCAAAAGTGACGAAACTTGTGATGACCGAGTATGTCTTTAGTTTCGCTCTTCCTTGCTTAACCATTAGATTTAACCTAATAGAGTGTCGAGTTAATTTAGAGCCATGTTGAGTGTTTGGGGTTGTGTTGTCCGGAGTGGGTGTATCTCAATGTAATTCATATTCTCGTTTTTATTCGGTGTTGAAGTTTCTTTCTTCCGGGAAGTGCGAGGCCAAGTCCGGAGCACTCGAGAGGCGAGACAGAAATTTATGGGCTGCTGGGCCAGGGCCGCACGTGCGAGGCCCTAGGCTGCACGTGCGGGGTAGGGCCGCACGTGCGGGGAGTGAAGCCGTACGTGTAGTGAAGGTTGAGCAGCAGGGGTTTGCATTTTGTCTAAAAAGCTCGTGCGGAGTGAGGTGCGGAAAGTGGGCACCGCACGTGCAGTAATGAAGGCCGCACGTGCAGAAGAGGCACGCCGCACGTGCGGAAGAGGCACATCGCACATGCGGGGAGAGGCACCGCATGTGCGACCAACTGGGCAGTCCGAAGCCCTATTTTTTTTCCCTCTTTTGTCCAAATGTATCTCTCATTTTAGACATTTCTCTCTCACTCTAAACCCTATTTTCCTCCTCCTTCTCTCAAGAAAATCTCCTCACACACTAAGACCTTTTGATTTTGCAAATTTTTGGGTCAAGATTATCATCATCTTCCTCTAATCTTGAAGATCAAGCTAGAGCTCCTCTTGGTATAGTGGGTGTTGAAGAATCCTCCATTAAAGCTAGGGCTTTTTTTTCTTTATCATCAAGGCCTTGAGGTAGGGATTTCTTGAGTCATATATACATGTTTTGCATTGAGGTTGTTGATTTGAAAGTTTTCTTGAAGTTATTGTGTTGATTTTGATTTTGTGATTCAAAAATGTAGAGAGTTTTGAAGGTAGGTTTGTATCTCAACCCCTCTACTACTACTTGAGGGTTTTCCTCTATTTGAGTCATGAAAAATGGTTTGATGGAGTTCTCTTAGGAAATGAGGGACATTTGTTTTGACGAAAACCCTAGAAATTGCGGATTTTGAAAAAATAGAAAATATGCTTTTGAAATTCTTATTTTCTTGTGTCAAGAGGATGAATAAAAGTTTCATCAAATGTTTAGCAAAATAGCAATATACTTGATAGATGAGAAATGAGATGTTATTTTAACATTATTGCTAACACTTGAACTTGTAATGCTATGAGATGATAATTGTTGAGCACCATGGATTTTGAGAATTGAAATCTTAGAAGTTGATGTTTGAAAAATTCATATAGTCTTGGAATGGCTAGAATGTTAAGAAATGTGTACAATGAGAAGTTTTGCTATGTGTTGATAGCATCGATTGAGCATGTAATTATTTTGTGAGATGGCATTGGAAAACGGAAAAAAATGAAGAAATGTTATGAAATGTTGATTGTTGTATCATATTCTCATTTAAATTTTTGTTAATTTTCTACATCTTGTCATGGGTTAGAAAACATTCACATTGAGAAAGGTTATATTGAAATGGAATCTATAGTTATGTTAAAGGGGTAAATACGTTGGTAAGTCCAGTTAGGCGGTGTAGATGAGATTGATAAGTTGGCCTGAGTGTCAGGGGTGAAAGATCGAAAATACGCGCGGAGGAGGTACTACTTCCCTTCTGGTTAGCAACTGGTAAAGTGGAGTATTGGTAGAGCTCGTAGAGCCTATTTGCAGACACCAACTTAGGGATTATCAGTGTCGTATTTACCGCCCCTATTGATTTAAATATTGGAAGTTTTGAAATTGATGAGATTGAAAAATATTATTGAGAACATGGTGATTTTCAAATAGTGCATTGAAATGAAATTCCCCTTTATTTTGGCATTTGCATGGCTTTTCCTTTGCATTTTTAATTGTTGAGGGAATTTGCATAACTGTATATACTTTGTGAGAATTCTCTACTAGGCTTTATACTCACCCCTATGGGACATTGGTGCAGGTAAAGACGTGGTGATCCCGCCAAGTTGAGGGCATGGATAATTGTGAAGAGTACATATCTCTATTTTGTTGAGATTTGATTGCTAGCCAAGGGCTATTTTTGTATGGGTCCGAGAGGCCACTTTTGTGTAACCAGGCTTAAGCCTTGGAAGTTGTAGCCCATAAGGGCATTTATTCATTTTGAGAACTATATGTTTCACATGCTATAGATTCATGTGTTTTTCTTACCAATGAATTTATAACTTGCATGTGAAACTTTGTATAAACGTTGTTGATATATGATGTAAAGGTTGGAGTTATGTCATTATTATTCGATGAATGTTGGTTAATATGGTTGGGTTGTGTTTGATTATTTTGGGGGCGTTACAACTTGGTATCAGAGCTACAGGGTTTGAATACTTGGAGCTCGCGGGAAGTGGTTGTTATACCACAATGGGTTCATTTCACATGATTAGGAAATGTTTTGTTTATTCGTGACTATGTAATAGCATGCTTATATGGTTATATGGGTATGGGATTGGACTTTTGGGATGTTATTTGCGCCTATTAGATTCCTTGAGGTCTTATTAGAAGGGTACTTAATCAATACTCATTCTACTAAGAATTTTTGGTTTCTCATAGGACGAATCTCATCACTAAAGGATAATTCGTATGTGTTTACATGGCTACGTGCTTATATAGAGTGAATTGAATTGTTTGTGTTAGAATGTATATAGTTGTTATAGTTTAACGTGTGAGACAAGTTACGAGCACATTTGAAATTATGTGCTAAATTATCTATCTTGTTCCTTAATTAGGATGTTAGGAAGGGTTCAAAGTCGAGGTGGAAGACGTGGTAGAGGCCGCCGGGGTGTGCATGGGGTACCGGTCCATGAGGTACTAGTGCAAAAAGAAGGAGTAGGCCAAGCTAACGTGGCCGAACAAGTGGGGCAAGTGGGTCAAACCGCAATGGGGGCCCTAGCTCGGGAGATGGCAGGGGCTTTAAGGGAGTCCATGAACATTTTGAGGGCGGAGAGCCAAGCTAGGGAGAACGCCGTGGAGACAAGGGCGAGCTTCCTCACGAGGGAGTTTTTGCAGGCCAAGCCGGATGAATTCCATGGTGGCCCCGAGCCAAAGAAAGCAGACGAATGGCTTGAACAGACAGTGAAGACATTCAAGATGCTTCACATAGAAGACAGTGAGCTTAAAGTGACTCTTGCGAGTTACTATCTCAAATGTGACGCAGGCCAATGGTGGAAGTATGCCAATGGCCAAATTGAACCAATATAGGAGGCATTTGTAGTGGCCTTCCAAGACAAGTATCTTCCTCCCAAGGCTAGAGAAAGGTTGAGGCAGGAGTTCCAGGACCTTAAGCAGCTTAATATGTCTGTGGCCGAGTTCGAAGCAGCCTTTTCTAGTTTGTCCCGATTTGCACCGGAATTGGTAGCAACGGAGGAACGCCATTGTATTGAGTTTGAGAAGAAGCTTAGAACCAAGATCTTGTTCAAAGTTACCGGGAATATGATCCGAAATTATGATTGCCTTGTGGAGGCGGCCGCACATGTAGAGATTATCGTGGAGGCCAAGGAGGAGAGACTTCAGAATTCGAGGTCTAGGGACCAAGGGTCACAGGGAGACTATAGGCTCAACAAGAAGAGCAGAAACACTTTTACATCCCAGTCTCAGCCGTAACAGTCTAGATTTACCTTCCCTTTGCCAAGTACAGGCCTGGAAAAGAGTGCACTGAGTGGGTTTTCTTACTTCAAGTGTGGCCAACTGGGTCACAAGGCCTTTGCTTGTCCACAGAAGGGAGGAGGACAGCAGATGTTGCCACCACCACCACCTAACCGATCCCAAAGTCAGTCTCAGAGTAGGGGTCAGGAGCCTACTTGCAGTACGGTCAGTCAGGGCATATGAAGAGAGCTTGTCCGTAGTTGGGAGGCGCATTTGGCGCATCGGGGTCGAGGTAGACTCAAAGCCATTAACAGACTCACTCAACTCAAACTTCATGAGTTCATCAGGAAACCGCTTCGACTCAGTCAGTTCAGCAAGCCTATGCTTCGAGGGATGAGCAGATTGAGCAGAGGCCACAGGGGCGCGTGTATGCAGTTACCGTGCCAGAGCAGTTGCCAGGATCCTCGGTAGTGAGAGGTATTTTTATTGTGTGTAATTCTTTAGCTAGTGTGTTGATAGATACGGGTGCGTTTCATTCATTCATATCTGCTGCATACATATCTGCAATGAGGTTAGAGGTGGCACAACTAGCATCTCCACTCAGAGTAGAGTCACCGGTTGGGGGTACAGTTGACTTAGATTGGGGATGTAGCGATTGTGAGATAGAGGTTTTCGGGCGTAGACTTCTGTTTGCCTTTGTGTTGCTAGACATGTCGAGTTTTGACGTCATTCTAGGCATGGATTGGTTGTCTTCTTATCGGGCAATGATTGATTGTTTTCATTAGAGGGTTACAGTGTGCACCCCAGGTGGTGATTGTTTTTACTTTCTGGGAGACAAGGTTGATCGGGTCTTATCGCCAGTGTTTGATCCTCGTAGTAGAAACGAGCTTAGTGGTCTTCTTGCTACTCTCTTGGATAGTGAGAGTTGCAGAACTCGAGTTGAGTTACCAAGGGTAGTGTGTGAATACCCGGACGTTTTTCCTGAGGACCTTACTAGTTTGCCACCCCACCAGGAGATTGAGTTCACCATCGACTCAGTGCCTGGAACGGCACCAATTTCTATGGCGCCGTATAGGTTTGCACCTGAGGAGTTGCATGAGTTGAAGATTCAACTCCAAGAGCTTTTAGACAAGGGCTTCATTTGCCTTAATACGTCACCTTGAGGAGGGTCGACTCTCTTTGCAAAGAAGAAGGATGGGTTGTTGCAGTTGTGTATCGACTCTCTCACAAGTCCCAATCTGTGGTGAATTACGATTCTGCCCATAAGGTATGAGGTTTAATGATGAATTAACAAGTTGGCGTATGTTACAGCATGCCACATTGGGCAAAAATGCACTATAGTCTTGTATGGGCTGATACGTTATATGGGCTTGCACACATCACTAAACTAAGAAGATGTGGTTATGAAATGTCAACGTAAATAAACGTTTCAGCCCAATTCCACATCGGGTCAAGCCTACACTAGGACTTAAAAAAACCAGTCTGGATAACCACACCGTCGTAGTTCATGGGTGACGTCCAAAAGGAGTTAAGACGATATTGTACCCCCGTCAACGATCCAACGGTGCGCACATTCCAAGCCAGAGTGTAGCATCAAATTACACATCCCCCTGTTGGAGTTCACATTGATCAACCTTCAGTCGGACCAGGGACACACAAAGTTGAACATCTAATTTCATTGTGATTTGAAACGTGCAAGTTTTAGGGTTTCTGTGGAACTACGTCGCCTCCGATTTGAACAGAAATTGCCGATGCAATGAGTTATTTGGTGACCACATAAGGGAACCATATTTTCAAAATTGTTATAAATCTATTTCTGGATTTTCAGGGATTTAAGTTTGGTGGATCACAGTGTTATCGGAGGCGTATCCTAGTTTGAGAAAAAGGAAATCGCATTAAATCCCACCAAATCAACTTTCGTTGGGCGGTGGTCCTGTTTTTTGAAGCGTGTGTGACATATTTGGGAGGACACGACATTTGATTTCCAAACCAATGAAACAGTTCTGCTAGTGTTGCTGTGTGAAAGTACGAACCACCACTTCCAGGATGACGGCGGAGCGCAAGAGTAAGTATCCATGTCTATATTGTTATATGTTTTGCAGCTTATTATTTAAATATGTTTTGGTGTGTGTGTTGGTAATGTACCAGTGTTTTCAGTTTGCTGAGATTGTGATTGATGGGGTTGTGGATGTAGGATTTGGTGTAGTTTGTGTTGATGTTGGTTTGGTTGTAATGTGTTGGTGGTTGAGTGTCGTGTGGAATGTATGCAGTTGTCGGGTATGGGATATAGGATAGGAGTGTACGTCATTTGGGATTGGCGTGTGGTTGGTAATTTGTCGGTTAGTAGTACGTATCGTTGAATGTAGTGTGTTGATGGGTGAGGTTCTCAGGGGTAATGGTTGGTGTGGGTTATGTGACTGATAGAGTTGTGGGGTTGGTGCCCTTTGTGGTATGTTCTGGTGTGGTTGTGGGGTATGATGTGGGGTGGTGGTGGGGTAGGATAATAATTGGTTATGTGGTTGTGTTTAGCATCGGAGTGATGTGGTGGGATGTGCATGTTTCTTGGGGGAAGGGGTGTGTGTGGTTGTATTGGGCATGGAGTGATGAGGTGGTTATGATGTTGGTAGTGGCGATTTGACAACGCGTTGCACACATTTATGGCGTGAGAAATTCAGTTTTGAGTCGTAGGTGTGTGATGGTATTTATTTATGTTTTTTTTTGGATTTTGTGGGGGTTATGAAGGGGGGATTGACGTGAAGGGGGTAGTTTGGTAGGATGGATTGATTGAATCGTAGTAATTTGGGCATAGGAATAACGTGTTTGGCATGTGTGTGTTATTTTTTGACAATTATAAATTGTGCATGCTGGTGTGTTATGTTACAACGTTTGCCATGTAGCGTGCATATTGAGTAGGGTCATGGGGGATTAGGAAGAAAATAATGTGGGCTGCATCCAATTGTTGTTGGGGTTAGCGTATCAGTGTTTTCAGCTTGTATAGATTGTGATTGATGGGGTTTTGAATGTGGTGTTTGATGTTTTTTTGTGTTGATGTTTGGTTCGGTTATAATGTGTTGATGAGTGAGTGATATACGGGATGTATGCATAGTTGTGTCATGGCAATGTGTGATGTAGCCGGGTGTGGTATGTAGGGTATGGTAGTGCATCATTTAGGTTTGGCATTTGTTTGGTAATTTGTGTGGCAGCAGTGCGTATTGTTGAACGTTGTGTGATAATGGGTGACGTTCTCGGGGGTATCTGTATGGTGGAATTTGTGTGACAGTTGGGGTTGTAATAGGCGTGGAAATGTTGCTTGTTGTGGTACGTATTTGTGTGGGCGTGGGGTAAGATGGGAGTTGGTGGTGGTGTGGTGATGATGAGCATGTTGGGGGGGTTTTGTGTTGGTTGTTTGAGGGATGTGGTGGTTATGTTGTTGTTAGTGGTTGGTTGGTGGCACGTTGTACGCCATTGTGAAAATTACAGAATTAATTTTGGATACGTGGGGGCGTGTTAATGTGTAATCATGTTTGTTTATAGTTTGTGGGGGATATGAAAATTTGGTGGAGTGTAGCTTGGTAATTTGGGCTAGTGTTTAACTTGTCCGCTATGAAGTGTGTGTTTGTTTTTGTAAATTTTAAACTGTTCCTGATAGTGTGTTACAGAACGACAATTGTTGTGTACCATGCGTAATAACGAGGAGATTGGGGGATTAAAATCACATAATCCGGGGGGCATTTGACTGTAAAAAGGGTTTGTTGTTTGGTTTTTTTCCCTAATCAGAATGGTGGTGTTTGTGCATTATTATAATTCAATTGAATCATGTGCTGAACGCACGTAATGTTGCAGTGGGATGCGGGATGGTGTAATGTGTTCCATAAAATGAGCATAATGTGTTTGTTTGTGTGCTGGTTTGGAATGTTTAAATTTTTTGGATCTACTTGTTGGGTGTATTTAACATTAGAGTGACTTTTTTCTATGTTGTTATTGTATTTATTTTTTTTGGCAAAGAATGTAATAGAACTGTTATTGATTTTTGTTTTGATGATGCAGAATATGTGACAACATCTAACCCATGCACGCGTTCAAGGGATATGTTGAGGTTGACTTCCGTTAGTGGGTCTCCCACAAAGAAACGTGGCACGGGGATGCAAGGGCGTATCTTGTTCAAGCAAGTAAAACCATTGAGAAATATCCCAGCAACCTCCAAAGTCGGTAAAATGAGGTTGAATTACTGGTCAAACATCACGGGCATAGTGAATATTGTGTCCACCTCTGGATTGACAGCAGCACACCAAACCCACCTGATGAAAACACCATTGTGGATGTTGTTTGACGCAATCGTCCGTAATGATCTGAACCATCAGGAGTTCAGGAAGTGCGATAGCTTGGTTTACAAAATTGTCCAAACATATGATGCGAATGATGATGTATTTCATATCGGGAATAGGACGTTGAAACTTCGTGACAACAACTCTCAAACGGGCCGTGTCCACCGTCTAATTTTATTCAACGGAGGTATACGAATGTGACACGCATTAGCTCGACTCTTGTCAGAACACTGTTTCTAGAAGCGGTCACCGATACTCGTAAGGAAGACGTTGAAGACGCAGCTAAGTTGTTAACATTGTATGTATGTGTGAAGTTGTTTTTCTCAACATCTGCTGAATTTGTGAGTTGGAATTTCATTCGAATAATAGACAAACTAGACACAATGAAATTATACAATTGGAGTTCGTCAATACGGAACGTACTAATGGGATCAGTGAAGGAGTTTTTTCAGACCCCAGAAAAAGTGACTGGTCATGTGGTCGTCCTTTTGGTAAGTGTCTGGACTAGAATTTAGCTTTATTATCGGTACGTTGTTTTGAAATTGGTTTATAGTTGGTCAATTATTGATGTTGTTGTAATGTATGCAGTATTGGTTATGTGAACACACAAATGTTGTGGATGCGCAAAGTACTGGTGTGTTTCCAAGATTTTGAAATGGAATGTGAGCAGTCTCATAGCAAAAATGCAAACCGTTACACTGTCAGACGGTGATAAATTTGAGGTAAACAAGATTGGTGTCATGGTGTAACAGTTAGTGGATGTTGTGATTTTATTTTTGGCAGCATGTATAGTGTTGGTTATGATGTGCTTTGTGTGGCATTTGTTGATTTCGGGTACGTTTATTTAAGTTTTGTATTTGTGTAGGTGCTTTCGGATCGACTGCGGGTTTCGTCATATGAGCGGGCACAACTACTTGGTGATTACAATGTATTGGATCCTGAGTTGGGCGATGATTTCGAGGAAGTTGTTGCATGTGGTGTTGGACGTGTGTGTGGTAATGTGGATGTCGAATCTGATGGTAATGAGAAAGGGTGTGATGGGGGGCATATTGATGACAATGGGGAAGGACGTTCTGTTAACGACCCCAATGCAAGCGGTCATAGGAAAAATGGATCAAATGGTGTGAGTAAGGTGTCAGATGCGAAAAATACACAGCAGACAGTTGGTAATGGCCCCTGTGTACCCCTAAACATTGAACATGCATACAAAATAATAAATGGACTAGAGGCTGAAAACAAAAGCAAAGACTTTTTGATTGCCAAGTTAGAGGACCAAATTGGGAATTTGACAAAAGCACTTAAGGTGCAAGCATCGAACTTGTTTGTTGGATTCAATGGATGTTTAAAAGTGAAAGAAGATGAAATCGCACGATTGGGCATCATTATTGGGGAATTGAGAAGGACGATAGCCAAGCTTAAAGATCAGTTTGTCGCTCGACCTAATCAAACAACGACAGATGCGCCCCGTGACTGTGATGCCGATGCTGGTTTGGATTCATTTGAGTTTGGCAATGCGACGGATGAGTCATGTATGATGATTCATTTGAGTTTGCCGATACATGATGTCAAGCAGCGTGTGATAAGCCATATGGTCAGCGTGGAGTCGCCAACAGTTACTTGCATTGGTCTGCATGACCAAATTGTGCATAGAGAGACAGGGGTTGACGTCAACGTGCTCTAACCAGAAATGCAGGTAACCGGTGAAAGGTATTTGGCAGTGAACGAGGGGTTAGATCGTCAGAATTCATTTGTTAGAAATATTAAGCAGAAGGTTAGATGCAAACGGAAGTTACCAGAGTATGAGTACCCACTGGCAGATGGACGTTTGAGGAATGTCGGTATAGAATTAAGGGGGGCTATAGTAGAAGATGGTGAGTTCAGTTTTGGGCTCATTGACTGCGATGATGATGTAGTCGTAGGTGAGGTTAGCAAAGTGGTCAAATGTCGTATGGGTTTCGGTTTGAACCACCATCTGGCTGTATGGAAATTAATACCAAAGGAAATAAAACGCCAATTGACTACCACTTACGAGAGCCATGGTGACAGGTAAGTATGACATCGTTATTTGTTGAAGTTATGTTTTTTTGTGTATGTAAAACTAAACGTGGTTTCCCCGTGCAGGGCAATTGTATGGGCTGGCATGAAAGAAGATGTTTTTGTGTATTTTTCCGACATTAGAAATCTGGTCCGCCCAGCTGGAGTTAGAGGAAATGTAGGTGCCTTCAAAATATTGTCAACTACTTAATGAAGTGGTGTTTTGGGAAGTTGGTAAAAAGCTGACTTTTTGGCTTTTTTGGAAAAAAAGCTAAAAAGCCAAAAAGCTGGCTTTTTTAGCTTCTTCCCAAAGTGCCCAGAAATGTAACATGTGCGTATCTCCACAAATGTAGCATTATGCAGATGATAATATGTATGCTGATTAATGACAGGTTATTAACGCTTGTGCGAAGCTATTATTGAGCGAACAAGACGTGTTAGCAGCAGGGATAGAATTCCCAGAGAAGTTGTACTTCTTCATAAGCATATGTTTGGTAAGGAGAGTACGTGATTCGTGTTATGTTTGTGGTATGTACTGTTCCATTTATGTGGTTGGTTTGGAATGTTTTTATGTTGTGTAGGACATGGCGAAACATACAAGCGTAATGTCGAGGGATAAGTATATTGAGACACACATGCGGGCCGCTGGTGAGTTTAGGTATATCTATTTCCCAATTTGTTTCAAATCACATTGGACACTAGTTGTTTACGACACCGAAGATGGCGTTTGGAAACATTACAATTCTTTGAGGCCATGCAACAGAGGCAAAGACATACACTACAAAGAGGCGCTACTTTTGGTACGTTTGTGTAATTTTGAAAGTAATTATAGGGTTAGCAAGGTTGACTGAAGCTCTTGATCAGCCATTTGTTATGGCATGGTGACATGTTTTTATTGGTGATGGGTTTCCCATTTTCTTTATTGTATGTGCTGCAGAAAGAGCAAGTGTTGAACTACGTACGGCGGACATGTCAGGCATCATCACATGGAAATGTGGTTGGTACACAGGATGAAGATGGAATTATTGAATCTATCGTGGATTGCTGCCAACAGCGTCCAAATTTGTACGTTGACATGTCTTTTTGTTATGGCATTTATTCACCATTTTCATTATTAGATACCATATTTGCTATGTTGCATGTCTAAATCTGTTTTGTTGTTATTCACAGTCCAGACTGCGCAATCATTGTGTGCTACATTGTGCAGTATTATGTACACCACATTCCAATCAAACGTGCAATGAAAGACATTAACTGCATTAGTGCACATGCTGCTATGGTGAGGGCTTTTATGGGTGACCATGTTCGTGGGCTGAAAGATGGTTCGGACGAAACTCGAGGCTGACATTTGATATATTTTGTTTCAGTAATGACACATGTTTCGCTTTCTTATATTTGGTTATGCATAATTTTGATGTGATAATTTAACGGTAGTGTTTTTGGGATTTTGCATTTACGTTGCATTTCATTTTGGTATGAATCGACCATATAATGAAATTGATTTGGTTTAAGACAATGTAGTTGTGAATATGTTAGTGTGGTGTTTATTGCTGTCCGTGTCATGATAAAAAGATTACATACTATAGGTTGCATACACGTTGTTCGTATATTGGTGTGCGATATGTGTTATTTAGTGTGGATTTTTGTAGAGTCAATATGCGCGTATCGTGACTATTAATTTGATATGAAGGTTAGATACTGTGTCCATTTGTGCTTCCCCAAAGTTGTGTTGGAGCGAAACTGGTTATTATGGGCGATGTTGCAGCGTTTTGCAAATTGCAAAAGTTGAAGTGTGTCCATGTGTGGCACATGATGTTGTTAACAACCATACGCGTCCTTTGTGAATACATGAAGCATTATGGGTTCACTGTTTTTTGTGCGTTGCATACATATTACACATATAAATGCTTGTGCATGTTTATATTCTATGGAAAAAGCTTGTGCATGTTTATGTAATCTAAAATGGACGGACATGGTTGCAAGCAGGTGTATGTATATGCTCAATTATGTTTGGTCATTGTATGGATTAATTTTATATGGCTGCATGAAACTTGTTGAACGTAATGGTCACAAACGTGACTAATGATATTCGGCGAGGTTGTGTTGTTTTTGGTATGGGTGATGTGACAGTGTGGAGTTAAATAAAAATGCGAAGAGTTTCATGCGTATGCACGGTATCGTAAAAATTAATTTACTACATGTTGGGTGTGGATGTGTTGCGTCCAGGTTCGAACACGAGATAATGCACTATTTTTAACACTTGTTTAATGTAATGAGTTTTTGGACGGAAACGAAGAAAATATTCATAAAATGATCGTGCTATGGGACATAGATTGTACAAGTGCGATGTGGTAACTGAACCCGGGGTGACTTTGGACCAAACCCGAAAGGAGTCCCCATAATTATTATATAAACGAGATAAGCAACTGTTGGTGGAACTACACCAAACATCAAATGTTTTATTATCCAAAATATAAGAAATAAGAAACTATCCATAATTACGTGACAACTCCATCTTAGAAAGTGAAGCTACATTGGTTCCGTGCACGTCGTCTTGTTATGATTCCCCATCAGACCGCATCTCCCACATCAGATTTGTTGTACTTCTTTCCCCTGCGACGGTATCCTCTTTTTCTTTGGCCTCCTAGGTGGTTGGCGAACAGCGGGAGAAAGTATGACAATTTTATCGGGGGTGATTTCTAGTTTCTCAACTGTTGGGATTGGGTAAATTGTGTGAGGATATGAGGCCCAGTAGTTGAAAACATGGAGATAGGGGTCAACTAACCCATTCAGATCTGTACCGCTGTTTCGAATAGCAACTATTGCGTGTTCACAAGGCAACCGTTTATCTACCATTGAAAACATGAACATGTACGCTTCTCAATATTTACCAAGACAAATAGGTGTGAGTGAACCTCGTACACGTCATTGTTTGATTGGCTGACTGTCCGCGATCTACCCCTCTTGTATGTCTTATCCAACTTAGACTCCATTTTCGGACGTATTATTCCAGTCCATGTGTTAGATGCACCTCGACGATCCGCCAGTTGATTCATTATTTGTATTCTGATCTCGTCAACCAACCTAGTGATCGGTAAATGTTATGCTTCCTTTATCCAATTGTTGAATGATTTAGCTGCGTTGGATGAAATCTCTCCGTACCAATTACCCCTACGTAGTCGTGTGAAAACGTTAGGTACACGAACTAATTTGTAACCAGTGATGTGGATGAACAAAACAAACCAAAAAACGATCAATTAATACCTGAAATATGCATTGGCCCAATGACGTAGGTCCAAATCCTTTAAAAAAATTATTGCAAAATAGCAACCAGAATGTGTAAATTCTTCCAACTTTGGGTTGAAGTCAGCCACCGTTGGTGCGTACGCGCATTAACAAAATTTACTAACCAACCCTAGACGGTATGGGTAGTTGACATACTTTATTCTGTCTTTCAAATTTCTTTGTAAATGTTGCATACAAAATATGTAGTGTGATGTGGGGAATATAACCGGTATGGATTCCAAAAGGCCAACATGATGGTCTGAAACAAACGTTAACGACCAAGACCCATCAACTATGTTGGCAAGATTTTGTAGGAACCATTTCCAATTTGATGCATTCTCCGAATCAACAATCGCAAACGCCACCGGAAATAGCCCTGCAAGACACAAAATCAAAATAATAAAAAGTGTGTATGTGGCACCCCTGGTGTGAGTTTTTCCATACGTTACCAACCCATATAACTCAAGACACATGCATGTCACTCCACAATAGCCCCTGTGTTGTAAAAAAATGGGAACATTACAGCATGGTAATTAAAATGGTAACAATACATAACCTTTATTGCCATCTTTAGCGATAGCGGCGAGCAAGTTGCCCTTGAATCTTCCTTTAAGGAAAGTACCATCCAAAAATAGTAACGGGCAATAATAATTGAACCCGTCAATACATGCTTTGAATAATATAAAAAGCCTATTGAACCGACGTTTGTTGGTCGCATCGAACTCTAGATTTACATAACTTCCCAGATTGTATTCTATAACGGCATTGCTATACCACCGCAATTGGTCAAACGAAGCGGAATGATCACCGAAAAGTTTTCCTCTCACCTTCTTAACACCTAACCAAGCTACGCGATAACTAACTTGCAAACCATAATCTTTCTGAAAATGGTACTTGACATCCGTTGAGCGAGTCAATGGCTTTTCGCATACACATTCTACATGACATCAGCAACCAATTCGGAACCCATCCTTGCAGTCCGTATAGCAACCCCATATGTGTGCCCACTGTTCCATTTCTTCAAATGTAAAAAACCATTCACATTCATCCCTCTAGCATAGACAGACCATGGGTATCCCCTTGACTCATTAAAAATGCACACCGCGGTAATTCTAACCGAGTCATTCTTCTTAAACTTAAATTGGAACCCACATTCAATAGCATATTTGCTGAGAACTTTCTGAAATTCCGACTCCCCCCTTGAAAACACTGCCCCACATTGTTGATGCCAAATGCCCATGATTCCGACAACAACAACTTCCGTGTGTGCATGCAAAAATTGGGTAGCAAGTTAGCATGTTCATCAACATCATCTGTCGTATCACCTACCCCCCCAGATATACGTCCGAGTTGCTCATTGTCACTGACGACCCTACAACGTTTGTCCCCCGATAACTCCTTGCACAACTCCAAAACGATGTCAACGTGGTCCATTCAGAAAGACCTGGCAAGGCACATCATGTTTTGGAAATCCAATTCGTTTTCCATGTTGAATTTATTGTACCCAGCAATCTTGAAAAACATAGACACCAAACCTGAACACAGCCCCCCGAATCGTTCACAAAGATGATTAACAAGTATACCATATGTGAATGCCGCGTCAACTATTACAGCAACGTTATTACCACCATACGAACACAACAACATTAAATTATCCTCCATACCTGCAACTGAAAACGACATATGCGATTAAACCTTTGAAAAACAAATACAAATGTCATTGCCTTATAGAAAACCAAATATAATCTCACCAATCCATCCAGTTCCCCCCACATTCACACCACATCTGACCACACAGCATATCCCCATCACGCACACACGTCACTATTATAACAAAACAAGCAACCATAACACCAAAAAAATTACCTGTGTGCAATTACGATCACAAAATCCTTCCATTTACAGTCTCTCAGCCAAAAACCCACGCGCGAATAATCTTTAAATTCTGATACACTATAACCACCCACACATGCAACCTTCAAATACACATAGAAGATTGCGCCCCACACAAAAATCGTGCTTCACCAAACAGAACCGTAATCAGTGAGATTGCCAAAAAAAAAAAAAAAAACAACGTTACCACACAAAACAACAGGGTAAAACAGTCATAAAATCAACCCAAAATCACCCAACGGGATCTTTTGGATAACATTACCAAACAAACGGGACTTCTACAAGTATTGAAATTAATCGAGTATCTCTCTGTCCAAAACCCTTCCAAAGGGGATTTCCCAATAATTATCCCAAAAAACAATGAGTTATTTTACTCATACATAGTGAATCTTATATTCCCATCCCATTTAATATTATATTGTTGTACATGTTTCAATTTAATATAGTTCAAATTTTAAAAGATTTAATTAATTAATTATGACCTAGCTGATTCGGCTGAATCATTTTTAATTTGTTGATTTAACCGCAATTTTAGCGATTTTATCAAAATATATTGATTAGATTTGTTTGATTTGAAATAAACTGAAGATTGATCTGATTAAAGATTAAAATACTGAGATTGCTTGATTAGAAATAAACTTTCCATCCAAATAATTGTTAACTTTTATTGTATAATCCCACATCGAAAAAAGAAAAAAAAAAAGTGAGTCGTTTCACTTATATAAAGTGAATCTTAATAGTATAGTATTGTATATACTTTAATTTAAGACAGTTAAATTTTAAAATTAAAATAACATTTAAAAAATTTAATTAATTAATTTTTGTATAAGTTGGTTGGTCATTTGACCTAACCGATTAGGCTGAATCAATTTAGGTTTGACCGATTCGCCGGTTTAATCGCAATTTTTCATACTGATTTTATTAAGTTAAACAATAAAAAAAAAAAATTCATTGGCTAACTTCCATTTAACTATATAAAAATAAAACTTTAATTAGTTTATGATTTATTTTATAATCTCAGATCAGGAGAAAAAGAAAAAAATAAAGTTTGTTTCACTATCTATCTATCTATATATCTATATATATAAGGAAAAATGTTATTTTTAGGAAAAATGTTATTTTTAAAAGGAAAATGAGTTGGACCCCCTCAAGGAAGCACCCCCTTTGATCCCCTCTCTCTCTGATTGGTCAGTTTTTCTTTCTTCTTTTTCTTTTTTTTCTTCTCCTCTAATCACCACCCGCCATGTGCGTGTGGGGTTAGTGGGGGTGGTGATTGGAGGGGGTCTCAATCACTTCCCTTTTTAAAAACAATGATTGTGGAAGCTCCAAACTCTCAAACTAATTTTGTTAATTTGTTAATTTTTAAAGCAATAAAAAAAAAAAAAAATCTATTGGCTAGTTCCTTAAGTCAAAATTCCAAAAACAAAAAAAGTTATAATTTTCTACAATTTTGAATTTTAAAATTCAAAACAATATGATAAGTCATCCTCACTCTTTCCAAAAATAATATTGATTAAAACAATTCAAATAAAAAAAAATAAAGACACTAATTATCTATGATTTTGAATTTCAAAATTCAAAATAATATGGTAAGTCACCTTCATCTCACTCTCACCTTTTTCGACAATAATATAAATCCAAAATTTTAAAAATCCAATCAAATTAAAAATTCAATACAATTCTCTCTTTAAAATACTCAATATTTGATTTTTTTTACAGCCCAGCCAACTCCTTCCCAAATGTAATGATGAAATGGTTGTTCTCTCTCTTTGTCAATAGTCCAAACTTATTTCAAGTTTGTTTGTTTGTATTTTTTTTTTTTTTTTTGTAAATTTATATTTTCATGTGAGTATTTTTTTGTTCTCTATATGACTTTTTTTTTCCAATTTATTTTTTTTTCTAACTAAATTGATAATAAATATATATCTGTTAACTATTTTTGTTTTGGGAGTTGATTTGAAGTTTTTTCTTTTTTTTTTTTTGGGTGGATGTTTGTGTATTTTTTATATTGTTGTTATTATTTTTTTTGATATATGTAAATTGCTAATATAGTTATGTGTTTTTTATATATATATATATAGAATAGGGTGTCTTATATTGTTATTTTTTATTTTGGCCATTTTTAAAATTTTTTAAACAAAATTTTCAAATTTTTTATTTGTAAAAAATTAAAAACATTTAATTGACTTGCTCATCAATAAATAAAATTTTAATAAATATATCAAACAAATATGTACATATTTCCTATTTTTGTTATAAATTTTTAAAAAATATATATATTTACTCATGAAAAATTAAATAAATAGATAGGTTTACTAACTCATGGATTGGACATGAACTAAACAATTTTCGAAGGACTAGGCTCAAATCAAGAATTATTGGCAAAAAAAAAAAAAATCAACTTGATCTAAATTTTCTTAGCTACTTTTTAGTGTTTAATGCAATATTAGAACCTCCAAATTAGTTCATATCAATCACGAAATGATAAATTATAATATAATTTAAATATAAATTTTAAATTTATTAGAACTAGAATATGACCTACAATTTAGGGTGGCTTTATCTTAAATAATTTTTTTTATACATGAATATATATAACTATTCATTTAATTGTTTTAAACATAAATATATAGTTTTTTTTTTTAAACTATAGTTCAAACTTTGTAATAAGTATACATAAAATAAGTCCATATTTCTTATTTTTATTATAAAAAAATATTTACAAATATTTATTTACTAATTTAATAAATAGATAGGTCAAATGATTCATATAAGTTGGAAACAGAACAAGACAATTTTTAATGATTAGGTGAAGGACAAGTTGGCGTAAATTTAATGTTAAGTCCAAATTTAATATCACAAGTGAATCCTAATTTATTTTTACGTAAATCTTATAACATAGGACAAATTATAATTTTTAGACTTCACAAAATATGAAAAAATTACTATATTGACAGATGTAATTTACCATTATCATATGATAAATTAAATTTACAATACTCATAAGACAAAATGTAGTTATATTTTATCATAAATATAATTTTTGTGATTTATTTTTTAAGTTTTACCACTTAAATTATGACATATATTTGTTATTAAGAACTTAGAGTACACAATTAATGACATAAGAATAATAAAAAAAAAAATCTCTTTTATGTAACTGTGATAAAAATGAAAAGAATTTAATTGATTCTAAATCATTTTTGCTAAATATTGTAGATAAATATTTTAGATTATTATTTAATTTTAAAAATTAATTTTTGATTATTTATTTATACCCGTACATAGCACGAGTAATTATGCTAGTATATTATATAAGGAAAATGAAATTTTTTAGAGAGAAACCTTCTATGAGCACCAAACCTTTTTTTCTAAAATTATTGAATTTTATTAATTTTAAACAATTAAGAAATTCATGTTCACTAACTTTCATTTACCTTTTATTTTACAATCTCACATCGGAAAAAGAGACAAAAAATAAATTATTTCACTTACATTAAGTGAATTTTATGCTCCCATTTAAGTAATCAAAAGGAGAATCTTATACTCCCATATGCAAGTATAACATTTTATAAATATATAATATATGTGTTGTTTATCAATTATAATACTAACTATCATATTGACAATGCAGGAATGTTGATGGAAGACTCATAACAATTTAAATTTTAATTATACTTTGTTTCACTTATTCAGTAAATTTTGAACAAATGTAATAAATTGTTATTTTAATTATTTTAATTATACAATTGCTAACAATTCTAAAATATATTTAACATAATTATAAATAATTTTTTAAAATTTAACTCCGTTCTATGTGAGAGAGCATTTGTTCTCTCTCTTCACAACCCTTTTCTTCATTCACAAATAGGCAAGCGGATGGTGAACTAATAATTTGAAGATGTGAGAGAGTTTCAAAGAGAAAATCTCTGCAGCAAGATTGGGTGGCAGTTTAACACTAAAACCAAACCAAGCCAAGTCGACCCATGAACACCCCACCGCGTGCGTGCGTGCGTGCGTGAAGCCAATTCCAATTCTCATATCCTCTGACGTGGTATTCAAAACGAGGTCGTTTTGATTTATTTTTTTGCCCTTTTCTTTCTCTTTCATTTGCTTGAACCCTAACCCGTTGAGGGAAGCAGAGGTGAAACAGAGTAGTAGGCGCAAGCACGGTGAGTCGGCTACGGCTGAGGCGGCGGCGAGGTCTTGCAATATTCATTCTCACCTGGTATTGCTGATTGCTAGCCATCTCAAGCAGCAAAATTGAAGGAAATTCAAAATCCATTTTGGTTCTTCACTCATTGAATCACATTGATTTGTCAAAACAACAAAATGAATGATTTTTTTAATAAACCAATGGTCAAGTGGGTCAAGAGATTTGAAAACTTTGATTTTGTCGCCGGTCGTCCATCCATCGCCGGTTGTCCTCGTTCGTTCGTTCTTTACTGTTGATCCAGATTCATGGCCTCATTTTAACTAATTGACAACTTCAAAACCTGCAAGTAAACCTCATCCATTCTCCAAGAATATATGACAGCTTATGGATTTAAAGGAAAAAAAAAATAGCAATTTCAATGTTTTTAAGCGAAAAAGAAGCCACATCATTAACTTTGTTCAAAATGTTCTTCAAACCAGAGTTACATTTTAACCTTACAATCCTGTCAAAAAAAAAAAAAACCTATCTCAAGAAACAAGGTCTGGAGGTATATATATTACCACTTAATAATCCGAACACAAAATCAAAATGACTTAATTACTCATCATTCCGTCTTTTCTTCAACCTAACTATCCTCGAAGAAAGATGGAAAACATTGACAGCAAAGCTTAGCAAAATCAGGAAAGCTCCACTCACCACTACATATATTCCTTGCAAAATTCGACACTATCTGATGTGAAATTGCAGATTTTGTAATCACACCTTTTTGAGAGAGAAAATGAGGAGGAAAAACAGGGGAAGATGAGAGGATTTAGGAGTGTTTATGTGGTGTGGTGAGAAGAGGATAATCTGAATTTCGGCCAGAGGCAACAACAAAGGAACAATGCAAAAAAGACAGGAGTCAAGAAGAGTTGCCAAACAAATTTCTAATGCTGTGTTTGGCAAGCTATGGTGGTTGTTCTGTATCCTACTCTGTCCTCAAATTCATATCAATTGGTTCATCAGATTAATCCTTGCAATTACAAGAAATTCAATTCCCTTCTAGTGATGATGGTGACTGCTTCGGGATGGGTTTTGGAGTTGTTGGGTCAAATTTATATGTTCTTGGTGGCCAAATGAGAGAGAAGGAATCTTCCTATTTAGGCACCAAAGGCAAACATGCAGCTCCAGGTATGTCTATCAAAAAAAGAAAATGATTTAGAAAGAAAATTGTTATGCAAAATTTAAAATCATGTTTGCCTTTGGTGCCTAAATAGGAAGATTCCTTCTCTCTCCTTTGGCAACCAAGAACATATAAATTTGACCCAACAACTCCAAAACTCATCCCGAAGCAGTCATCATCATCACTAGAAGGGAATTGAATTTCTTGTAATTGCAAGGATTGATCTGATGAACCAATTGATATAAATTTGGGGACACAGTAGGATACAGAAGAACCACCATAGCTTGCCAAACACAGCATTAGAAATTTTTTTGGCAACCCTTCTTGAGTCCTGCCTTTTTTGCATTGTTACTTTGTTGTTGCCTCTGGCCGAAATTCAGATTGTTTGATTCTTTTGAATTTTGGAACCGAAGTTGCGTCTGTGCTGATGTAATGGTCACCACTCTGGTTGAGTTTCGTGACCTGCGTTTTCTAGTGGGGGGCCAACATGGGATGTCAAAATTGGAATTGGCTTTTCACACACACACACGTTCACGGGTCGACTTGGCTCGGTTTTAGTGTTAAACCGCCACCCAATCTTGCTGCAGATTTTCTCTTCGAAACACTCTATCACAGCTTCAAATTATTGGTCACCATCTGCTTGCCTATCGATATATATATATATATATTATATACGGAAAGAATAATGCTTGAGGCCTTGAATTTCATTTTTTTTCTTTTTTTTCTTTTCTTTTCTTCTAAGGCTGTGTTAGTTTGTTTTTTTTTTTTGGTTAATTTTTTTTTCCCTCTTTTCTTTTCTTTTCTTTTTGCAAGGGTGGTTATATATAGGAATGTGCTAAAAAATTAGACATTCCGCAAGTGAGTTAGACTGGACTGATTGGATAATAAAATTGACTGGTTAGTTTTTTTTTTAAATTTTATTTTATTTTATTTGTTGGGCTGTGTTGGTTTGTTTGTTTGTTTATTTTTTTTTTAAAGGTGATTATGTGTAGGGGTGTGCCAAAAAACTAGACATTCCGCACCAACTCATCGTACAAAATTACATGGAATTAACGAATTTTAACTAACAGTCTAACTGATCAGTCAATTAGGTTAGGCTGGTTGAGTGATAAAATTGATTGATCAGTTAAGCAATTGATTAAATTTTGTTAATTTCATATAATTTTATACAACGAGTTGATACGGAATGTCAAATTTTTTTGGCACATCCCTACATCCCTACACATAACCAATCTTTAAAAAAACAAAACAAAACAAAAAAACTAACACAGCCAAAAAAAAAAAAAAAAAAAAAAACGCATTCGAGGCAAATTCGAGGGCTCTAGCACTACTGATAACGAAAATGGATTTTTAACTCACAAGCTTTGCAGGACCTCCAATATCTCAATTTTAATTTTCTAAATTTTTTATTTAAAAAAAAAACTGAGCATTTATTGACTTCTCCTAACCTACTTTTTGATTTCTCTCATACCTACCCCTACAACCTTTTCAACTTCTCCCATACACTATGCTAGTAATGGAATTGTTAAATTATTTTTATAAAAAAATCTTTAAAAAAATAATTTGTATATTAAAAAAATATCTAAAACAAATATAAATTCTTATTAAATCTATCTATCTATATATTATATAAGTAAAAGGGAGTTTCTAACCACAAGTTCTGTGGGAGCTTCAATATCTCAAACTAAAATTTCTAATTTTTTGATTTTAAATAATTAAAAAAATCCTCTATAGCTCTCATTCAAGCAAATAAATAAATAATAATAATAATAATAATATTAATTAATTAATATCTCTTTATTTATAACTTTTAAATGAAAAATATAACAAATATATAAAATAAAAAATAGAAAGTATACCAATCCATTTCAAAATTCAAATTTGAAGGGCACTAAATATGAAAAACATGTCATTAATTTAAATTTAAAATTATAATGATTTATCCCATAATATATAAGTTTTAAATAATGATAAGTTATTGTTCATCTAGAATTATTTTTAGATTAAATGAAAATACCATATTTAAATTTTAAATTTCTCACCTTTTTTTATTCAAATACTTTTATTTTCTAAGAAATTTGTTTTTATTCTATTTAATATTTTATTGTAATTTTTAAATTAAAAATAATTTCAAGAAAATCATATTTAAATTATTTATGCCATTATAAAAAATAAATTTTTTTAATATCAACTTAATGGTAGTTTGGGAAGTGCTAAATAAGTTACTTTTTACAAAAATATGTATAGAAAAATAGAGATCTGATGTGACTCAAAAAAAACAATTAAGTATATTTTTTTACTTTTTACGAAAAAATGTGTAGAAAAGTAGAGATAAGATGTGACCAAAAAATATTTTAAAAAAAAAAAGAAAAAAGAAAAAAAGTGAGCTAATATGGCACTTTTCAAACAACCCTTTATTTGATGATCCCCTTCTAAAAAGTGTATTTTTAAAATATTTTCAAGAAAAATTCTATTGGAAATTTTAAGTATATTGCTTGTTCTTTTGTTAATTAGTATTAAATTTTTAATTAATTTTATTTATTATTTTAAAAAATAAATTAGCAAATAATTTATATATTTATATATGTAATTTTGTTTTGGTTGCTCAGGTTATTAATTGGTGTTTCTGCTCAAGTTCACTCCAATTTAATTTGAATTTTTAAATTTCTGCATAGGTCTTCACTTAATTAAAAACTATATAGTTCAATCATTAAAAAAATTTAAGCTCGACTCAAATTGTTTGGGTTGAACCCACCTAAGTTTGCAATTCTAGAAAGAGAGATTGAAAGTTACATGATTTAATTTGTGACAAATTAAAAAAATAATAAATGAATTGTGATAAAATTGTGAGAAATTGTAAATTTCAATCTTTTTTGTTTGCATAATTTGCATACAAACATTTAACTATTTATATTATTTTGCATAAAAATATATTATTAACTTTTTTACATGCCGTGCGTAGCACGGGTTACCACTACTATTATATAAGAAAAAGGGAATTTCTAACCCACCTGCTTTGTGGGAGCTCTAATATCTCAATTTTAATTTTCAAATTTTTTCAGTTAAAAAAAAAATTAACCTTAGCATTTATTGGCTTCTCTCAACCTACAAGCCTTTTTGACATCTCTCATAGTTACAGAAACACCCTTTTCAACTTCTTCCATACACTATGGTTTGTGATGAGATTGTTAAATTATTTTTATAAAAAAAATCTAAAAAAATAATTTGTATATTAAAAAAATATCTAAAAAATAGAAATATCTATATCTTCAATATATTATATAAGGAAAATGAGATTTCTAATGAAAAGTCTCCTAAGAGTTCTAAACTCTTATTCTGAAATTATTGATTTTTCAATTTATAAAATAGATTAAAAAAACCTATTGGTTGATTTATTTATTTAATTATTTTAGAAATGATAATTATCATTTAATTTATGGATTTCAAATGAGAAGATAACAAAAAAATTTAATAATCTCCCCATCATAATCTCTCTCACCAATTTTCAAAAAAAAAATATTAAAACTTGCATTCATTTTCTCTTCTCCAAAAAATCAGATAATATAACATAACCCAAAAAAAATTAAAAATCAGATATACAAACAGATAAAATTAATAAATTTGATTTTTATTTATTCAGTTAAAATATTTCTTTTATCTCTCAATATCCAATTTTAAATTGTAAAAATCTTTAAAGTTCATCTAAACAAATCTAATATGAAAATATCTTTCACCATCATACTTTAAATCAATAAAATTCACATATCTATCACATATCTAGCTCACATCATAACTTACCTAAATAATAATAATTAAAAACAAATAGAAACCATAGATAAATTAAATTTTTTATAAAAAAAAAAAATAGAAATCCACAACTCCATCTTAAATAAATTGAAAAAAAAATATAAACCACACAAAAATATAAAAAAAAAGAGATAAGAAATTAGATATGGATCTCAAAAAAAATGACGATATCTAAATTTGAATTATGATTTAATAATATAACTATCTATTTTTCTAATGTATATCTATCAAAATTTTAAATCACTCAATAAGACAAATTAATCAATTTTCAAGTCTTATTTAAAGAATAATCTGATTAGTCATCCCAACTCCTAAATTTTGCGGGCACTGGCGGAGGAGCTAACGGATTGGGTTAAGTGAGG
This sequence comes from Camellia lanceoleosa, assembly GCA_025200525.1. Lineage (NCBI taxonomy): Eukaryota > Viridiplantae > Streptophyta > Magnoliopsida > Ericales > Theaceae > Camellia > Camellia lanceoleosa. The sequence goes on along the minus strand of CM045772.1, from coordinate 105,655,770 downwards.
TCTAAGTTGTTGGAGGTAACATTCTCTCAGTCCATAAATTTATTTGTTTTTTAATTTTATTTTTTTTTCCTGTGTGATTCTCTTTCTTTGCTGTTGGTTTGGTTTTGGTTTCAGTTTTAGTGAGGTTTATGTGTTTGTTTACAAGTTTGCATGGTGGAGAAGAATTATTGGTGATTATGACTGCAATCAAAGTATCTATGTCTGTTCTGTGCCATGGATTTTGATCAAATTTTGTTTTCTTCAATGAAGACCATAGAATTGAAGTAAAAAAAAATGATTGTCAAATTTTTTATTTTGTATTGTCATTTTATTTTATAGAAAATATGGAATTTTATTGAGAATTCAAGATTTTACTATAACATTAGATTTTTGTATAACTAGATAAATTTAAAACTTTTAAATATCATTGTGTTCTTTATGTTTATCCTTTTTCTATCCCATTATATCATTACTGCTATTTGTTAATTTGTTAATTATAATTCAATTAATTGAAAATGAAAGCTTAATATAATTTTCATATATATTATAGTTAATTTGTTACAGCTATAGTTGTATATAATATCATAATACATATGGATAATTTCTAAATATAATTTTTATTTTTTTATGTGACTAAATAGTCCATCTTAAATAGTATATAGATGGCTTCTTTTATCTCTAAAAAACCTAATCTATTTTTTTTTTACTTTTTAATTTTTAAAATTGAAACATCAATTATTTATGTCCATAAAACAAAACTGATAAACACATATCCAAGAGCAATACATTTTTTTTCTTTTTTTAATATGTAGGATATTTACAAATGGAAAATGTTTGACACCTCAAATCTTTTTTCCATAATCCGACTTATGATGATATAGTCATAAGTGACAATTTTTATACAAATATGAGAAGAAAATTAATTAAATTATACATTTCAACCAACCACATACTCAAATTTTGACTATTTCAAGATGTTATTTCACTATAATTCTAATCAAGAGAATCTTCAACTCTTAATATTTTTTTTATCAAATTATAATTTGATAAAAATTTAAAAAGATGAAACGTTGAAAATTATAGTTTTTACCATCAAAATTGGTAAAAAGAAAAAAAATTTGAAATAAGAATGAAAGTTTTTTTAAAAATTGATAAAAAAAATTATTGAAAAAGTTAAAGTAAACTCATATCAAATCAAAATTTGTATTCAAATTTAAAATCAAATTAGATAATAAAAAAATTAAAAGAAAAATATAAAAGTTTGAAAATATTTTGAAACCTTCTTATTTTTAAAAACTGGAAATCCGTGTGTGTATTATATACATATTGTATTTTTAGTCATGAAACTGAAATGAAAAGAAATGTAATTTAAGTTATTGGATTAATAATAGAAATATCATATTAATTATTGAAAAATATCACTTCACTTCACATTTAATAATAAAATTGTATATTTGTCTTAATTATAACTTTTAAATTTGTATATTTTCATAAATAAAAGAGGTATGTCATAACTCATTTAATCAGGTTTAACTTTTTTTTAATACAAATTATCAAAATTGAACTAAATAGATTTATATATATATTTTAAAATAAAATTTAAACTAATAATTTAAAATTTTAACAATATAAAAGTTAACTTATAAATTTCATTTATATTATAAGACAAAATATTAAATTATTTTAAGACAATTATAATATATATATTTTTTAATTTATAAAGTCTCGTGCATAGCATGAGTTACCACTAGTATATATATAAGGAAAATTGACTTTTTAGTGAAAAGCCTTTTAGGAGCTTCAAACCATTATTGTAATTTTATTGATTTTTTTAAATTTAAATAATTAAGAAAATTTTCATTGGTTAACTTTTATTTGATAATCCCATATCAAGAAAACAAGAAAAAAAATAAGTTGTTTTACTTATATAAAGAGAATCTTATACTCCCATCATATATAGTGAGGAGTCTTGTGAGAGTTTCAATATCTCTTGCTAATTTTATTAATTTTAGACAATTAAGAAAATCTCCATTGGCAAGCTTTTATTTGATAATCCCACATTGGGAAAAGGAAAAAAAAAAAAAAAGAGTTGTTTTACTCCTATAAAGTGAATCTTATGCTCTCATCTCATTTAATATTATAGTGTTGTACATGTTTCAATTCAATATAGTTTAAATTTTAAAATTTTAATTAATTAATTATGACCTAGCAAATGAGGCTAAATCATTTTTTATTTGATTGATTTGTTGGTTTAACCGCGATTTTAGCGATTTTATCAAAATATATTGATTAGATTTGTTTGATTCGAAATAAACTAAAAATTGATCTAATTAAAGATTGAAAGACTGAGATGCTTGATTAGAAATAAACTTTCCGTCCAAATAATTGTTAACTTTTATTTTATAATCTCACATTGGAAAAAGAAAAAAAAAAGTTGTTTCACTTATATAAAGTAAATCTTAATAGTGTAATATTGTGTATACTTCAATTCAAGATAGTTTAAATTTTAAAATTAAAATAACATTTTAAATTTTTAATTAATTAATTTTTTTATAAGTTGGTTGGTCATTTAACCTAACCGAGTAAGCTAAACCATTTTAGGTTTGATCGATTCGCCGGTTTAATCGCGATTTCTCATAGTGATTTTATTAATTTTAAACAATAAAAAAAAATTTCATTGGTTAACTTTCATTTAACTATATAAAAATAAAAATATAATTAGTTTATGATTTATTTTATACTCTCACATCGGGAGAAGAAGAAAAAACAAAACTTGTTTCATTATTAATCTATCTATATATTATATAGGAAAAATGAGACTTTTAGGAAAAACCTTCTAGGAGATCCAAACTCTTATTCTAAAAGTATTAAATTTTCTTAATTTTAAAAAATTAAGAAAATTCCTGTTAGCTAGCTTCCATTTACCTGTAATTTTACAATCCTATATCAAAAAATGAAAGAAAAAGTGAATTGTTTCACTTACATAAAGTGAATCTTATGCTCTCATTTATAAAATTATTAATTTTTCTTAATTTTAAACAATTAAGAAAATTTCCATTGACTAGCTTCCATTTACCTTTTATTTTATAATCTCATATCAGGAAAAAAAAAAGTGAATTGTTTCACTTACATAAAGTGAATCTTATACTCTCATTTACATAAGTAAAAGGGAATTTTTAGTGAGAAGCCTATAATCAATATCTCATACTCATTTTTTAAATTTTTTAAATTTTAAACAATTAAGAAAATCCCCATTGGTTAGCTTCCATTTAACTTTTATTTTACAATCACACATAATTTTGATTTTAAAAATAATTTTGTATGAGATTTTGAAACTCTCATAATATTTAACTCTAAAATAATTACAATCTCACGTCGAGAAAAGAAAGAAAAAGTGAGTTGTTTCACTTATATAAAGTGCTATACTTCCACGTCGAGAAAAGAAAAAAAAAATGAGTTGTTTCACTCATATAAAATGAATCTTATAAAGTGAGTTTTAAGGGAGAAACCTTCTAGAAGCTCCAAATGTTCATTCTAAAATTATTGAATTTTCTTAATTCTAAAAAATTAAGAAAATTCTTATTGGTTAGTTTTGATTTACCTTTTATGTTACAATCCCAAATCGGGGGAAAAGAAGTTAATTGTTTCATTTACATGAAGTGAATCTTATGCTCCAATTTATATAAATTATTGAAATTTCTTAATTTTTAAAAAATTAAAAAACTTCTCATTAGTTATCTTCTATTTAACTTTTATTTTATGATCCCACATCGGGAAAAAAGAAAAAAAATTTGTTTCACTTATATAAAGTGAATCTTATGCTCCCATTTATATAAGCAAAAGAAAATTTTTATTGAGAAACCCTATAATCAATACTAATTTTTTTTGACTTTTATTTTACAATTTTACATAGATATTTTAATTTTAAAAATAATTTTATATGAGATTTTGAAGGACAAGAGGTACCTACTGTGCTCTAAGCGTAGCAGGGTGTGTTGTGCGTGCCAAACGACATGGATTCTTCTTCTTCCAATTTTTTTTTTTTTTTGGTTTGAAACAAAACAAAATAAAACTTTACAAATCTTTATATACATTTATTGTAAAAAGGAGAAATATCTACTAGCATATTTTTTATTTTATTTTTGAAAATCCACATGAATTGAAATTTATTATTTATTGAGTATTATATTTTGAATGCTTTTAAAAATTAAATGAGACTAGTTATATTTTATTTGACATTGATATTTATTAGAGTATATTGGTTAATTTTTCAACAAATCAATAAATAATATGTAATAATGCACATCGTTGCCAGTAAATTTAACAGTAATTTTTTTAAGGGTTTTATGATTTTTTTATTTATTGATTTGTCTTAAAGAGTACAATATTATTGTTGTTGTTGTTGTTGTTACTATTATTATTATTATTATTATTTGAAGAAATTATAAAAAATAAAAAAAAATCTCAGAGAGTGATCTTTGTAATAAAATAATTTTTTAATTTTTAATTTTATCAATTTAAATTTTAAAATTTTGATTTGTTTTTAATCTCAACAATTCATCTATTTTTGTTAGGAAAAACTCAGAAATTTTTTTTTTATAGTCATTAAACTCAATATAGATATACATAAAATGACTAAAATATCATTTTCCATCAATTTACCTAACAAAAATAGGTCAATTGTTCAAATTAAAAACAAATAAAAAATTAAAGTTTAAATTAATAAAATTAAAAACTCATAATTTATTTTGCTACAAAGGCCAAATTTTGAGAATTTTTTTTTTTTGATTTTCCCTTATGATTTTTGTTAAATTTTCTTAAAGTAATTTAATGTTGACAGGTGTGCTCAAACCAGAAATTAACAAATAGCAGTACACACACCAACAAAAAAAGAAAACAAAGAAATATTATGTTAAAAAAAAAAAAAACAATTTTGTTTGGCAAGATGGTTTGTGGCTAAAATAGCCACAAAAGACAAAATAGGCTCAATAGGCAATTTTAGCCACAACAAACAAAACATTACATCCAACCCATAATCATTACACTCTTCTTTCACAAAAAAAGTCAAAAAAGTCAAAAAGCCAAAAAGTCCTTCCCAAACCAAGATTTTTAGCCCAAGCTAAAATAGCCAAAAAAATCAAAAAGCCCAAAAACCAACCCAAAACGCACAAAATTGTGCCGTTTTACCACACCGCAGGCACCCCTTTCCCGATTTTAAAACTCTCATAATATTTAACTTTAAAATAATTACAATCCTACAATGAGAAAATAAATAAAAAGTGAGTTGTTTCACTTATATAAAGTGAATCTCATAGTCTCATTTAATATTATAGTATTGTGCATGTTTCAGTTCAGGATGGCTTAAATTTTAAAATAAAATTTAAAGATTTTAATCAATTATTTTTGTTATAAATTAGTTGGCCTTTTAACTTAGCCGATTAGGCTGAATGTTTTTTGGTTTGACTGATTTATTGGTTTAACCACGATTTTAACTGTTTTATCAAATACATTGCTTAAATTTGTTTGACTTGAAATAAACTAAGGTTGATCTTATTAAAAATTGAACGATTGAAATTGCTTGATTAGAAATGAATTTCCTGTCTAAACAACTGTTAACTTGTATTTTATAATCTCACATCAAGAAAAGGAGAAAAAAATGAATTATTTCACTATATAAACCTTATGCTCCCATTTAATATTGTAGTGTTATGTATGTTTCAGTTCAAAACAGTTTAAATATTAAAATTAAAATTAAATTTAAAAGTTTTAATTAATTAATTTTTATATAAATTGATTGATTCTTTGACCTAGCCGATAGGGTGAACTATTTTCGGTTTGACTGATTCGTTGGTTTAACTGCAATTTTAGTGGTTTTATCAAAATATATTGGTTAAATCTGTTTTATTCGAAATAAATTAAAGATTGACCTAATTAAAAATTAAACGGGTAAGATTGCTTTATTCGAAATAAGTTTTCCGTCCAAACAATTGTTAACTTTTAAATAATTAATAAAATCCATTAACGTGCTTTCATTTAACATTTATTTTATAATTCCACATCGAGAGAAAAGTGAATTGTTTTACTTATATAAAACGAATCTTCTATTTTCATTTATATAAGCAAAATGAGATTTTTAGTAAGAAACTTTATGATCAATATCTCATACTAATTTTTTAAATTTTAAACAATTAAAAAAATTTCGATTGACTAACTTTTATTTTATATAATATAAAAAATTAAATATAATTATCATATTTATATTAAATAATATATTATTTTATCTCACGGTGATATGCTGATATAGTATCGATGAGCACAGAAAAAAAAAGAGGTGGGGATAAGTTGCTTGTTTGACCAGCTTTGGTATTATTGAGATACGGATGTCACTTGCTGCCTTTGTTTGGTTTTGTATTTAAAATTTATTTATTTATTTATTTATTTGGAAAACATAAAAATTTAATTTGATAAATAAAATGAAAAAAAGTTTAGAAAATTCATCATTTTCACAAGATTTTCCTTATTATTTCCTTAAAATTTTAAAAATTATTTTTTATGTTCATATTTGTTAAACTAGTGTCTATTTAAAAAAACAAAAAATAAAAACATATTTTGAAAATGAAAACAAACAACTTTGATTCTAATTATTTGATCTTCATCATATCAGTAAATGGATGGTATATGGACTTATGTGATGGTAGGCTGGATGGTATGGTCATCTCCTTCTTTGTTGACTCTTGCAAAACAAACCTATTAGACACACCGGATGGTCTTCTTTCTAAGAGTCCTCTTGGCGTTTAGCCTCCGTTTGGCAAGTTGGGTTACGGGTTTTTTTGGTTATTTTAATCACAAAAGATAAAATAGGTTATTTTAGTCATAACAAACAAAATATCACATTCAACTTATAATCAATGCACTCTTCTCTCACAAAAAAAGTCAAAAAGGCCTTCTCAAACCAAGCTTTTTAGCCCAGACTAAAATAACCAAAAAAAATCAAAAAACCAAAAAACTAACCCATTTTCCAAACGAAGCATAGTAAAGTTCTATCAATAAATTTTTTAGAATGTTAAGTCGTCATTGTCATTTGCGATACTATTAATTTATTTTAATGTTATTTTTGTTATTTACAATTTTAAATTCAAATTTGTAAATTTGAATTAGTTTTGACTTTGTTTAAAACAATAAAGAGTATTTGAATGCACTACAAAAGTGCATTATCTTTTGTCTTTTTTAGATCGCATCATCTCTCTATCTTTCTATATATTTTTTGGTAAAAAGTTAAAGAATATATTATTTTAATAACTTTTTGACATTTTATAAAAATATATACAAAAAAGTAGAAAGAGTAATGTGACAACTGATAATGATTTTTTGACTAAAATATATAATTCCCAAACGAGACCTATTTAGTTCATCCCAAAATGTTGAGTCATTATTGTCATTTGTAGTATTATTAATTTATTTTGACGTTATTTTTGTTATTTACAATTTTAAATTCAAATTTGTAAATTTGAATTAGTTTGGACTTTGTTTAAAATAAGGGTAAATTACACTGACACTTTTTGAAATTTGATCCAATTACGTTCCATTTTTTGACATTTTGGAAAATTACATTTCCACTCCTCTGATTAATAGTCTTATTTCACAAACCTCCTACTTACATAAAAAGTAAAAACTCCTATTAAAAAATCAGAAAACATTACATTAGAAAAATAAATAAATAAAGCAAAGGAAGGGGGGAAAAATAAAGAAATAAAGCAAAGAAAGAAAAGAGAGAGTGCATGAGTTCAATCTCTTCGTTCCGTCTAAATAATTACAATGATAGGGGATTAGTGTAATTTCCCAAACGTTAAGGAGTGATATGTATTAAACCCAAACCTCAATGAGTGTAAGTGTAATTTACCCTTAAAACAATGTTTGTTCGGGGTGTATTACAAAAATATATATATATATATATATATTTTATCTTTTTTGAATTAGATCATCTCTTTACTTTTATGCATATATTTTTATAAAAGATTAAAAATATACTTGTTTAAATCATCGCAAACAACCATAAACCAAACAGTGAAAGACATAGAACTATACATTTGTTTCACACTCTATATTTAGTTCTTTATTCCCAACAGTAGTATTTTTTTAAAAAAATTTGCTGCGTAACTCGAATTTAAGCTTGATCCGAATGACTCAAATTTCATATTATCGGTTATCTGTCCGTTCGATCGGCCGATTGTCCAGTGAAAAGGCTGATAGTAACCATTGATGAAATAACAATCATAATAGATAAGTATTTCATCCAATCCTCCAAATAATCATTCAACTAGTTAGTTAATAAACAGTGATTTTAGTCATTCAAAACAACTCAATTTGAATTACCAATGGTGTGTTTGGTAACGTTTACGTTTTCAGTTTATATTTACAAAAATTTTATAAACTGGTTTTTGTTTATTTTTAGAAAAACATAAACTACAAACGCGTTTGGTAATTGACAAAATGTTTAAAAAAATTTAAAAATATAAAAAATAGTGAAAAATGGCAAGTGGTGGCGGCAGGTGGTGGTGGGGAGTGGGTGGTGGTGGTGGTGGGTGGTGGGTGGTAGTGGGTGGTGTGGTGGTGGATGGTAGCGAGTGAGTGGTGTGGTGGTGGTGGTGGTGGGTGGTGGTGGTATGATGGTGGGTGGTGGGTGGTGGCGGGTGGTGGGTGGTGGTGGTGGGTGGTGGCGGGTGGTGGGTGGTGGTGGCGGTGGGTGGGTGGTGGTGGTGGTGGTGGTGGGTGGTGGTGGGTGGGTGGGTGGGCAGTGGTGGTGGTGGGTGGCGGGTGTGGTGGTGGTGGTGGCGGTGGTGGTGGTGGGTGGTGGTGGTGGGTGGTGGGTGGTGGTGGTGGGTGGCAAGTGGTGGATGGTGGTGGCAGTGGGTGGCGGGTGGTGGTGGCAAGTAGGTGGCGGGTGGTGGTGGTGGCGGGCGGTAAATGGTAGTGACGGGTGGTGGCTGGTGGTGGTGGTGGTGGCGAGTGGGTGGCTGGTTGGTGGTAGTAGCGGGTGGTGGGAGCAGGTGGGTGGTAAGTGGTGGTGGCAGGTGGTGGTCGGGGGTGGGTGGTGGTGGCGGCGGAAGACGGTGGTGGAAAATGGTGGCGGGTGGTGGCTAGTGTTGGGTAGTAAAAAAAAAAAAACTCAAAACTCAAAACGAAAACACATTTTTTATGTTTTCATTTTTTGGCCAAATTTATAAACTGAGACCACTAATTTATAAATTAAAAATTTTAACAAACAAATTTTATTTGACTTTTTAAAATTTTTAAAAATATAAACAAAAAATTAAAAACGTAAGTGTTACCCAACGACACCCAAACATTTTTGGTTTTTAAATGTTTAATCAATGGAAGACGTGGAATTGGTGAGGAAATCAAATCGGTGGAAGGTTGTGGGTCCCAAGGGATGACCAGGCCCATACTTGAGAGGCGAGTCCCAACTTTCCAAGTTTGGCTCCTAGTCTCTTTTTTGGCTCATGATCATGACGATCATTCATTGATGATAATGGACCACACGACACACCTCACACCATCTTCGGATCAGAACCCCACTCTCTCTCAACCATCCTTCAAGACAAAGCAACCAAAAGCCTCCCAAAATAATTGCTATGTTCACTTCAACTTTTACTTTGTTTACATTTGTCCACACCAGTGCAATTTTCAACGGGAAATGACTGAGTGCTTACAGTAAAAAAAAATTATAAAATCATAAAAAGGTATAATATTTTTATTATTAAAACGTATAAATTTGTCTACTAATTTATATTTTTTTATTGTCTAATTGTGCTGTAATTTTTCCAATTTTCAATCATTATTATTCAATTAAGTTTTACATGTTGAATCTTTTCTATCTCATTGATCAAATGACTGAATTTTAGGGTTAACTTTCTTTTTTAATCTGTAACGTACTTTTAAAAAAAATAATAAAAATTATATTCTTAAATTTTGCTCCACTAGACAAATTGGAAAAGTTAAAATCTTTTAAATTTAAAAAAAAAAATCAAAAAGAACATAAAAATTAAAAACAATTGACATTTTGACTTTTTTTTGAATTTTTGAATTTCTTATTTTTAGATTCATAGACCTGAATTTTTTTAAAAAAAATAAACATAATTTTTACAAAATATCACTAAAGACAAAAAAATTATTCAGTGTATTTGGTTTGAGTTTTCTGAATTAAGTTTTTTGAAAACTGAGTTTTTTGGTTTTCGTGTTTTTTTGTTTTTAGTGAATATTTTTAAAATTTTAAACATTTTTTTTTCTTTTTTAGATACACCTTACTTAGATGTACCTAAAAAGTAAAAAATTTGTAAAAAAATATTTTAAAAAATTAATAAATACGTAAAAATACAAAACATGTACTAAATTCTTATATTTTTTTTTTAATATTTTTGGTATTTAGTGAATTTTTAAAAGATTTTTTTTACAATTTTTTTACTTTTTAGGTGTATTTATGTTAGGTGTGTCTAAAAAGTAAAAAAATCGCTTAAAGTGTTTAAAAAATTCAGTAAAAACAAAAAAATGAAAAAAATAAAAAAATATAATTTTCTGAAAAATATTTTTAGAAAAATGGAACCAAACAAGCTTATTATTTTTTAAAATTTTTTTAGGTGGATGCCAAATACCCTTTTGAGTATCAAATTTTTTTATTTTATATTTTTTAAATATAGATGAATTGTGATTATTAGTATAAGGGCAAATTTCACTTTATCCTTTTGTAGTTGGCACATGTATGAATTACCTCTCTCATTTAAAAATAATTACATAGCTCTCTTGTGATTTGTGGATTGAAATACGCAGTTAGACCCATTAATGATTTAATAAAAAAGATTAAAATATTCATGTGTATAAGTAACATAAGTATGTGAATTACACCTATTTTCACCTTTTGTTTTAGGAGGCAAAATGCACTTTAACCCTATGACATGTATAATTTACCACATTGAAATTTGAAAATGAGTATATAACCCTTTATGTCTGGCACATGTTTGCCACTTACTGTTAAATTGGACAGAATATCTATTGGAATAATCTTCTGTGTACAATAAATAAATTGAAACAAATCAAACAAATAAAATAAATTACACACCGAATTTATTTTTGCTGAACCGAATGAATATTTAAAGACCAAGTCGAGTGTGTGACACTCTGTCCTTAAGACAGATTCGCCCTGCTACGGTACTTACAGTTATGTGGCGTCTATCTCCGAAGATACAATGATCTTCACAAATTTGTAGTAGCACTCCAAAACAAATTTGTCTTGCGAACTAGAACCTTGTGTTCTATAACTCTCTAAATTCTTCTCTAAAATAATATGAAGAATAAAGGATGCAAGAGAGCAAAATGAAAGTAAGGAAAATGAATTTTCAGAATGAGTGACTATTGGAAAATGGCCTGCTATTTATAGACCTGAACAGGTTCAATTATTCAAACTGAACAGGTGGGATTTGAATCCAACAAGTGCATAACAGTTTAAATAGATAACTGCTGGACAGTTTATATCTGTTGAAAAAACTGCAATAGATTTGAATCTATTTGGGCAGAAACTAAATTTGTCCGAGGTTCAACAGATTAGCAACTTGTTTGGACTGTTTAAACCTGTTGTGGAATTTGGATCTGAAAAGAGGCACAAAATTTTGGACAAAAAATTTGAATTCAAATTCAAAAGTGCAAAATTTAAATTAATTTTTCCCGCAAGAAATTTGAAAAAAATTCAAATAAATTTTGTCTAAAAAATTAATATTAGAACCAATCCACAATCGTGCCTGGTTCGGCTGGTCGGACGGCGGTGGTGCGTATGTGGTGGTTTGGGCTAAGGTTTCATTTGTCCATAACTCCTCCATTCTACAAACTTGGAGTACCCCTTGGGGCCCAACCCAAGTATCGCATTCTAGAGATTATATACTCACACAAGCTCTCTTAAAGTTTCAATGTGGAATAACCATATCAAGGAACCCACATTTTCTTTTTTAAATGTCCATTTCATGAATCCGAAAACAACGTCAAATTTTCATTCACTCATAAATGGTTTTGACGAATTGTTTTCACCATGTAACTTGCCATGCGGCAATGAACATGTCACATTTTCGGACCCATCCCAAAAAACGTTTTGGACCCACTCAATTTTGGATTCAAAGATGGCCCAAAATAAGTCTTATAAAACCAATTTTTCCAACAATATCTAACGGCTCACTTCAGTCCACAAACTACAATGAGACTATGTGATTATTTCCAAATAAAATAAAGTTAATACGTACATTGGTTAAACCACAAAAGCGTTAAGTGAATTTTACCCTTAGTCTAATTTAACTTCTGTAATTATATTTTTAGTAATATTAAGCTTTTGTAATCTGTAGAATTTAAGGTTGTAAGTTTTGGCTAAATATAGTGGGCAAAATTTATGTTGTCAAATTTTGAGTTAAATTTAGCACTTTTTTTTAACAATAAAAATTTAGCTCACCATTAAAATTTAATTATTTTTTTGAGTTTTGACAAGCCTTTGGCTTTTAGCATTATAGTTGCTCTGATGATGTGTATATTATAGCCATCGTGAAAGGGTAGTAGGGACGGACTTCTCTAGTGATGCACTCTTCTACTCTTCAATTGAAAAGTCACTTCAAACTAAAAAGGTCTCAGTTGCTTTCGTTGAACTCACATGCAAAATACAAGCCTCCTAATTTTGGATCCACGTAGATTAAACTTAAAAGAAAAACAAAAAGTAATATTAAATTTTGTATTTTAATGTCATTTTATTATAATTTTAAATTTGAAACATTTAATTATATATTTCTTTCATTTATACACGTGTTCTTATGATAAAAATTACAATAAAATTATTAAACCAAAATCATAATAGATCTGTAATAATAATTTAGACCACTAAAAAATACACCACTAATAGCACTAATACATTCGAAATGGCAAAAAAAAAAAAAATAAGGCATAGAAAGTGGACGGGGTCCACTGCCACATCATTAGTGCTCCCTCTAGTGATCCATTTTTAGTGCTCTCAATCATTTTTTATAGATCTATTGAATTATGTACGAATTCACATTAATTCTAGAATGTTCTATTTTACCCACACCAAAATATATATAGGTATAAGAAAATAATATATATTGAAAACTAAAGGAAAGCCTTAGGAGGGGCAGGTATGCAGTGTGGGAACTGTGCTGACTTGTTCCTGTTGAAGTGCCTTAAAGAGAAGGGAAATCGCCATGTGAGGCAAATTCCCATGTTTGAGAAACCGAGCTTTTATTTAAACGGTAATGATACATCCCACTAAAAGTGGTGCTCTAAAGCACCACTAATGAGTTGGGCCCCGTCCACTGCCACATCACTAGTGGTGCTTTTAGAGCACCACTTTTAGTGGTCTCAAGCATTATTGTTATTTAAAATACACATGGCTTTTCATCTATATATGTACTAGTGTACCAGTTCTGTAAGGGTTTGAAAGTCTAGTCTAGAGAGGTTTTAGGATAAGAATAGACAGGATTCATTTCAGATCCCGTACAAATCAAATATAATCTAATTCCTTTAAATTTCTTAATTTCCTATTTCAACACAAATTTCGCTCTTTCCTACATATGTACATCTTAGTCCAAGTAGAACTACAAAAGATGGCCCGATATCAACTCTCCCTGGCATAGCAGCAAACAAGATAGGACCAGGATCTCCTTTTGACACCTTCTGACACCCCGACAAAACTCTTCAAATGCATGATCAGAAAAATGTAACAAGGGTGATTGATTTATATCCAAAAAACCTAAACACGCCTTTAAACAAGCTCCAGCAAGACGCATCTACTATCATGCATCGTTTTGCAAACTCCAGAGCTCCCGACTCGGATACCAAAGATTTACTCTATGATATACTAACTTGGAGTTCAGTGAGAATGCTCTTGTATTCTGCCTGATTGTCTTTCCTTCTTATTCTCATTTCTATTCTTTCTTCAATGCTGGTCCCAAGTCAATTTAGATGATCATTACGAATTGAATCGATCAAGTAGAGTTCATAATTGCATAAAAGCAAAGCATAGCTATAGCTTTGGAGGGATCAAAATAGGGAATTGCCTATACAGGCTTCAAGATGTAATTGGAAGAAATTAGATAGCAAGGTTCTTTGAAGTTTTGAAGAGGTGGCAATTGGGAGAATTTCTCTGTTGCTACTGCTTCGATCATCATGTCTACCAATTGATCTCGTTCGTGATAACGTCTTCAGATTTGCGTGAAGCCCACTTTTTAAATTTTAGACTCAATAATGTGTTAGAGAGATGTTAATAATCAGAGAAAATATGAGAGAGAAAATTGTTTTGAATATGTTAATTGATTGTCATATCATTGAATTTAAAAATTGAGTCTAATTTTTAAACTTAAATAGTAATGCACATATACATACGTATATTTTGAAGGAGTGCTTTAAAACTTTCCATTTTTTTCTTCTTTCAAAAAATGTAAAAAAATAAAATACGGGCAAGATCATATGAAGGCTTTGGGGTCGATTTGTATGTCAAGTTTTTTTTTCCCTTCTAATTTTAGTTTTCATGTTTCAAGTTTTTTCCACGTTACTCCTAAAACTAACTTCTATTCAAAATTAGACAGAAAATGTCACAATAACTATCGCATAATATAAAAAAATATATTATTATATTAGATAGAAAATGTCACAATAACTTATGTTTCAAGTTTAAGGCACATCATCTCTCTACTTTTTATATGTTTTTTTTTTTTTTTTTTTTTGTAATAAATCAAAAAGTCAACTTATAAGTCACTTCCCAAAACAATCCAAAATTTTTTGAAACTAATTCCTATGATTCGATTTCTAATTTATTCTAAAACTGGACCAATTCAATTCATGTACAGCCCCAACATGTCCTTTTAAAACAATAAAGCTTGAGAGCTTGAAAAGTTAAAGGCTTGATTGGCCCGAAATTCAAAACGACATCGTTTTGATTTTTTTTTTCCCTTTCTTTAAACAGGGAAAAGAGAAAAGAGAAAAGAGAGAAGAGAGAAAGGAGAAGGTCGAAGAGAGAAAAAAGAGAGAGGAAGAGAGAAGAGGCAGGAGAGTAACGACGTGATGGAGTGATGGCGACGAAGAGCAACGGTGATGGCGATGGTGGCTTCTTCCTCCTCTCCTCCTTCCTCTGTTCTTCTCTATTCTCCTCGTTTTTTTTATTATTTTGATTTTGATTTTTTTAATTTGTGTAGATTTGGTGATTTGTGAGATTTTTTTGAGTTTTTTATTTAGATTTAGATTTAGATTTTCATGTGGGTTTGTCTGTTTAGTTTTGATTTTCATGTAAGATTTTGAGTTGTTGAGTTTGTTGTAGGTTTGAATTTACGAACTATCATTTCTATTGGTAACTGATTTTTTTTGGGTTTGTTGTGGGTTTGCCTCTTTGATTTTGATTTCATTTGGTAACTGAAAACATCATTTGTTGGTGCCAAACACCATTTTGTTTTTGTTGATTTAGATTTAGATTTTCATTTTTCATTTTTTTGAAGAGTAGAGCAGAGCAGAGCAGAGCAGAGCAAAGCAGAGCAGAGAGGGGGAAGGAAGAAGAGAGGGGAGGAAGAAAAAAAAAATTCAAACGACGCTGCTTTTGAATTTGGAGACGATCGAGCCCTAGTACATTAAGACTACGAATCAAGACTGCTTTTAAAATTAGAAAGTCAAATAACCTTGTTAGTTTAATTTTTTAGAAAATGCTTTAAAATGGGTTTTCATGTATCTTTAATAAAAATTTTTTCTCATATTTTAGTTAATTTATTTTATCTTTTAGATACACCTAAAAAGTTAAAAAAAATAACTAAAATATTATAATTTTTTTTTTAAAGATAAATAAAAATCACACAAAACATAATCCAATTTTTTGTATTTATTCTCGTATGTTAGATCAAGTATTTATATTTCGACCGAGACTTCTCTTTAATTCACTTATGGATTGAAGGGTGAGTAATTATTGACATCAAATTAATATAATTTTTTTTAAAAATAATGCACTTAATAAACCTTATACATTAAGCAATTTGGATCATTAAGATGAGTCTGGAGTAGAAGCTACCATGAGCCAACATCATCCTCTAGTCCTATTTAGGGATGTAATTTTAGCTCAAGCCATGGCCTCGAGGTGGCCTGACCCGTTTAGGCCAAGCCCAACCTGAGGCCTTGGGCCTAGGCTATTGTTTTGAAGCCCGGTCTGTGACCCGACCCATCGGCCCGCTGAAGGTCCGCCCAAAAACCCGGCCTGAGGCCTAGCTCGCCCGGCCTATCCGAGGCCTAGTGTTATTTTTAATAAAAAATAATAAATTTTGGGTGGAAAAAATAAAATTAAAAAATTAAAAAAATTTATTTAGGCCCACCCAAAGCCCGAGCCTAGGGACTCGGCCCGATGCTCGGCCCACTGGTCCGTCCAAAAGCTAAATACCCCTGGATTTGGATATGGACCTAATTTTCTGATCCGTGAACTGGCCTGGCCCAATTTTTAACGAGAGCCCACAAGACTCAACATGGATCGAGCCCGGCCAAAATTACACCCCTAATCCCATTCTAGATTGGGGAGAACCAAACTCTTGTATTTATGTTGAATCTACCGGATAGGATAAGAGGTGTGCACGCGATTCAATACACACGCGACGTAGGAGAGCAACGTCACCAACCCAACCCAGGCCGTTCCAATAACCTCTCGTTATCCTCTCTAAAAGATAAACAAGCAACTATCGCGTGCTCCTCGCAGCACAAAACGACAATGCCACTTTCATGCTGACAGTGCAAATCATGGTGACCGACAAATTTGACGGTCTTGATTAGTCCACGTCCTTCACTTTTCCTTGTGGGAACGGGCAGATTGGTTTCCAAATTTCCTGCATCCTCAAAATAGAAAAATGGGATAATCCCCAACCCCCCCCCCCCCCCCCCCCCCCCCCCCAAAAAAAAAACCCTTAAAAATCCCACTTTAAAAATCTACATACCATAAATTTTTTTTACTATTGTTTTTATAGATCTGTAGGTCTTGTCCATTTAAAAATATTTTTTTAATGATATCCTAATATATTATTTTATCATGTTAAGATATTTTTACCTCTATTGATTGTTGGGCTCATTTTAATTTTTTTTTTTTTTTGAAATGTGTTACATTTTTAACTGTGGCTAACAATGTCCTAGTGTATTCTTTAAACGTAACTAATACAAAGCAAATAAAAAAGTTTTTAGTATATTTTTTTTAAATGTGATTAATGTAATTTTCAAATGTGACCCTTCCAAATGTGACTAATGCAAAATAAATAAAAAACTCTTAATGTACTTTTTCCAAATGTGACTAGTGTATTTTTCAAATGTAACCCTTCCAAATGTGACTAATACAAAACAAATAAAAGGCCCACGGTATACTTTTTTCAAACGCGACTAGTGTATTTTTCAAACGTAGCCCTTCCAAACGTGGATAATACAAAACAAATAAAAAGAATTTTTAGTGTACTTTTTCCAAACGTGGCTATTGTATTTTCTACATGTGGCCCTTGGTGTATTTTCCAAACAAAGCTAATACAGAACAAATAAAAAAAGTCTTAGAATACTTTTTTCAAATGTGACTAATGTATTTTTCAAACGTGACTAATACAATAAGTCACATGAGCAAATGTGTTAATTTCCATTCAATGGGACTTTCGTATGTATTAAAATAAAGTTGGGACTGATTGATTCTCAAGTTGATCTTTTGGGATTTATGAGTCAATCACCTCCAAAAAAATTCATGATTGAACCTTCTATTAAAATAAATCTTGAATTTTTAATTTTATCAATTTAAATTATTATTTTTTGATTTATTTTCAATTTAAACCACTCACCTATTTTTATAAATGTTAAAGACCATTTGAACGGTAAAAATATCGATAAATGATAAAAATATATATTAAAATATGTAAAAGTAATAAATTAATTAATTTCACATTTTATTCCTGAGCTATTGTCAAATTTTTTACTTAGTTATTAAATTATCAATTAAATTTATGAAATCTTTAAAATATATAAATCAATGTCTATTTAGTCGTTGAAATATCAATTGAATTTATTAAGTTTTTAAAATATTTAATTCAAGTATATTTAGTCTATAAGTCTTATAAATTAGTAAAAAATCTTACCTAGTTAAAATTTTATTATAGAAAAATCTTAAATTTCTATTATGCCTTTAAAAGTATTTTTGTTTCTATGTGTGTTTAAATTAGTATCAAAACTTGATTTCTTAGTTTTGTCAATAAAATTATATGAGTATTAGATATATTAAATAAGTTGAATAAGATAATTTAAATAATAACCGAACAAAATAATATATTAATTAATTTATTAACAAAAAACTTAAAGATAATAAATTATAAACAAAATCTGACATATAAGAATAGATAAAGGTGATCGAGTAATTATTATAGAAGATAAATAATAATAATAATATAAATATAAATAATTATCCTTACTCCTATAGATGAAAGTGTCATGCCGAGTAATCAATAATATTTTATTTCATTAATGAATCTTGAATTTTAAATAAATGGCAAATTATTAACACCCTTCGATATTTGATTAAAATACGAATTCTTCTTGAAATTTAAAAAATTATAAATTACTTTGTAAGATTTATATTTACATAACAAATGAGGGGGCAATTTGCTATACAAATATAAACCTTAGGGGGCGGGACGTAATTTAGAATCTGTATTTTAGTCAAATCTCGAAAAAGTATTGGTAATTCGCCCTTAAATAATATGTTAGAAATATAAAGTTATTAAATGCTTCTGATTTAATTAATAGGTTAAAAATAGAATGTTACTAAACTCAAGATAAATTAATACACTATTAAAAATAAAAAGTTATTAATCTAAAGACAAATTATTAATATTAGCTTGGTTGTTTGGGGTGTCCTAAAATAAGTGTATTTTTTGTCTTTTTGAACTAAAAAGTTGAGGAAAAAAATATGAATGTTTGAGTTAATTTTTTGACTTTTTATGAAAAAATCTGTATTAAAAAATTGTATAAAGAAGTGTGTAGGAGAATATTAGAGATGTGTGGGCCACAGTCGTATAATCTGAACAGCCGAATTGATGGTAAGAAATTATTAGCTACATTTCTGGCATTGCACTTGATGGTTTTGTTTGACCCGTGGGGGTCATCACGGGTCCTATTTTAATAATCTGAACCGTAGAACTCGTCGAGTACTATATGTCTATAAAAAATCACGTTGATCGGATATCGATAGCTATCTGATTAGATTTGGTTTTTTTTTTTCAATCATTAATTATAAAACCATCTATTTTTTTATACAAAACTGATTTGATCATGTAGTTATCGATGTTCGATTAATGTGATTTTTAACAGACATATAGTACTCGACGAGTTCTACACATTGACGGTTCAGATTATCAAAACAGGACCCGTGATGAGCCCGCACGGGCCCAACAACAGTGTGTGAAAATTGCACCAAAACTGTGCAATTTTTCTTAACAAAGGCTGTACAGCGCCAGTTGTATGGATGTGTGAAAAATTAATTTTTAAATATTTTTTTTGGTGAATAGTGATAGCTTTTTTAGTAACTTTTTAATTTTTTATCTTTTTGGAAAGATACTGTGGTGTTTTGAGAAGTTGGTAAAAAGTTAACTTTTTGATTTTGTGACTTTTTTGACAAAAAGCTAGGTTATTTTGGATAAAAAAAAATTGACTTTTTTGACTAAAAAGCCTAAAAAGTCAAAAGCTGACTTTTTACGCATCTTCCCAAAGTGTCTCGCTAAACTTGACCTAAATGAAATTTAAGAATTGATGCTCACTTTCTCGAGACAAAATAGCAATTTAAGATTTTTCTATAATAAAATTTTAGCTAGGTAAAGTCGTTTAATAATTTAAAATATTTATGAGTTTATATTTTATTTCATAATATTTTTAAAAATTAAATAAGTTTGAATTAAATATTTTAAAAAATTAATAAATTTAATCGATAGTTCATGGGGGTTGTTTGGGGTGTCCTAAATAAATGTACTTTTTGTCTTTTTAGACTAAAAAGTTGAGGTTGAAAATATGAATGTTTTGGTTAACTTTTTGACTTTTTATAGAAAAATGTGTATTAAAAAATTGT
The DNA here is from genome assembly GCA_025200525.1 of Camellia lanceoleosa. Lineage (NCBI taxonomy): Eukaryota > Viridiplantae > Streptophyta > Magnoliopsida > Ericales > Theaceae > Camellia > Camellia lanceoleosa. Next base: position 105,635,651 of record CM045772.1, on the reverse strand, counting down.
ATAAATTAATGTGTAGAGAAAAATTAGTATTGGGAGTTGTGCAGCCGTAATTGTTAACTTTTGGTGAATAGTGATAACTTTTTAACTTTTTGTATAACTTTTTGGCTTTTTAACTTTTTTGAGACTTCCCAAACTTAGCCTAAATAGATTTTGATTTATATATATTTTAAGGATTTAATAAACACAAAAATAGTTTAATAATTTAAATGATTTGACAATAATTAAAAGGTTGTAAGAGGGGCTAATTTGAGCCCACTAAATTATTTAGGCCCAATAACGCAATATTAGTGGGCCCGAATTTATCGCAAGTCCAAGATTGGTGGGCCCAGATTTATCGCCGTCAAATGGGCTGAATGGCTCTAAGCCTTGAAAGGGTTCGGATCCACGAACCTAGAAACTTACTCTGGCCCGGACTCGAAAGGGTTCGGATTTACGAACTTAGAGACTTACTCGGGCCCGGACTCAAAAGGGTATTAAGCAAGTTTAGAGATCTGAGGCACTCGGACTCGAAAGGGTTCGGATCCACGAACCTAGAGGTCCGAAGCACTTGGCTTTGAACGGATTCAGACGCAATCTAGAAGTCGCTCCGTTAATGAGTCCCAGAACACTTACGGGCTCGGAGCTTTTCGGGATCTACACACCAGAACCATTGGCGTAATGAAGTTCGAACAAAGGACCCGATCCCGAGGACGCTGAGTGGAGATAAATTCACTCTTCGGTTAAACTAGCCTATACCCGGGTCGAGGTGGCACGATCTAGGGGGTTCTTGAGACTCGGCAATATTTGCGGCAGGGCATTCTCTTGAACTATCCCTAACTCTTATGCGGTAGGACGTCCTCTGGGACTACCCCTGACCCTTTGGGATGATTGGGGATCATTGGTTAGGTGTGACTAAGAAAAAGGGTTCGCCGAGGGGTTGATCTCCTCTTCGGGGTTTTTCTCATCCTCGGAGAGGTCACCTCCTTGGACAAGGTGGTTAGAGAGAATATTTCCCATGTGCCTTGCACATGGGCTCCATCCTACATCATGAGGTGCCTATAAATAGCACCCACCCATAGCTTTACAAGGGATGGATTTTGGAGATTTAACTTTTAGGAAAGAACTAATTTCCCTTCTCCATTATCAACCTTGAGAGTGAAAGTGGGAGATCCATGGGAGATCCTTGCCATTATTCTCTCTCTAGCCATTTTGCCTTATTCTTCACCCAATCTCTTATCTCCATCATCTCCTTTACTCTTGTGTTCTTGAGTTGAGACTATTGAAGAATCTAAGTCTCTCACAATTTCTAAAGGAATTCGAGTCTTCTTCAAAGATCTTCGAATATTCCAACAGCGTTTTTGAACCCTCTCATACAAAGGTAAAAAATGAAATAGACCCATAAATATATAATTAATTTTCATATAGGCCTCGTTTGGGAACAGGCTAATTTAGTAACTTTTTGGCTAATTGGCTAAAAAGGTTGGTAAGAAAAACCTGTATGTTTGGGCCAACTTTTTGGCTAATTACGAAACGACGTGCAAAAAGTAGAGAGAAAAGGGAATCTTTGACTTTTTGGTATGGGTTGTTGGCTTTTTGGCTAAAAAGGTAACTTTTTGGCTAATTGGCTATTTTAGCCTCTTGCCAAACGAGGCCTAAATGTGTATTAAAATTTCAGTTTTTAAAAATTAGTATTTGATCCTTTTCCACGTAAAATTCGAAACAATAAATAATAAAAAATCGATGCCAACATTGATGCGTCAAAAATACGCGCTCGATTCTTCATAGTATTCCCGCTCTATCATTTTCCTAACGAGAACTCGCGTATGGAAGACTATCCCACCACACCAATCATACTCCTAAAATCCTCACCGTCAGATAAATCCAAATCATGATCCTATTTAAATTACAACAGATCAACGGACCAAAAGTGAGACCCTACTGTAAATTGCAAGCACCCAATCAGACCCAAACTCTCCATCTTATCCCCTGATTTTCTCTGTTATATTTTCTCTTTTCTCTGTTATATTTTCTCTCGTCTATATAAACTATCGCTCTTTCTCTCTCAACGCACCCAAACCCCATTTCAATTCTGTGACTCTCTCTGTGTTTTCGATTCTCTCTCTCTCTAGCTTAAATTCCGGCGAGTCTAGGGTTCCGGCGAGTATATTAACGATGGGGTCGTCGTTGCTGCCAGATCTGGCGACGGAGATTGTGATTCCGGTATGCGCGGTGGTCGGAATCGTATTCTCACTGGTCCAGTGGTTCTTGGTCTCTCGCGTCAAGGTCTCCGTTGATCGGAACGGTTCGGCTCCAGCGAACAACAAGAATGGCTACAATGATTACTTGATTGAAGAAGAGGAGGGTGTCAATGACCACAGCGTCGTCGTTAAGTGCGCCGAAATCCAAAATGCCATATCCGAAGGTGAGTCTGGAACCCTAGATCTCTTGTGATTTGTGCCAGATCTAGCTGCGTTTTTTATTCGGATTATAGTTTTGTAGTTTGGTAATGGAAGGTGAAAGTCTGGATCTTTCTATAGATGTAGTGTGCGTGGATGAAAGATCGAACCTTTAGGTTTAAGTTTGAATAGATAGAAAGATAAAGATGAGTGAAATTTTTAGTTTTGTATTTAAATTCAACCAATCATTTTGTTTTTGTAGTGGTAGTCAACTTTCTATCTTCAGTTTACTCGGATTTGAGTTTTACTCCAATGGCCAAAAGCAAATCTGATAAGTGGCGCAATTGTAAATGTAGAAGCTAATATATCAACCCAAATTGTCTTTAGAAATTTGAGTCAAAAAATGGGTTTCCCTTTGATTTGGGTCAAAATTTGAGAAAACTTCATCTTGGTATGAGTTTAAGTGAAGGAGTGGAGAGAGATTTTGAGCATTTTTACTCAAATTTAAATTTGATACGGGTAAAGGGTAAGGATTGGAGATGTTAAATTTTCTGTTATATACTAGAACTTTATTTTACAGCGTTGATTGCGTTGAGCTCATGTACATGAGTTGGCTCAGATCTGCTCTTATTTGTTTTTTGTTCAGCGCTTTTTAATTGTTTTTTAGTTTATTATTTGTGGGGTTGACATATGTTATGCAGCCTCATTAGAATTACTGGTGGAGGTAATTATTTTCGTCCTATCTGAATAAAGTTCTATGTCTTTTATGCATTTGATTAATTATATTGAAGCTAGGTTGTGCCAAGCACGTGCATTGCTTGTGAAGAGTAATCTAACATATGGCCATGCTTACTAGTCAATTCTAAGGATCCTTAGCTTATTTGTTTTTACTGTTTATGGGTGGAGTATATATTATTACAAAAAAAAAAGGTTTGTATTAGGCTATTAACTAAGCTGATATATCACTGGGATGATGGATTAATTATCTTGTTATATAAATGAAGAGCAGCGGGTTGGTTGATGCTATTAGTAGTGGTAGAAACACGTGACTAAGGGGTTAATGTAAGACAAGATCTGTTGCATGAAATTTCTTACTATTTATAGTGCTAAAAATTACACGGTCCACCTCCACATTGATTACAATTGTGACATTTTGTTTGTATGGGATTTTTAAAAATATGCTGCAATACTCACCCCTGGGCTGCATGCACCGTGGGGATGTCAATTGAAGGATCTACCTTGCACAATTATATAACTAGAACCATTTTTTTCGGGGGGGGATGTGTGGGGGTATCACAGCCCCTCACCATGATTGGCATTACTTGGTACTGTGGATCCAATTGTTAATAAAGAATAATGTCCAAGGAACACATCGTACCCAAAGTTGGGTGGTTTATTCCTACTAGACCATCTGGACAAGCGATTTGTTCTGACCTGGATTTTATTTTTAGGGATATTTTAATGAATTTGCATGGGGTCCAAACGGTGTATGTATGTTGTTTCTGATTGTCAGATTTGATCCACTAAATTTTCAAAATCGTTATGTTTGTTTTTTCTATTTTTTTTTCTTTTACTTTATTATTTGTGTTGCCCTTTCTATTGTCTTCTAATTTAAGCTCTAGGTTATAATCTTTATATTGGTATACCCTGGGTTTGTTGATTGTTTTTTGTGCTATCTCTAACTTGCACTATTGCTGTTCAAAGTCATGTCAAGTATTGTGGCATCTTTTGTGATTCCTGTGGTTTGGTTTTATTATTTATGCTGCCACACAAATGTTACCCTTATTTTGGCTTTTTGAATCTTTATAGCTTGTCATTTGCTAATTTGTTAAAATTATTATGCCTGAATCTAACAGGTGCAACATCCTTTCTATTTACTGAATATCAGTATGTGGGTATTTTCATGGTTGCTTTTGCAATATTAATATTCCTTTTCTTGGGCTCTGTTGAGAGTTTTAGCACAAAGAGCCAGCCTTGCACCTATAACCCTCATAAGATGTGCAAGCCAGCACTTGCCACTGCTCTATTCAGCACTATCTCCTTTGTGCTTGGTGCTGTCACCTCAGTTGTGTCTGGTTTCCTTGGGATGAAAATTGCAACCTATGCAAATGCAAGGACAACTTTAGAAGCAAGAAAAGGTGTTGGGAAAGCTTTTATCACCGCATTTAGGTCTGGTGCAGTTATGGGTTTTCTTCTTGCTGCTAATGGCCTCTTGGTCCTGTATATTGTCATCAATCTCTTCAAACTGTATTATGGCGATGACTGGGAAGGACTTTTTGAGGCTATTACTGGTTATGGTCTCGGAGGATCCTCCATGGCTCTTTTTGGGAGAGTTGGTGGAGGTATCTACACTAAGGCTGCTGATGTTGGTGCTGACCTTGTGGGGAAGGTCGAGAGGAACATTCCAGAAGACGACCCAAGGAACCCAGCTGTGAGCATCTTTACTCTTTTGAATTCAAATTGTTACTTAGTTTATTTTGGTGCTTGTTGAAATCAGGGATGTCTTTATTTGTGCAGGTGATTGCAGACAATGTTGGTGACAA